>MU391952.1:231421-616700 GCA_022578705.1 Xylariaceae sp. FL1019 | reverse complement strand
TAATTTTATAGTTTTTTATTATTTTATAAATTTTATTATTCGAAAAAAACGAATGATTTATTTTTAAAGGTTAAAATTATAATTAAAAAAAAGATATTATATTTTTCGCCGAATTAAATATTTTTAATAGCGGTTTTTTTAAATATTTTACCGAAATTTTTTAAGCTTTATATAAATAAGTTTTTATATTTTTGCTTAATATTTTTTATAATTATATTAAAAGCTTAAATTAATATAACACTATTAACAGCGATTAAAAAGTTTTAAATTTTTATTTTTTTTTCGATATTAAAAATATAATATATTTTTATAATTTAAAACGCTATTTTTTAACGCATAGTTTATAGCTATATTAAAGTTTTTTTAATTTTAGTATTTTATAAAACTTTACGGTATTGTTTTCGAGCTTAGTTATATTTTTAAAAACTATTTAAATTGTATTTTTTACGTAAAATTTTAATAATATTTTATCCGTTATATATAACTTTGTTTTAAATAATATAAAAATTAACCGTTTTTATAAAGCTTAAATTAATTGTTTTAATAATTTAATCGAATATTATAGTATAATTTTTAAAGCTAGTTTATTAATAAAAGAATTTTTACCGGTATATATTTTATTATATTAAATAAGCTTAAATAGCTTTAATATTTTCGAAAATAATTAACGCTTAAATATTTGCTTTTAATAAAAATACGTAGCGGCGTATAAAATTATATTTAAAGAATTACTTTTACGTAAAAATAAATAGTTTTTTTAAAAGCATTTTATTAAAGTTAAGTTCGAATAAATTAAATTATTCTTAAACGTTATTATTATTTATAAAGTTTTAAAAAATACGGTATTATAAAATCTAATCGGTAATAGTTTTTAAGTAAAGTTTTTAAAAATTAATAACTTTTATTTTAATTTAAATATTAAATATAATAAATAAAGGAGTATAAAAAGTAATACGAAATATTTAAAAAAGCTTAAAATTAAGGCAATAAAATTGTTTTAATAAAACGTTTAGTAATATTAAAACCTAATTATAAGCCGGGCTTATAACTTTTATAAAAATATAAAACTAATCGAAAAAATTTAAAAAAGTGCTATAAACGCTTATAAAATAAATAATAATGGGATAAGATTTTAACTAACTATTAAATAAATGGTAAAAAAACTACGGTCTATATATATATATATAAACCCTGGTCCTATGCTCTATGGAGCATGCCGAATAAGTGGGTCATAATCGTGACACCTACCTTAATCACTACAATGCCATTGGACAGTTGTACAAACAACTCATGGACCGTGGCGAGGCAGCATGGACCGAAGAGGAGGACGAGGACGGAAACCCACTATTCAGCGTCAGCCTCGCCGGATCCAAAGGCGAATATTACTCTATGGTACTTAGAACTGATGGCATAGCAACTGATGCGAATGGAAATACCCAGACCAATGGAAACCAGATTGTCATCAACGGCACTACTTATGACACTATTGGATCCATGGTTTATGAGATTGGCTACAATAACTTCACTTTCGCAAGCACCAGCCGCAAGTTGGGTATTGCCGTGGGAACGAGTGTAGCTGCCAAAATGCTGTGGCCAGTGGCTAAGCCGGCGTTGTTGAAGGTGGCATCGAATATTGTCAGTGGTGTACGAGGACTCTTGACTAGAGGCGCCGCCGCCGCCGAAGAGTCAGTTCATGCCTTTTGATTCTTATCATGAATTCGAGGTTTTCATACTAACTCATGTCCAAAAAGAGTTGCTCTTCAGACTGCAGTCAGCACGGAAATAGAACTTCAAAATATAGGCATTGCAACTGAGGGCGTAGCAGGTGGTAAGTAATCTCCAACCTTCTCCCTCTACTACGGATTCTGTCCGAAGTATAACTTTTCTTGATCCATCCTCTACGTCTTTACTAACGCAAAGTCCCCGTAGTGGAAGCTGTTGCTGCAAGTGGTGGTTTGTTGCTGGGAAGGATCCTTGTCGGAAGTGCAATTCTGCTAGCCGTAGCGCTCCTAGCGGCCAGTTTTGTTTTGCACGATTCGACTCATGTTTTGACCATTTGGAACCTTACCAAGTACGACATGAAGTGGACCATCTGGTTCGATAGTGAAGTGGGCAGTGATGAGGGCAACCTTATCAAAGCCCCTGGGTCTAGGGATGACAATGGAAACATTCAGTCGTCACCAATTGCGGGAGCTGCGAAAACGAAGACATCCCCCCACGCGAAGCCCATGCCACACGTCTACAACGGTGCCTTCGAAGTTGTGAGCTCACATCAGTACAACGGGATTGGTTATGCTCTACAGCTCTCTCTCACGGATCAAACGGACAAGACACAACGATACGCCGTCACGGTCTACTACGACGTTCCGTTCATTGGCGATAACTCTCACAATATCACCTTCGACCCTGTCTCCGACGTGGAAACTTGGTATAAGAACAACCAGGGCAATAATAAGTCTACCAAGGCTCACGCTGTGAGCTCCGATGGTCAAATCGTGGGCGACAGTTCGTACGACTACCTTTCCGGGAAGCATCCGGTCCCGGGCAGCCAAGCTGGAGAATCGACCAATGAGGCGTACTACTACCAGTCTCTGCTTGTGATCCAGGAACCCAATCTCTCTGTCGACGATATCCCGTCCATCGAGTAAAGAGTCATAGGATGGTCAGATTGCCAGTCCAGCCCGGAGATTGCTGTGATATGATGATTTTAACCGGAATGACGGAATCTGGGTGAAATGATTGTTTCCTATGCAAGTAGTTTTGTATGCAGCTTGGGTGATAGGGAAAGAGGTTGGATGGTTACGCTATATATTGATTGTCCGGACAAAGTTGAAGATCCGCCTGCCCCTGGGAATAGACAATCGTCGGCGGAAGGATCCTTGCCACTGGCCTCTCTTTTCTCCTGTCTTCCTCTTTACTTATAATCAACGTTCGTTTCTGCATCACTGCGCGTATATTACCTTGCGCCGATCTCTATATAGGCAGTGTTACTCAAATATTGCGGCAGCTTGAGCGTGATGCGTTGCCCTTTACTGTTCTCAAACTATCGCATGACCTCGTGGGATCCGGATTAGTGGAATTGACAGGGAGATCGATAAAGTCTGGATGCGAAGAGCCCCTTCCTCCAGCACTCCACAGCCACCGCCACAACGCCTCTTCACTCATTTGATGTGACCAAGCCTAGTCACTGACATGACAGCTACAATGTTTTTCTTTTCGAAAATGATATTGGGACAACGGATGTTATACACAAGAACGCTTCTCTGCCAGAGAACGCATCCCTGCCGCCCGCGAATCCCGGTACGGTACACATTAATCATATTCCGCCATATTGTGAACTTCTGGATCTTTGCATAATATGCAACAGCTCCTTCCTCGTAAGGTTTTCCGTTGTATGCATTGATGTTCCATCGTCTTCTTTACATGGCTTTTGGACGTAGGCGTATATCGCCGCTGTTGTTTTCGGGTTAACAACGGCTGCTATCGACAGCAATAACCTGTTGCAAGCACAATACTGAAAACCATTTGATAACCCATTCAGATAACTAGCGGCGCTAGCGACACTTATGTGATTGCTCGCGTCTTAGGGGAAAAGAACCAGTAAATAGTGTGTACCGATTATGCTTTTTACTTTCACACTCAGCGAGTTAGGAACCGATGGCAAGAAACCACTTCAAAAGGAAACCCTAAGGATTGCATGCCTAAAGCTTGTCTTCTGGCGATATCTTTTTGGATCGGTGTTATAGACGTGGAGGCTGAAGTATTATGAGTTGGATAATATCTACAGCCGTGGAAGGGTCGGTATCTATTAGCCATAATGCATTTGTTAAGTCTCCGGATGAAAGAGACTTTGTACTCCTTTGCGACGACCTTCCCGTGCAGGACGGCTGTATTGATGAAGGGGGAGAACCCATATCGCGGGTGATTCGTGCGTGTTATTAAGATTATCTCAAGAAAATCGCAGACGACGAGCATAGTGGTGTCCATGCCGGTCCAGGTTCCTCCGCAACTCAGAGACGTCTCTGTAGTTTCGGTTAGGGTTTGTAAGATGCCGGCAGCAATCGTGAGATGCCGATTTTATGCCACCTCATACAAGCTTTGGCATACAACGGTATCATACCCGACCTTTTCAACCATTACGCCTCAACCGCACATCGTTGGAGGTTCAATAGCCGCGATATCCGTTGATCCAGTCGATTCCGATTGATTCCTGTTTCAATTGATTCAATTGATGTCTTGATGGCTTTCTCGATTCTTGGACCGGCACCATTGGCATCATTTCCCCATACTGGTATTAGTCTTGCCTAATTTACAGAACTGAACTCCCCGACTTCTGTTTTCGCGACGTCATCGTACTTCTGTCTTCTCGAGTTTTTGGAGCATGTAGAGAGCCGCTGATTGCAAGGTCAGGGGTGTAAGGAGGTCCGCTTTTGCACATAAGTCCGCACAAGATGTACGTTTTCCCTGGTCCGTACAATTACCGACTCTCCGTCACGCCCCTTGCCGTCATGTAAGAGGATTTTACATGCGAAGTTTTGATAGGCAAGTCTACATGCAAAAGTAGGTTAAATATGCAAATATCACGAGAAAGCTGGGTATAACATAGTATGGTGCCGCAACTTTGCACAGGTCCGCGCCGTGGTAATGTGCCGTTTGGGGGCTATTGCCGATCGGTGTGGCTGTGGACCATATAGCAAATCACCATCGTATAAACCTATGTGAGGGACCATGTTAGCGGCACATTCCAGCCCTACACTTACCGCCTCGACCGGAACTGACAGGGCTGGAGGTTTCTTTGTTTAGCAACTTGTAAAAGTACGTGACAGCGCATTGGTATGGTGCCTGGTTATCCACTACGGCTTGGTCAGACTGCGAAGAACTTCGGTTAAGTCCGTGAAACCCATCTGAATTGAATTGTTGAGCTTGATGTTCATACGCTTGGTATTGTGGTATGAAGTATTTACTGGCAACCATAAAGTCCATGCAAAGTACTGCATGGGACCATTCGCATTTTTTCGGGAGCGACAATAGTCTTTTCAATAACGTTTAGATCTACCTGAAGTCATAAAACCATGGACGGCACCGTCTTTCCTTCTATCCCTGACCTCTGCCTCCAAGATGGAGTTACTAAGGAGCAAGTCAATGCCAGCACAATTGCTATCGACTGGCTATCAAAGTTGCAACTCAGCTTCGATAAAAAGTCTTTCGACGACCTCTCTGGACTGTTCCTCGAGAACTGCTGGTGGAGAGACTGGGCTGGCCTTACATGGGATATCCGAACCCAGCATGGTCGAGAGGCCATCAGCACTTACCTGCGTGGCGCTACAAATCAGCTCACGGCCATCGATTCTGTAAAGTCGGGCGGCTTACAGCCGGCTCTCTCGGACATTGGTGGGACGATATGGATTCAGTCCGGATTCACCTTCCGCACCCCGCACGGAGAGGGCAAAGGCCTCGTACGGTTGGTGAATATTGGCCCACAAGAGTGGAAGGCATGGACTGTCTTCACGCAGCTCGAACAGTTCGACTTCAAAAAGAAGTTGGATGTACAACGAGACACGAAGACGGCTCAGCCACGGGCTGCCAAACCCCCTTCTGCCGCCGTTGGGCCTGGCGACGACTTGCCGGTCCTGATTGTCGGCGCAGGTAAAACCACTCACAGTGCTCACTTCTCTGTATTTCCAGTTCTAACTCGCATCATTAGGGCAGTCGGGCTTGATGGTGGGCGCACGTCTGAAGAGCATGGGTATCAAATACTTGATTGTCGACCAGAGCGACCGCATTGGCGGCCGTTGGAACGACAGGTATAACACGATGACCATGCACACCCCTATCTACAGCGATCATTACCCGTTTGTCAAATATCCGTCCAACTGGCCCAAGTGGCTTAACAAGGACGATCTCATCAAATTCATGGTGCACTACGCAGATCTGTTGGATCTCGACATCTCGCTAAGCACTAACGTGACGAAGATCGCTTACGACGAGTCAGCAAAGAGGTACCAAGTCGAGTTGAAAGGACCAAACGGCGAACAGCGACTCTCTCCGAGGCAAGTAGTCCTCGCCCTGGGATTATTTGGTGACCGACCGAACATCCCAGATATTCCAGGTCGGGAATCCTTCAAAGGTCTGGAGTATCATGCCATCAAGCACAAATCTGCGCGTCAGGTACCCGATCTCGACAAGAAAAAAGTTGCTGTTATCGGGTCCAGCACAACTGCACACGACCTTGCCCAGGATTTTGTTAACTGCGGAGCCAAGGAGGTCACCATGATCCAGCGAAGCCCGATATTCTCAATGTCCAGCCAAGCTACCGAGGCCATCATGTTCTCAACATACGGAAGCAGCGGGCTCAGCACAGAGGAAGCAGACATAGTGGCCAACTCGTTCCCCATAAAACTGGTGCGAGCGATGAGTATCGGCATAACGCAGAGTAAGGAGAAGCCCTACCTTGTTTCCCCCTTTTCTTTGACTTCCTATGGGCACATATTTGCTCCACAACGCAAGCTCTAGAGCCCCCCGTACTCCCGATCGATCAAAAAGAGACCGAAGGAATATTGACACCCTGTTCCGGTAGTGGCGAGCCAAATTGACAAGGAGATGCTCGACGGCCTGAAGAAGGCAGGGTTAGCCTTGAAGACTGGCCAAGATGGGTACGGTATCTTGGATCATCAGCTCATCTACGGTGGGCGCTTCTACTTCGATCAGGGTGCCAACGAGATGATTATCGACGGGCGCATCAAGGTTCGCAGCTGCCAGGATGGCATCAGCAAGATACACGCGAATGGTCTTACCCTCGCCGACGGCACTGACGTGGACGCTGACGTTATCGTGCTCGCAACTGGGTACAAACCGCCCACTGACTTCGTCGAGCGGCTGATGGGGCCAGATGGTGCGAAAAAGGCAGGGCCGTTTACAGGGTGGGACAGCGAACATGAGCGGAAAGGGGTAAGTATACTTCCCGAGAGTAGAAGCGTGCAGGACGTCCACTAATCATACCCGTTGCAGTGTTGGCGACCGATGGGTCTACCAGGACTATGGTACATGACAGGCAGTTTCACGATGTGCCGGGCATTGTCATTGCCGCTTTCGCTTCAAATCGCCGCGGTGGAAAAAGGGTTCAATGCAGTGTAATACGCTTCATTGAATTCAGAATGAGCTTAGAAAAGTGCTCTTGACATTCACGTAGAAGGAATCATAGGAAATTGATTATATCTCATGACTATATAGCTCAATGAATCATGCGATTGTACACACGCATGAACCCTGGGATCATGCTTCGTATAGCATTCCGAACTAACTCAGTTGAGTTGATAGTGAACAGGAAATTTCGATGTTGCTATTTGTTGTAACTACGTAGTTGTTTAAATTAACTATTAGATCGTTCCTACATTTAGTTTAATTACTTAAGTAACTACCTATAGATACTCATAAATAGAACTGTTGCTAATTCATTACCATACAGTTGGTTTGTTGCAATCATTTAGTAAGTAAAATCACAACCTTACGTAAGTCACGTGAAAGCTGCTCTCGATCATGCCATGGGAGCCTTACTGCTTAACGCATTCCAAGCTATGTAGTAGAATTGATCAGTCATGGGAGTAACTAATTCTTGAAGCTGTCTATGTGTGAAGCTCATAAAGGTATGACTATAACAAGAATTCAGTGTCCCAAGCTTTAAACATGCCAACGGCAAGATTTCAAGCCCCTATCTTCACCAAACTATGATAAATGCACACTCAACTTCAACTGTGATATGCGAACATAGACTTGATAGTTTCTGGCAGCTCGGCGCTGCTACTCTTGTCAATGCAACAGGTGTCAACCCATAGGTAGTCGATATTGGACGAAGCTGCCAGACGGCATGCTCTGGCAATCTTGTCAAAGCACTTCAGGTCGCCGCTTTTACCGTTGACGTAATCCTTGTATGCGACTTTACCTTCGTCCCACATGTGTGACAGGACCGTAAATGATGGGTGGTATTTCCTGCCCGTTGAACTCATGTAGAACAAGAGTGCTGATATTTAAGAGTTGCATGTTCCTCTGAAGAACTCACTCAGTCACCATATGGTCGATCGCGAAAGCCAAATTTAAGAGCGGGGTTGACGAAATCCGTAATGAGGTATTACGACCTCCCTTCAACAGTAATGGCTGACGTTGTTGACTGCCCGGCTTCCCCGCTCTGGCAAGGCAGATTGCGCCGGACAGAGTAGGTAGGTGAAATTGGGCTGTACGAGTGGCCGAGCCACCATGGCGGTAAAAGCGGTTAATCATAAGGCACTGCTTGGGCGTTTCGACAACGCTGATTGGGGCGGGCTGCAGCATTGATGCAATGCAGCCGCGATCTGGCCATGCTTGGCATGATGCGGATCTCTTGATATATTAGAAGCATGAGTCACACTACGTTACACGACACATATTCATTCCTCTAAGGACGATCACTAAATATCATATCAAGCTGCCCATCGATCGAATTTAGCGAGCTTTGAATACATTCTGGACTAAGTCACAAGCACGCCCACGAGATGCTGAATCCTTTCTTCACACTGCGTATTACACGGGACATAAGCTTTTTCGAAAGGTATCGATATCAAGACTTGCCCGATGGCGGTACGAACTATATTCGCGTTGCTACAATTGAGCCCGGAACCCACGAAGAGGTCAAGATCGCGCTCCGCATCGAGCGATTTGATGACGAGTTTACCCCAGCTTATGATGCCGTCTCATATGCCTGGGGCCCTCCAGAATACAACTCGGCACGGGTTCTTGTATACCACCAAGAACATGATCATGGCGAGACAACATCCTGTCGTGGGTGGCTGGGTGTGAGGTCGAACTTGCTTTCTGCTTTGAGACAGTTCCGTCATGAAAATGAGAGCAGAGATGTTTGGATCGACGCATTATGCATTAACCAAAACGACAATGGCCAGAAAGGCCCGCAAGTGGCCATGATGGGAGACATTTTCAGGAAAGCTTCGCGTGTTCTTGTCTGGCTTGGACCAGAAGAGAACGACAGCAACCATGCGATGGATTTTGTACAGCGTTTAGGTGTGCAAATCGACGTACTAGATTGGCATGAAGAAGTAATTACAGCTTCGGAACATGCGCTCGAGGCTGATGTTACCAATCGACACAAGCCGCTCCGTCTAACGGAAAGGGATTTGGGCGCATTGAACCATCTATTTTTTCGGGAATGGTTTGATAGGTTGTGGATTAGGCAAGAGATATATCTCGCTAGGCCTGAGCACGCCGTAGTTTGTGTAGGCGGTGCTACAGTCAGCTGGTCGATATTCCGCAAAGGCTGGTATTTACTTGACACCAAGGTGATATCCTTCCGGGTTGAACCACTCTGGCGTCGGTTGGCCTTATTCTGCAGCTTTGTGCGCCACAATCTCGACACATCCTTACCCTTTCTGCGTACTGAGTTCAAATATGCGGACTGCGAAGATCCACGAGATCGCATTTATGCAGTGCTAAGTCTTCTCGAACCAAGCGTGCGAGCGGCGATTACCCCTGATTACTCAAAATCTACCGAGGCTGTCTACGAAGAGGCAGCAATAGCGCACATTACATCTCACCATATCCTAGATGTTCTCAATGGTTGCAATTCTTCAACGTGGCAGGGACCAAGCTGGGTACCTGACTGGTCTTGCAACAAGTTCGTGGAGCAGCCCCTCAAAGTGGACATGGCTTCTGGCATGAGTTTCGCATTCACTAATACGAGTCTACCCGGCAGGCTCCAAGTCACGGGGGTCTTCATCTCAACAATAACCAAAACACTAGATATTAGAAGCAAACTTGTTGTAGGAGACGAGATCACCCGTAATAGCACGATACAGGCCATCCGTGCTGTCCTAAAGGAAGAAAAGCGCCCTCTCCACAGCTCCTACTCGAAATCGGAAACAATCTTGGAAGCATACTCACGTGTTATGTGCCCTGGTGTGAGTGGCATCCAAGATCCGCCTGACTTGAGCTTTCCGCGGGAGGATGTCGCGAAGCAATTTTTTCAACTCGTGGCAGGAGCGCTACCGGAGTCTATGAGTCACGAATCTTGTGTTGAGGGCATGATGAAACGGTTGCCAGACCTTCACAACGTCGAGCTAGAGATTCATAGGGTATATACAGGAATATACAGTACAGTTTGGAATCGGGCACTGATACATACGACTGACGGTATGTATCCACTCTCACCTTTGCTGTTTCTGGCCGATCTTTCCTCCACGATCGGTACATTTGTTACTTCCTATGATTCATTATAAAACCATATTCGTCCTGATAGGCTGTGGCAATGTCTACTTATCCCTCACTAACTACTAATAGGTTCTATTGGAGTTGCTCCAAGCAGTGTAGAGAACGGTGACCAAGTCTGGAGCTTACTTGGATGCCCAATGATTATGCTTCTGCGAGAAAACTCCAAATCTAGCCATCTCGTCGTTGGACCAAGTTATGTACATGGGTTCAGCACCGGCGAATCGATACTCGGCCCTTTCCCCGACGCTATACGACCGGTATATCGTGTAAACTCGGGAGCGTGGGTATTTGAGAATATTCAGACTGGTTTGCAATCGAGGCATGACCCCCGCCTACCCCGACTTGGAATTGATCTCGGTTTTTATCGGAAATGGATCGACAAAGGTAAATCGCCAAATTGGTTGGTCAAACCGGATGCGTTGCGTCCGCTCGTTCAGCGTTGGGGATATGATCTACACAAGGTCAATTTGGTTTGAGACAAGGTCCGACCTCTTGCATCTTATTAATGAGGTACTTCCTTAGAAGGATAATTGCAATGGTGCCGGAATTCCCCGGAAAATGATATTGATAGTTCTGTGTCGCACTCTTTAAGCGATCGAATCAAAGTGAATATGTCTTGGTATTTAGAACCACTTCCGGCCTTGACTTCTAGGGACTGTTAAAGCAGAAAGAGTACGTCACTGGTGTTGAACGATGCTCATTGGAGGATATCTGGTAAGCTCTGTTAAGACATATGACTACCCTAACCATTGTAGATGAAATATCTTCGCTTATAGAAGTTTTTGTACGACAGCATCAAATGCCCAGGTTGTTTCTTTTCCAGGTGGCGATTTCCATTAATTCCTCCTCGTCGCTTAATAGAACTGGAGCGCGATACCGCTACACTACCAAAAGTAGCACGCTGTTAAGTCGGCCTTGCTCCATTCATATACCAAATACCTTGACACTTCCTAAATTGTCCGGGCTGCCGTTAGACTTAGTGCTGAACAGTGAGCATCGTAGCTGTGGAAATCGGATGAAGCCAAAAGCGTCAGATTGCTCATTATAAGGTGTAAGGGTCACCCCAAGGGCTATATCAGTCAATAGTCGGTATAAAGCTCAATAGTCATTAATTCTTAACCCTCCAGTCCCTAAAGGGGGGCCGCAGGCCCTATATATACACTCAATAGGCTTACGTAACATCTTCACATAACACACTGCCCTCCCTTAAATGCTTCGTCCTCGAAGCTCTATAATATATATAGCACCTCGTCGTCGCTATTAATTCGCCGTTAGTTCGCTATAGCCCCTATTCGTCCTCCCTATAGCCTATCCTTCTCCTTATCAACGTATTCACCTAGCCCAAAGACTAGCCATATAAGAAAACCAATAAAATGCCTCCCTATTTTAAAAAACCACATAGACTAACACCTCCGTCACTTCTAGTCCGCCGTTACTTCGAAACTAGTACGCCGTAAGGTCGAAAAGCCGTCGAACAAAGTATTCGTACGCTACAACCACTATTCCATTACTTCCATTACTTCCATCACTTCTAATACGTCGATAGGTCGAAAAAGCAATCGAATAAACCATCGATATCTACTAAACCTTGCCCTCTCTACTTATAACTGCTCCGCAGCTACATCGATAGTAGAAAAAAAAAATTCCTTATTTTTTCCCTTCAACCGTATTCGAATACACCACTACACCATACACCTCTAAATCGAAAAGCGACTTCGCTTCAAAACATCGTCGTAAAAGCTTCAGTCCTTTGCTTCGCTATAGTTCAACCTCTCTCCTCGCTACTTCGCTACATAGCCTCTCTCCTTATATAACCCCCCTTAACATACTTCGTCCCCGAAACACTAAGAAAGAAAAAAAAAAAAAATAGCCATATTCAACGTTACTACTGCCTCGAAAGGGGACCGAAATGGGGTCTATCCAGGTCCAGATCCAGGTCCAGGTCCAGGTCTCCAAATCTCCAAATCCAAGTCTCCAGGTCCAAGTCTCCAAGTCCAAGTCTCCAGATCCAGGTCCCCGAAAGTAGTCCGAAGGCACTATTACGCTACGTAGTATATTCACATCTAATACTACGACTTATACGATTCCAGCTACCAAGAGTCCAAACCTCTAAAGGCTCGTAACCTCACAGTAGCCTCGCTATTAAAAAGGTTCAACAATGTACCATCTACGTTCCCAAACGTATAAAGCAGCACGCCGCTATATCTCATAGCCAGCCTCGCTGAATACCAACGGAGACCTCTATAGCGATTATCAGGCCTTAATATCAAAATCCAGCCTCAAACGCTAAATACGTAAGCTCGAAAACTCTGTTCATCTCATAAAGTTCCCTAATAGCCCACTAAAAAAAAAAACCGTAATAGCCTACTGCAAGCCATACGAAAACTTCGAATTCAATACTAAATAGTGCTAAAAAAAATCGACGAAAATACGTTATAAAAAATCGACGAAAGTACGCTAGGAAATCGCTACTAATTAAGTATCTAAAAGGGTATACTTGCCTATTCACTAAAAACAACGGCCGGGATAACAAAAAGAAAAATCAAAATATAAGGTATAAAGGTCACCCCAAGGGCTATATCAATCAATAATCGGTATAAAGCTCAATAGTCATTAATTCTTAACCCTCCAGTCCCTGAAGGGGGGCCGCAGGCCCTATATATACACTCAATGGGCTTACGTAACATCTTCACATAACACTCATCAACATATGTTTTATAACCTAAGAAAATATTAAGAAAGAGATCAAACATGGTAATTGTCGCGGAACAGAACTGGAGCGGGTATACCGTCACTAGACAGCTAAAGCTATCAATACAAGCAAAAGTAGAAGATTGTCGAGTCAGCTGCTTGACCAGCTCTAGTCACTTGTATACCACGTACCGTGACAGAAATATATAACCCAACCAGCGAATATAGTTGCCAGAGGCAGCCATAGTACTGGTGAATCTACCGATTATATAGGGAAGAGGCTAAACAAGTGCTGCAACTGCTGTACATATGGTCACCTTCGTTGCCGACTAAGCATAGATAATCTTCCTACTTAAATATACGAAACTAGGTGAACTTCAGTTCATAAACTCCACCTAAATCCCGAATTCCTACGCTCTAACGCTGTTTTCCATTGTCAGTGTCAATAGCATCCAATATCATCGCTGTGTACAACGTACAGATGCCTACATCGAAACTACGTTCGCTTCCGTATCCTGTTCCAGTGCATTCATCACAACCAGCTCTAAACCAAGTCAGAATACCATCCTTATTCCACTACCTTAGCGTGAGTCAATTGTCCCCAAACTCGCAAGCGTTTCGTCCATTTCGCGCACGCAAAACAATACACATTCGTGAGCTACCGATTTTTTGTATCGCTGACAAGCGATATGGCGCATACAACGCCGCCCAATTCACGTAATTTGCTAATCAAGACTATTAGTTCTCAGGATCGAGCAGCTAGGGACAGCACGCACAGCGAGATGCACCTGAGAAGTATATAATCGGGATCCAAACGTGGTGCTGTGCCATGGTGACAGTTACCCATAACATCCTCGAAGGCCAGTGCACATGTACAAACCCTCTCCGTCCTTGGCGTCGCCTTCTCTCAGCAAAGAGCATGTATTGATTCGCAGTTCTTGAGTAATTGAGGCAATGGCTGCAATTACCAATACCGCGGCGTTACCACCTCGGTTCATCTCGTTCCCGCTATCTTAAACCAAATATCTGAATTTGTATTGCCGATCTGGATCGTCGACATTTCATCCTGCATGCATGAGATCGCAACGAGTTCAGAGGGTTTTGCATGAATCGCTAGTACGCGATCATCAGGCGGGGAGTGACAAACATGAGCACATTGCGACGGCCCTCTCGCGTGGTGCACGCTTTGAAAGGAGCTGCGAGACGAAGCAAGAGGATTGGGACAACTTTCAGTATTTGTCGAGTTGAGCATTTGTGCTGTTCGATTCGGAATGATCGTGCTCTGAAGCTATAAATACATTGCTCGATTGATTTGTTCTACATCTTGCGTGTCATACAATACAGCTTACACACTAAAAGCTTACACTTGTGACCCCGGTCCTCCAAAACAACGGAAGCCTTAATCTAAGATCTACATATAGGGCATGTGCACTGGATAAAATGTAAACATGTCCTCACCATATTCGAGGTTGTCTTCGGGGTCATCTTCGCGATCGTCCTCCGAGTCGCCAGGCAATTCCACGCCCAATTCATCAAAATAAGGCTCTGGGTCATCGTCTGGGTCATCGTCTAGGTCATCGTCTGGGTCATCATCTGAGGAATCATCGTCGTCTACGAAGTTGTCGGCCTCACTCTCTTCGTCTGAGTCATTGGGCGTAGTAACCTTTGCTTCCAATACCGGCTTTGAGTCTCTGACGAAATACGCGAGGGAGTCTCGCCAGATCTCTGCCATCTTTTGACGCGATGCACAATCACCAGTGTAGTGAAGAATTTGGAGTATACGGTTGAGTGCAGACAGGCCCTTGTCGTTCTCCATCTCGTACGAGACACCCCATTCCAAACACACTATGATAGAGAGTGCAGATCGTATAGCAATGAACTCAATAGGCTTATATGACTTGGCACTGCCTTTCGAAATTTCTGCGTTGTCGCATATCATATGTATCATATTGTTTCCATCTCCGTCGCAAATAGATGGGTTTAGGTGGTGCTTGAAGAGTAGGGACAGTATGGTAGCCTTCTGCCGGCGACATGCAGCTTGGGCATATTCTAGCATGGATTTCTGCCCCCTTTCGTCGCACTGAGACACGGGTTCACCTCTAATAGGCGGGGGAACGACGGCGCCAAACCCGAGCATTGCTCGAACTACGCTGATTGAGGAGAACTCAATTGCCCAACCTAAGGGAGTCGTGCCTCCATATGAGACACGAGGTATGACATCCGTCTGAGAGGTTGAAGAAGATGTTGGAGTAGTTGCATTTAAGACAAGGCGTTTGTGGATGTTGGCGGCGTTGTATGTTAATCGCCGGATGAGTTTCGTCCTTCCCACAGATTCATAGTTGGCCGCACAATAATGCAGCGGAGTAGTTGTTATCTGCTTGCCATCGATCTCATCTAATGTGAAGGGCTCATCCGGACAGAATCCACCTTCGCGAACAAGCTTGTCGGTTATCAGATCAAGTGTGCGAGTACGAGAATGGTCCGCGAGTGCCATTAAAGACGGCCAGTGACTTGCTATTTCCTGGGCATTGGGTGCACAGTACCTCTTGTGAGCAAGGATTTTGGGTAGGGTACGAATGAGTCCGTATGAGATAGCGACTTCAAGCATTCCTAACGGTTGCTCTTCAGTCTCAGGGTTAGGAGGAATACCATGAATCGACGCTCCATAGTCTAAGAAAAGGTCAATCATGGCAGAGCCGGCAAGAAAGGACGGTGTCGTCGCTATGCCATATTCTTGGAGGCACTCATCTGGTTTTGCTCCACCTTCCAACAGAAATCGAGCAGTGTCAACGTCGTCGGCTATACAAGCCTTGCGAAGCAGGCTTTCTCCGTACTCTTCACTTCGAAAGTCGACCGAAACGCCTTCTTGAATCAACATTTGGGCGCACTTCGAAGCTCGAGCGTCAACAGCTTGATCTAGACAGCTGCCAGAGCGAATCAAAGAAGCATTGCACGGAAAGCGAGTTAGCAGATACTGTATTCCACTTGAGTTGTCATCTTCGAGGAAGGAGTCGATAAGCTCTTCGAATTGTGACTCGCTTGGTTGAGTAAAACCACGCTCAAGCAAAAGGTTAGAAATTCCAAAATTTGTGCCCATAAGGCTCTCGAAGAGTATATTGGGCTTCGCCTTCGCCAGTCCCACGGCCCTGTCGTGTCTGAGTAGAAGTGCTACCACCTTCAACTTGTCTTCGTGGTCAAAGGGGAGAGCGCAGATCAGCTCTAAGGACTTGCATATGTCGATGTCGTCGGCAGTATGTGCCTTCACGCTATCATCCTCGTTTGCTTCGCAAAGAATAGGTGCGGGGGGAGGAGATCGTGCCATCGCTTCAAGCAGTGCCTGAAAGGTATTCAGAATCGATCCTTCCGGCCTGACAAACGTTCGACTCGACAACAGCATTGAGGCCATCGTTAGGGGAGTGATGCCCGCAGAGTCACGAGCGCGGACGTCAGCGCCTGCACGTAGTAGAGTTCTAACTACGTCAGGTCTGTGAAATATAGCCGCTTCTATAAGTGCAGAAGTCCCATCCTTGGCTCGCAGGTTTACGTCCAGTCCGCATTGGATCAGCCGGTTCACAAGCTCTGTGCGAAATTCTCTTTGGTTGTCTCTACGATGGGAAGGAATAGCCGGTGTGTCCACTGCCGCTATGAGATGGGGATAGTTACCGTGGATGCTAATGTCGGATTCGAAAGTGGCGCCGAGATCTAGAAGACGGAGTGCCTCTGCATAGTAGCCGAGAAAGCAAGCGTGGCCAAGTGGGCTGAGAGGCCCAATTCGCGCTTTGATGTCGGCACCGTGTTCTAGTAGGAAATCAATGATCGCCCAGTTGCCCAGAAAAAAAGCATAATCTAGGGGCGAGTGTCCTTCAAAATCGCGTACGGTTACATCCGTTTGGTAGCCTCCATCGACTATAGCCCGCGCTGCATCCAGCAGATCAGCTGCGCATGCAGAATGCAGAGCCGTGAACCGGTGCACCTCATGGCCCCCTTCATTCGGTGTGGTGACGTTGATGGAAGCACCACGTGATAAGAGCAATTTTGTCGCTGAAGGATGCCCGAAGCATATAGAAGTATGGAGAGGCTTCCAGAGAGGGGCTACGTTGCGCTTTGGAGCGATGGCGCATTCACAAAAAAGCCTGGATGGAGCATTAATGTCGGCTCCATTGTCCAACAATAAGCTCAAAAGCTCGAGGTTGCCCCTGGCGGCGGCAATGTGAAGAGGAGTCCAGTAACACCTATCTGGAAAGGTCTTGACTGCGTCGTACGGGTCCCTCCAGTAGTCCGCTACATCACCTTCCAGCTTCAACCCCAGCCTGGCCATTCCATTCGGTTCATAAATGTTCACGGTATGAAAATCTTCCTCAAAGCTATGCAGCGTAGATAGGGGGACAGGGCCGAACAGGATCGATTGCCGTTCCAGAAGTTTTCTGCGGCACAGAGAGCGAAACCTCTGTCGCTGTCTGTGAAGAAGTTCAAGGCGGTCAAAGACGCTGTGTCTTTCGTCTTGTCGGTGCGCTGCTGGCAGTCGAAGATATTGAGGAAATAATTCCTCGGGTACAGGAAGCGGTGGGCGCCAGAACCGTGTTTCATGACAGCCCTGAAGCATCCAGGCTCTTGGCTTGCTTCCTGAGAAGGCAGTATTGGGGCTTGCTCCAGCGTTCAGCAAATGGCGGACAGTGCCGATGCGACCTTCGTCGCAAGCCCAACACATGACATCGGGATCGTGTTTGACATTCAGATAGAGAATGGGAGCAATGGTAGCATGGAAAGCACGGCACGACCGGCTCCATTTTGACAAGTCGGCAATGTCTAGGGAATCGGATATGATGTGGAGGAGCTCGATAGGCAGATGGAGAGCGGGAGGCATGATGGGTGTCGTCGGGCTGAGCGTGACTCTAGTAGTCCTTGATGTACGAATAGTAAATCGCAGTTTCCGTGTCAGTTAAGAAGTCTTCTTGTTCGTATGTTATTTTGTGAATGTTGGACGCCAGTGGGAAGTGGTCGCAGTGTTGATGATGAGACGCGACGCAAGACGATACGCGACGTATCACAAAAAACGTCATTTTTTAAATTAGTCAATCAGCACAGACCCCGCCGCGACTGAAGCATTGTCGATACCCTCGTCCAAGGACGCATCGACGCATACACTAGCTCCAGTGTTTCTGTCGATCTTTAGCATCTCAGGTTGGCTCTGTCCAAAGCCAATGGTTGTACCAATCGTATGTAACCTGTAATTATTGTTTGAGGGTGACGGCGAGCCTCAACGTGTGGCAGCGACGAGATGGCTCGAGATAAACTTTCCGTATGGCCCAGGGGTCCTGAACGTGACGTCAACTCCAATTCTTGCGCCCTCCACCCCCAACTATTTAGGGTTAGTTACCTAGGTAGGTATCTGGGCGAGCTCGACACTGACATACCAGCTTCTTCTTGCATAGGTTGAGCAGGCCGAGCTCTATATTAAAGGATCATGCATGCCATTTATCACCGTCTCCTCGCCGTCCGTCCCCAATGCACCAGAACCAATGCGGCGTGCTGCAGGTCATCGTATGAGGTGGCTCAGGCAAGACCGTCGCGAAAGGCCAAATGGGTCAGATGGCTTTGTTGCCTGCTACCAAACCTGACAAAACTGCATCTAACGTAGAGTCTCCGTAAATCCCGTAGCCAAGATATGGAAGAGGCCATTTTTCTAAGGTACCGTCTCACACAACTCTGGAGCATCTCGAAGAAGCATCTTCTGCAACAATAAGCACTCTGTCGCATACAGACTCCTAGAGCAGAGCCACGTTTCGCACTTTTGTAGGAGTCATTGCAACAGGTATCGATCAACCCACTACTCGTCGCGCAGGCATGACAGTTTCCATAAACAGTATCAGCTAGAACAGATGCTTTTCGACCACGGAGGTGGCTCTTAATTACCCAAGGCCTCTTGATGTACAAGAATGCCCTATACGAGTCCCCGGTGCTCTGCAGAATGGGGAACATGGTCACTTGACGGACAGACACCTCATGCCTGGATTTTAGACATCCCTTGCTTTGGCAAGTCTATAGACTATGATCACCACATGATCATCGATACCCTTTCACATCAAGCAGCATACTTCTCAATCTAATGAAGCTTAAGCGTTGAAAGATAGTCTCAGTAGTCCAATCATCTACAAGGTGATGAGACTACAAAGAGTCAGGGCTCCGTATCAACTACATTCCTCCCAGGTCTATAATCACCGGTACCAAAACGCCACTTTGCCCAATTCCTTCTTCCCCTTCCCGACTCCGTCCACCGTGCTTCAACGACCTTGGGAGGACTAGTCGCAGGCGGTCAGAGTTCACATTCACATTGTGTGATGCAGTCAATCGGCATCTCGTTCTGACACAAGAGCCCGCCATATGTGTCGCAGTGGCAAAACGAATGGCACACATTCTGGTTGTCGTGGCAGAGTATGGTCGGACCCGCTGGCTGGGCAAGAACTGCCAGGGGAAATGCGAGGATCACGGAGAGCTTATAGATGTTAGATAATCATGAATACTGAGTCTGACTAGTTCGCGGGTGATGAACTGGATGCGGAAACGGACCTTCATTGTGCCTGATCGTATCTCAATTAACGAATAGTGTGGTGTTTGATGTTTGACATAGAGTGTTTGGCAGGAATGAGATATCAGAAACGATGAAGTCCGAAGCTTTATATCTCTGATGTCCCAGGACTCAGGAGTCACCTGTGCAGTTGTGATGCACCATGACTGATGACTTGGTGAGTATGACAATGATTCAACACCAAAGTTGCTGCTCGGTGATTTTCCCGGAACTGCAAATTCGGTGACTCTCGCCTAATAGCTCGAACTCTTGATGCAATTATAATTCTTCTGAGACTGCGAATATCTTGATAGGCTTGCAAAACAGGTTGAGAAGCTTACGGTATACGCCATATTAATCAGATGTCCTTCAGACAGGATGACAGGTATGAGTTGCGAATTTGCGATGCATTCGCCCATCGGGTGGATAATACCCTTCAATCGACTACACAAACTCCGATTTGCGTGAACCCAGCTCTCAGCTTCTACATTCGGATCGCGGCGGCATCAATCATCATACTGCTATACAGTATACTGTAGTTGGCTCGTTCGCTCGTAGTTTCACAGTTCATTTCAACACTTCAAGGGCAGTCGGAGTGAATATTAATCATACTATTACCATCTATACACAAATTGCTACAGCGCCTCACATATGTTGTTGATCATATCGGTCGCCACTTAAGTTCAAGCCATCGGATGGGCACATACAGTATCGCCGACAATACCAAAGCGACTTCGAACCCAAGATCGCCCGTCGTGACACCAATAGGTCCAGTGTACCAAACTTGCGACGCAGCTGGCACAGCTAGAGCGAAAGACAAACCGGCAGCCAATATTGCCGAGATGCCTGTAGGCAGCTTGCTTGGCTGGTCCCAATGGTCTGGGACATATGATGCCACATTCCCCTTGCGAAACAAGAAGTGCTCAACAAGCACAACACCTACATACGCACCCGACCAGTACGCAATCAAGTAGATGAAGTTCTCCAGACTGGCGAAGAACGACCGAGCAGCGACGGAGGCGACGGGGATGCCGACTGCAGCATAGACGATGGCGAACACAGCTCGTGGGATGCGGGCAAAGAATGGAATGAGGAGCTGGAAGTTCAGCGTGATAGAGTATGTCGTCGCAGCCAGATTCCCGATGTTCGAAAGCGCCAGCAGGACCGCGATGAACTTGCCAAAGCCACCGGCCGGCTGAAGCATGGCTTCTAGAACACCTCCCACGCTGTAGGTCTCGTATCCCTCGGCCCAGGCGGGGATGCTGGGGATTGCGCCTCCGATGGCTGCGCCCAAGATCATGAGCGGAGTGGTGGGAATGAACAGACCGCCATAGCTATATGCGAATATGCGCCAGGTCGAGACCGAAGGGTCGCAGTAAACTGAGATGTCGGAAGATAATGCAGCCCATGGTATCATGTATCCCGCGATGACACCGGCAAAGCTGACGATGGTCGCGGGCGACGGTGGCGCTGTCTCGGCTTGCTTGAAGAGTTGTTTGCCACCGACTCCCGTGGTAATAATGATAGCAACCAGAGCTAGGATCCAAGAATAACGCTCGTATTGGTGAAGGACCTTGTATCCACCAAACGACACAACCAGCCCTATAAGTCCGATGATGACGATTCCGGCGGTACTATCGATGTTGCCATCTGAGACGGCAGAAAGCGTCGAACCACCCAGCACCATGCAAATGATGCCAAACCCACCGAGCGTGGCGAGGTTCAACAGGACAATGATCGCTATCGCATAGTAGCCGAATGTGTATCGGGACTGAATCATCTGACGCAGTCCAGTCCTCGATCCGAAGGTGCAGAAGTAGGCAGGTGGAATTGTGAATACAAGCATCAAGAACAGAATGGTAAGCGAACAGTCCCTCAAGCCCATACCGAAGACGAAAGTCCCTAGGATTCCCGTGATGATACTGTAGTGAAGGAACCGCATTAGCGCCCATGTCAGTATCTCAACGGGGTCTTGGAACTCACGGCAAGAGGTTTATGTTCATTGTAAACCAGACGAAGAAGACATTGATGAAGCGCTTGTCATTCTTCTCTTCCAGAGGTACTGGGGCGATACCTCGGACTTCGACGCCCCATGTCGACAGCTTGGAAAGCCATGGTGACAGCTTCGAGGCACGATGCGATCCGGCTTCAATATCGGTCGATGCGATTGTACTCGAGGGGCTCTTCTCCTTATCCATCGTCATTGCGTCGCTGAAGGGTTAAGCACCCTGCTGAGTAGCCTTGCAACTCGGTTGAGTGATGTCAAGTATGTGATGTGAGTTCAGATAGCATTGACGTCTCAACCCTCGACGTTGACAAAGCTTCTGCATCTAGGGTATAAATCTACATTGAGAATCCACGGTACTAATCGACGCGACGACCCAATCTTTACATCTCCAGAGTCCCGATAGGCTGGGTCCTTGGCACACCCATCTTATTGAGTTCAGCTAGATGGTGCCCGGTTTCTTATCGAAGGGTGAGAAGAAAAGCTAAGTATAGACGAGCCAGTTCGGATGTACTACTTTTCGCCGGGAAGCGCAACCAAGGGAGAGATGAAAGGTCTGAAGTACACATGATAAGGCGATGACATGATAAGAGCTACATCATCTTACATCGCAACGCTGATAGCTGTGGAACGCGAGCTGGGCTAAAGACCGGCCGGCGTGATAAGAGGCGACTCGATTCCGCCAAGAGGACTCGCCGCCGACACAACTGCCGAGACTACTTGACCGGGAGCCGCTTGTTTCTCATCAGATCGACGAATTTCCTCATGCCCGCCTAGCCTCCAAGACTCTATCGCAAGCCAGAAAATCAGCACACGTGCAAGTTTCCTTGCCGTTATTCGATTGAGGCGGTTGAGATTGAAAGCGCCAGACATTACGGCCGTTGTGGACCGGGCAGAGCTGGAGTTGGTCAGCTTGCCACTGTGTTGGAGGTTGAAAATTTGAATGCGGGGTTGCGCTACAATTGCTCCTCGCTCCATCATGGGCTTCCCACTCTGTTCCATTATATGATGATATCGACACGAATCGAAAACTCTTTCTTCTCCTCTCCCTTGGAGAATGTGAAAGAAATTGAATGTATAGTGTAGTAGATATAGCCGAGGCGGAATTAGCATCACTGTTGCGTGTCGTAGATCATCAATCTAAACGTCTTCCACGCGGTCCTGCCAAGCCCTCAGTCGGAGCACATCCCAATCAACAAGAAATGCCACTTGTGGTTATAAAAAAAAAGAAAAAGGCCTCTGAAACCCATATGAAGTCATTGTAGAGGCATTATTAGTATTTATATACAAGATTTTCGGTTGCGAGGTCGCCTATAACACGCGTTTTCACAACATCTCCTTCTTCATACTTCTTTTCCATTTACCCCCTTCAATATCCCATTCGATTTCGACGCATGCGCTGCACGAGCATCTAAGGATGGGAGTCC
Organism: Xylariaceae sp. FL1019; assembly: GCA_022578705.1. NCBI lineage: Eukaryota > Fungi > Ascomycota > Sordariomycetes > Xylariales > Xylariaceae > Xylariaceae sp. FL1019. The sequence goes on along the minus strand of MU391952.1, from coordinate 593,761 downwards.
GGCCGCTTTCAAATCTTTCTGAACCTGCTCAAGATTATCCAAGAGATGTCCCTTAAAATCATCCCAAACACCATCTTGTAGCCGCTGGAGCTTGCCACTCCGCTCCAGCGCATAGCTTGTCAACGAGACATGCCCCGAGATATGCATCATAAACGCCATCGACCCCTCCGAAACCCTCACATTCTGCAGGTCCGCAGTCGTCGCATCCTTCCAGATCTCGTATGACTCCCCATGCGGCATGAAGCTCGGCTCGTAAGTCAGTCCGCCAGGTTCGAGGAGGGACGTCAAGTGCCATTTCCCATACGTCATCCCCATGATCTCTGTCGCGACGTTGCGGTGATAGTAAGGAGGTCGGAAAGTATTCCGCGTGACGCACCATTTAGGCGTGAACACGAGGAAATCACTGAGCGCGACGCCCGTCGTCTTAGATTTGGCTGTGAGGACGCAGTATATCGACGGATCGCTCTGGTCCCTCCCAACGGTCGCGGAATTGATAAACTTCTCCATCGCGTATTTGTAAGGCGCGTAATTCCCATGCCATGCCACCACGTCGTACGGCGTGTGCTCTTGCTCGTAGCTGAACAGGTTTCCCGCCAGCTTCACGACAATCTCCCATTTTGACAAGTCGATGTCGAAACTGGCAACGGGGATCTCAAAGTCTCGAGGCAGAGCCATCCCATTCGCGCCTATCGGTCCTAGTTCAGGGAGTTCGTAATGGCTGCCGTATATCTCTTGTATGTACCCTCGTCCGACCCCATCCGGCAGCTTCACCGTGAATCTCATGCCGGCTTGGATGACCACTAGCTCGCCCGGGCGTACCATTAGGTGTCCGAACTCTGTCTGAATGTCCAGGCGGCCTTCTTGGGGCACAATCAGCATATCGCCGTCGTTGTTGCAAAATGCCCTATTCCGCATTGAGGAATTGGCGAGATACATGTGCACCGCGAGGCCCTCCTTCAATGACGGATCACCGTGGCCCCCGATTGTCTTCAAGCCGTCGACGAAGTCAATCACCTCGTCGTCTTCAGGCAGGGCGAATTTATCCCAGCCATGGTCCTGAGGCGTGAACTGAACGTTTGGGTTTAGGGGAGTAAAAGTCGCCTCTAGATCAGGATTCCTTGACTTTCTCCTCAGATGCCCGTGTTTGACTGAAGGGTGGATCCGGTAGAACCATGCGTGAAGCATCGAGGCTCGTGAAGCGACGAATGGGGTGCCGTTGAGTTGCTCTGAGATTAAGTCATATTTGCACTTCTGCGGTGTGTTGCAGGCTCGCGGCAGCGTTCCTGGTATGGCTTCGGTCTCGTGTCTGTTCCCAAAGCCCGTCTGATACGAGTAGGGATCTGTCGATGTTGGTTCTGTCAGGAATCTCCCCTGAGCTGAAGCGCCAGCAAGTGGCGTGGATATCGGTGCAATCATGACTACGATGTGAATGAAGGTTGCTAAGATTATTTCCCGATTTTACTCACCTTCTAGTTTATTTCGACGATCTATGAATATATGCCGTCGACCACTGAAGAATCGGAGTACGCCGGTGGCGAGCGAGACAACCGGCGAACTTGCCGGCGCCAAGTGTTCTAGGCAAATATGGGTTGGTGACACGACCGCTGTGACCCGGCGAACTCATCATTTGCGCCTAGGATTATGCCACCGGCATTTTGTCAGGTCCCTATCTCGCCGGGTATCATGACGAGTCATATGGTATTCATTACCACTCGTCAGTACGATGTTCAATTGCGTTATGCGCATTTTACACCATACTCTCCTAAGTCGGGCTGGCGAGCATGCTCTGCTCATAAGTATGGAGACGCTATCAAGTTCGTGTTTGAGATATACCTACGAAGGAGAGTAGTGACTCTAGCACATGAGGTATCGTCAGCCTGTCTATCCCGGTGTTCATGAAAGTGAAGATCAGACAATAGTTATCAACACACGATGCCTCTCTTGAAGGGTCTCGCAATACCGCTCGTTGCTGCATTTGCCATTATCATCACAATATGGCTACGAGCCACGCGGCACCGAAGTAAACTCCCGCTTCCGCCAGGACCGCCAGGAGAGCCACTCATCGGCCATCTTCGCGTCATTCCCGCTCAGCGCCCAGAGTATCAGTACGCACGGTGGGCAAAGGAATACGGCAGCGACATCTTACACTTTAATGTCCTAGGGCGATCTATCATCGTCCTCAATAGCGTTGAGTCAGCCCAGGACCTCTTAAATAAGCGAGGTGCCAATTATGCCGACCGTCCTCGCTTCGTGCTATTCGAGGTTATGGGATGGGGCGTCACTTTGACGTTCCTTCGCTGGTCGCCTCAGTTCAAGCTTCACAGAAAACTGTTGCAATCCTCGTTCACGCAATCGGCTTGTAAAGCGTATCGCCCAATTCAGGTTGCGGAGGCTCGTCGCGCGGCTAGAGCCATCATTGCCGACCCTGACAGTTGGGAGACACTGCTCAGGCAGTTTTCCACCGCGGTGATTCTGCGTATTGGGTTTGGGATCGAAGTTCAAGAGAAAGATGACCCCTACATCAAGATGACGCTCGATGTTGAGGAAGCCACTGGGCAGGGTGGCACACCTGCTGGGAATATAGTCGATTTCTTTCCTATCCTTCGGTATTTGCCCAATGGTGCTTCTCGCATAAGTGGCTTATTCAAGCAGCTGGCACATGCTCGGTGCACGAAGCAGTACATCCAGAGACTCCATGATGCACCATGGGCCTCTGTTGAGCCTTCGATACGTGCTGAGAGCTCGACCCCAAAGCCCTCGTTCATGCATACTCAGTTTGGGAGATATCTGGATAACGAGGCAGCTGGAAAACCTAACGAAGCGACGATTGAAGATCTGAAAGGGGCAGCTGGCGCAATTGCCATTGCCGGTGGAAACACGACGTGGTCAACAATTATCGTTTGCATCCTGGGCTTGCTCCAAAGCCCAGCGGCTCGGGCGAAAACTCGGGCAGAGCTAGAAGAAGTCATCGGAGTTGACGAAAATGGAGATCTGTTGAGATTACCGACATTCGAAGACCGACCACAGCTCCAGTATCTTGAGAATATCATCCGCGAGACGACGCGGTGGCAGCCGTTATCGCCCCTTGGTGTCCCCCATGCGACTCTAGCAGACGACGAATATAAGGGATACCACATCCCTGCTGGTTCGGTCGTCTATCCTAACGTAAGGGCAATGTCTCGGGACGAAAGACATTACTCTTCGCCGGAAGAGTTCTTGCCCGAGAGGTATATGCCTGTTTCAGAAGGGGGCAGGGGCGAGCCTCTACCGGATGGGCCATTTGGCTTTGGACGGAGAAATTGCGTTGGCGAACATCTTGCGTTGTCGGGTGTGTATATGATGATGTCGACACTTCTTGCAACGATGCATGTTAGATGTCCTATTGACAAAGACGGTAACGATATCAGGCCAAACGTGACGTTCTCTGACGGACTTAGTGGTGTGCCTGATAGTTTCGGCTGTATGATCACACCTCGGTCAGTCAAGATGGAGAAGTTACTCGAGGATTAACTGTGGGGACTAGTGCAAGGAAGGGTTGAGCCAAGGAGCAGCGCACTTAGTTTATAGCATATTTGACAGGCGTTGTACAGGAAGTCAAGGATATCACTAGAATCGGGGTAATTAGAACAAGTTGATAAGAACTCACTTGATCCGTGTCTTGAGTCTACTTAATGGACATGTCACATATCCATCGGTAACCGAGCGATACTTCACGATCATCGATCATTTATATCGCTGTGTCACAGTAATGTCACGTTAAGCATTCAGATGAGTTGACAGCTTGATATCACATGTGAGAACATTTTAGGTACTAAGCTCTCCCAAGCACGAGAGAGGAATATTTGTTTTAATGAAATATAAAATTAGTGCCACGTGATGTCTATTGTAACAGCCTTCTGGCATTTGTCGTCAAGCTACGCATTACCAAACCATACTGCAACCTGGTCAGCCACATCATCGATGAGCTGCCGACCCCTATCCAAAACACCGGCCATGGACAAGATCGAATGGGTAGACCCCTCATAGCTCTTCAATAACACCTCACGCCCTGTGATACCTGCCGACGTCCAAGCGTGCTCCAATTTCTTCCCAAAATCACTGGCTTCAGGTTCCAGTAAGTCCTGCTCCGCGACCGCAATGAACGTCTTAGGCGTCTCAGCCAGAAGACTGACAGGCGCAAGATTAGGAGAACCTTCCCAGCTTTTCGTCATCTTTTCGTCAGGGAAGAACATCCGTCTATACCACGTCATGCGCTCAGGCGTAAGCCAGGGGGCGTTCCTGTTTAATGCCCATATCCCATCGACCGTAGCCGTATTATCAATAACAGGAACAACCAGAATCTGAAACTCGAGGCGTATACGGGGCTGCATCTGCGCTGCTTTCATGGCCAGCACAGCCGATAGATGCCCTCCAGCGGATGTGCCTCCTATCGCAACCCGTGACCGATCAACGTTCAACTTTCCGGCTATCTCAACACCACAGACCCATTGCAAAGCAGCAACCGCATCGTCAACGGCGGCGGGAAACGGGTGCTCAGGCGCGAGACGGTATCCCACAGTGATGACGACGCATCTAGCGCGCTGGCAGATGAGCGAACAGAGGTCGTTCCCCATCGTGATGTCGCCGACGGCCCAGCCACCTCCGTGAAACCAAAGGAATGCCGGCCAACCTCTTTCTGGTCTTGAAGCGGCAGGCGTAAACACGCGTATTGTGAAATTTTCCAGCTCTATGTCCTTCACACTGCCAACGGGTACGGGCTTTAACCCGGTTGGTGGGATCCATGATGGTGGTGTTCGAGCTGATCCGTCCCAAACTTTTTGATCGTCGGGCTTGACGTATTGGAAGTATTTATCGTGAAAGGCAACGTACTCCGGGTCGAGTTTTGAGCGTATATCCGGGTGGATTGGTTGATACACAATAGGATCTTCGTCCATTGTTCTCTTCTCTAGCTTCGTGTGCGAGAAAGTCGCCGACGGAGGTGGTTTTGCTTGGCAGTCAACCGGTACATTAGCAAACAGATTGTGCACGTCGACTAATCATGGGAGATGTCCCAGCTTTCAATGGTGCTTGATCTTTGTCTAATGGTTGATGTACAATATTCAGCTTGCTGACAAGTGCAAGCTGTCAGTAACAGTCGACACTCTACGTCTGCGCGTTCGATGATTGGCAGGAGAGTATATCCCCGTGTCGACTAGGTATGGGCACGTCTCGCGTTGTCGAGGTACCGCGAATAGCACCATTGCGAGTCAGGAGCTACTTCTTTATTATGACGCCGGTTGATAGTACCTTTGCCGGTCAGTGGGTCTGGCATCCCCCGCGATCCGGCCTCATGTCGACACATGCACCCTTCTTTAAGGTGTGCAGTCATATAGCATGCATAGGTAGGTCAGCAATTGAAGTTCAAGCAAAAGCGGATATACCATGAGCGTGACTTCTGTTCCTTGAAGTTGAATCTTCATCTACCTTCATTATTTCAGCTTTACAATCAATGGCCGTCCAAGGACCATCATCGGCTTCCTATGCCGAGTCCGGCTTTGGGAACCGGATGGGGTGGGGAGAGAGACCTGCTCTACTCATTATCGATGTCTGCAAGGCATATTGGGATCCTGCGTCACCCCTAAGCCTACTAGGCAATCCGGAAGCTGAGGCAGCACCGGACGTCATGCGAGATCTTCTCGCTGCCGCTCGGAAGGGCGGCGTTCCTGTCATCTGGAGCCAGGTCAAATATACACGGCCAGAAATGGCAGATGCAGGTCTTTTCTGGCACAAAGCGAAGACACTCAGTGTATGGCATAAGGATGATACAAGGGGATTAGACGCCGATTTGGAGGGTCTTTCTCCTACAGATGCCGACACGATCGTCGTGAAAAAGTACGCGAGCGCTTTCTTTGGAACTTCTCTGGCGACTGAGCTCAAGGTGAGTGCAATGTACAATTGTGAGCGCGCTGTAATGCCCATCTAATGTGCGAGACAGGTCATGAACATTGACACCCTCGTTATCTGCGGTGTGAGCACCTCTGGATGTGTGCGTGCAACCACTCTAGACGCAATGCAGAACGGTTTCCGTCCAATGGTCCGTCCTCATTTATTTCGTGTTGTTGAGCGCCCTCGCAAAGACTAATGGAGTGATCAGGTGGTTGGCGCAGCTTGCGGTGACAGAACTCCGGAGATTCAGCATGCAAATCTATTTGACCTTGACTCCAAGTACGCCGATGTCGTATCCCGAGAAGAGGCAGTGCAAAAACTGTCAAAGGGTTGGTAGTTGACGGTATAATATGGCTATCATTGACCGAATCCATGTTCTGCCGCGAATGTTTCAATGCCATCGTTGGAAACGAGAAGGTTCCAGGAAGATGGGTCGAATGCCGCAAACATTGCATCGAATATCACAGGGTCATTGAATTGGACATCTAGTTGAGGTTGAGGGTAGACCTGGTTAGGCTTCTCGCCATTGGCTGAGGGATGGTTTCGATGAGTGTGGGTTGAAGGCGCCCTTAATACTGGCTCACTCGCCTGATACAGCGCCTGATACCAGCGACGCGCCAGCGGCCATGCGTCTTGAAGACTTTCAAGTCCTTGTATTGAGTTTTTCAGGATGCGAACCGCTTGAGGTGCAGTTCTTGGACAGATATGCGGTTGTTGGCACAGATGGTTGGCAAGTGATCCGCACACGTAGACGCAGAATACAATCAGCGCGGGATATCCTTGTTCAGAGGATTTATGTTCAAAGAACGCAACGATTTGCTCGTCCATAGTCAGCATATTGTCGAACAGTTCATCTACAACTGGCGATGAAGTCTCTGTCCTAGAACACTGAGCAACGGCATCTGGGCTGTACCGTGCACTGAGAACGTTATGAAGATAGCTTCGTCTAAGGATGACATTGCTCAGACGCAGGACCATCGCAACGGACAAGTAGGCTAGATCAAGCCCCTCAACTTTGTGAGCGCGTAAATTCCATACTGACCAAGAATGCTGAGGTGACAGTCCGGCTTCAAATGAAGCGAGTGTCTGTGAAAGGGACTCGAATCCGCTCTTGTTGATAGTTCTATCACTCCGCAGGCTTGAAGGCGGCTCCAGATCCTCCGAGCTCACCAATCGGGCGACCTGTCCCCAGAGACAGTGAGTCTGCAGAAGGGTCGCGAATAGTGACCGAGAGACAGAGTTTGATAACTCAGGATTTTGTAGAGCTGGTGGAGTGCCAGGCATAGCTGCTCGCTCCGCGGGCCGTATGCCAAAGGTGAAATCATGTTCGTCGCATGGCAGCAGCACGGTGACGTCCTTGTAAGAGAACGCGACAGGCAGATTGGATCCCGAGTGCAGATTTTCAAACGTCTCAATCATCCAGAATGTTCGCCTTGCAACTTCACTCAAGACAATTGCTTCCCTTGACGCATTTGGGGGTAGATGATATGTCTCTTCACGATGCAAACGGAGCATGCCCGCAAGTCGGATCGCTATGCCCATGTACACGGAACTCCGATTCTTATCACCATTGCCCCATTCAGCGATACTCATCAAGAAGAAGCCTTGAATAGAGTCAAGAGTGGGGTTGAACATTTGATCTGGGACAAATGCGCCGGCTTGGCTTAGGAAAGCCTGCGTCGCAGCAACGCCGCTTTGGAAGCGCCTCACTAAGCTAGGTGTAAATCGTGCAGATACACTCAAGATGGTTAGTATCAGAAACAGGCTTATAGACTCTGGTTTTCTTCTCATTTCTTCAAAGAATAGAGATCGGGGTATGAAGCCAAGTTGGAAGAAAGATGCGGTAAATGCCATCACTCCTTCCTCGACTTCTTCAAACGGTGGTAAATCATCCCAAGTAATCTGAGTGCTACTTGCAGCACCCTGACTAAGATTGGTCCGGGGCCAAAACATTGCGACCGATGACATGATCCTCGGCTTTGGGCTGCGGAGGATCATCCCTTCCGGGCTCCGTCTTTGGGACTGGGAGCGAGTCTCTCCCCGGTCGGATATCCCAGACGGAGATCCGGCAACGACACTGGGACTGCTATAGTCATGTGCCGGATCAATATGTGCACGCTTGGGGTTCCGATAGGCACGGTCATGTGTCGAAGGTCCATGAAACACCACACATTCAGCCTTGACCTTGTGGCATGCTTCACATGGCAAAGTTGGTTCTGGACGGACGCATTTCACTCGCAGTCGCCGGCAGCGCCTACACGCTTGAGAACGCCGGCCGGGCTGAATTGATTGTGCTGATTGGGTAGGCAGAACAGCAGTGCTGAATGGGGACACTGCTGCAGCAGAATGGGGCGGCGTGGCCGTGATTGTCGACGCCGCAATACTTGTTGATACTGGGGAGTTTGTTGCCGGCGGCATATTCGTCTCGCTTTGGGTTCAGACAAGGAACCGAACGAAACTCCAAGAGCATGGGAACTTGTATTCATGCCGAATTTACGGAGAGTCTGCCGCAAGGTGGGTGCTAGATTGGAATACTAAAGCTTTGACTGCCGAGACTGGCCTTGGAGATTAGTTCTGTGTCTTATCATTGGCTTCTCATCTGTGCATATTAGTGCCGGCAGCATCGCCGGCGACTACACTGACTTGCAAACGGAATGTCGCTGTGGATACCCTAATTTCCCTGTGTCTCCCCCCCCCCCATTTTCGACTTCGACAATATTGACAGAATTGAATAAAGCATCATTTTCACCATATAATACAGCTTTTCCAGCTATATATAACACGTACAACGCGTACAGCACGTATAGCGATTCCAGTCGAATACAGCCCTTTCAGCCATATACACCACGTACACCAGCGATTCCAATCAAATACAGCCTTTTCAGCCATATACACCACGTACACCACGTACAGCGATTCCAATCAAATACAGCCTTTTCAGCCATATACACCACGTACAGCACGTACAGCACGTACAGCACGTACAGCACGTACACCACGTACAGCGATTCCAATCGAATACAGCCCTTCAGTCACATATACCACGTACAGCGATTCCAGTCGAATACAGCCCTTTCAGCCATATACACCACGTACATCACGTACACCACGTACAGCGATTCCAGTCAAATACACCACGTACACCACGTACAGCGATTCTAATCAAATACAGCCCTTCAGTCACATATACCACGTACAGCGATTCCAGTCGAATACAGCCCTTCAGTCACATCGCTGTACGTGGTGTACGTGGTGTACGTGGTGTACGTGGTGTACGTGGTGTACGTGGTGTACGTGGTGTACGTGGTGTACGTGGTGTACGTGGTGTATTTGACTGGAATCGCTGTACGTGGTATATGTGACTGAAGGGCTGTATTTGACTGGAATCGCTGTACGTGGTGTACGTGATGTACGTGTTGTACGTGGTGTACGTGGTGTACGTGGTGTACGTGGTGTATTTAACTGGAATCGCTGTACGTGGTATATGTGACTGAAGGGCTGTATCTGACTGGAATCGCTGTACGTGGTGTACGTGACTGAAGGGCTGTATTCGACTGGAATCGCTGTACGTGGTGTACGTGACTGAAGGGCTGTATTCGACTGGAATCGCTGTACGTGGTGTACGTGTTATATATGATGTACGTGGTGTATATGGTGTACGTGGTGTATATGGCTGGAATCGCTGTATATGGCTGAAAGGGCTGTATTCGATTGGAATCGCTGTACGTGTTGTATATGGCTAAAAGGGCTGTATATGGCTGGAATTGCTGTATTTGACTGGAATTGCTGTACGTGTTGTATATGGCTAAAAGGGCTGTATATGGCTGGAATTGCTGTAATTGACTGGAATTGCTGTACGTGATGTACGCGTTGTACGTGTTGTATATGGCTGGGATGATTGTATTGTATATGGCTGGATAGAGGGCTATTTGCACTTATTAGCCAAGTATACTGGTTATTCAATAGAATGGTAGTACGTAGATGATTCTAGATAAACTGGTAAAAATGATGCTTTATTCAATTCTGTCAATATTGTCGAAGTCGAAAATGGGGGGGGGGGGGAGACACAGGGAAATTAGGGTACCGTAGTGGGAGAATATGTTGGCTGAGAACCATTATTGTGGAAAATAACCATTGCTGGGAAAACAATCGTTGCTCACCGATTTGCGTTGCCCACCTAATTGGCTGTACGCTAGTGGGGCTGTGGTTTTTGGGATATAGACCCCGACAGCGGAATGGATTATCAATTACCCGTGTGGTGTAGTGGTCTGGCCAGCCGCTAACACCGTGCAAGTCTCAAGTTCGAGTCTTGCACGGTGTTGGTGGTGGGCCAGCCCTTTTGCGTTTTTCTAGACGACGGACCCACCTTGATTTTTTTGACTAATCAGAGGCTAGCATTCGAGCAACGATTGTTTTCTGAGCAACGATTGTTCGCGAGCAACCATTGCTCAAAGTTTCAATGATTGTTATAGAGGGCAACGGTTATCCCGCGCTACCATATCCCAGTACGGTATCCACAGCGACATTCCGTTTGCAAGTCAGTGTAGTCGCTTTCTTGTGGGGTTTGACCTGTAGTCTTCCCGATCGCGGGCAAGAATGTCATGAACAACGGAAGTCTGCAGCAAGGCAAGGTCGATGTCATGGCTGTGTGTAAACTGCATTTTGTTGTTGGGAGACATGATCGCGGGATTGTTTTGTCAGAACAGATTTCAATGATTGATTTGATGTGCTCAAAACACTACCATCATGAGTAAATCAAACACCATCGCCGGCGCCCGTGATCTTGTCACAACAACACCGATCTCAGCCAAAGACGAGCAAGACACAGCTTTCGATACCGGTCCTTCCTCAACGCCACCACATAGCGTTTACAGCCGGAATGAGAAGTGGTTGCTCGTTGGGTTCGTTGGCGTTGCCGGCTTATTCAGTCCTTTGCCCGCGAATATTTACTTCCCTGCGATTCCCGCCCTCACCACCGTCTTCCATCGTTCAGTTGCAGATTTAAATCTGACCGTAACCATATATCTGGTATTACAAGGTGTCTCGCCTATGTTATGGGGCCCACTCTCAGATCGCTATGGTCGCCGGCCCTTATTTCTCATTTGCCTTCTAATACTCATCGGTTCGAGTTTGGGGCTTGCTCTCTGCCCGACCTCTGCCTTCTGGCTCCTGCTCTTACTTCGAGCATTGCAAGCTGGGGGCTGCGCGAGTACCATCGCGTTGGGCGCGGGCGTAATCGGTGATATAGCAACAGTCGACGAGCGTGGAAGCTTCTTTGGCTATTTCAATCTAGGGCCAATGCTCGCTCCGTGCATTGGGCCGGCAATAGGAGGAGCGCTATCCCAGTATCTCGGATGGAGGAGCATCTTTTGGTTCTTGGTTATTTTTGCGGTGGCGTGCTTCACCATGCTCCTACTGTTTTTACCCGAGACAATGAGGTCTTTGGTTGGCAACGGAAGCATTAAACCGACGCATTTTGCCTACAAACCTCTTGTCCCTATCTTCAAGACCGCTACTACTCCGCCTGCGCCAAAAGTGATTCAAGGCAAAAAGAACAGCGTCAATCCATTTCGGCTTTTCTGTTATCGCGATATCATTCTCACATTGACTTACACTGGCATTGTGTATGCTGTGAACTACACAATAACATCTACCATTTCCTCGTCATATGCGGTGAAGTACCCCTGGCTATCTGAGACCATCATTGGCATATGCTATCTATCGACGGGGGCGGGCATGGTTCTTGGCTCTACTATCAACGGGAAGCTCCTCGATTACGACCTGGCTCGGATCAAAAGACGGCGCACAGAATCATGCAGTGACTGCTGTGTCGATCCTGACACAGATCTTCCGATTGAGTATGCTCGACTTCGTATGATACCCGGACTCCTGATCATATTCGTTGCCTCCGCAGTGGGTTGGGGGTGGTGTATTGAGAAAGGAGTTTCAGTGGCAGGCCCACTTGTGCTACAAGTCATCTGTTAGTTGCCCTTCTCAGTATCATTCTTGCGAACTGCATGTTGACCTCGGTTCCAGTGGGCTATACCTCCATTGCCATCCTGAATTCTACAATGACCCTTATGATAGACCTTGTTAAGAGGCAGAGCTCGGGAGTCATTGCTTGTGTAGGTTTCGTTCTTCCACTGCTGCTGACAACATGCTAATAAAATGCAGACAAACTTTGTCCGGTGTTCTCTCGCAGCTATATTAGTTGCTCTTATAGACATGGCAACCGCCCGTCTGGGATACGGCTGGACATACACACTGCTAGGCGGTTTCTGCTCCCTGCTCATTGGAGTTGTGTATGCTGAGATACACTGGGGTCCAGCATGGAGACGGGAACGGGATAGCGATGAGTTGTTATAGTTCGGAGCTAATAATGACATACTCTGCTTAGATTCGAGAATACCGTTCAAATTGATAAGATGATAGTTGCCAATGATCGCCACGCAGACAGAAAGCGGAATTGCTCGTGCTGGCCCCTACAGACTACTCTGAAAGAGGAAAGTTAGATGTCAATTGAAGTTCAGTGGCCATTGCTGTGAGTAACGTCGGAGCAGTAGTTTCAATCGTGCTGTTACGTTTAAGACGACCTGGCTACAGGTTTGGTGGTTCTCGCTGAGTTCCAAAGTATTGAACGGAATTTCCAGTGCCGTTGCGGTCGAAGTCCCTCAGGCCTCTCAAGCAAACCTTCACCAATACCAAATCCTTTAACAATGAAGCCTACTCTTGCCAGCCTGCTCTGTCGGTTGACTGTAACACAATGCTCATGGGGAGGCTATGCAGCTCGTCACGGGTCAACGCAACAAACTGGCCCAGATGTCCGACGTGTCATTGTCGCATCACTCAAAACACACGGCGTAGATACCGGAGAGTCTTCATGGCGCCCATGCGGACCCTAGAATGAGGATCATATACAGTGAGGATCATTGTGAGAAATCAGAGAATCGAGGATATAAAAAAAAGTAGTTTGGAGGCCCACCTCTTACCCGAGGACCGAAGTCCCCCCTCCAATGATCCTAGAGTTTGTGCTTAGTTTCTGTTTTCTGTTTTCTATTCTTCACCCTTTTTTTTTTCTCTCTCTGTCTTCTTTCCTTTTTTCTTTCTTTCCTTTTTTTTTTTCTTTTCAAGGCTCTTTCTCGGTCGCTGACTTTTGTTTGTTGCGTGCTGCCCCCTTTTTTTTCTCAACTTTTTTTTCTAGCACCGGGCTCGAACAGTCGACCTGCAGTTTGAGCATCAGGAGTGGTGCCACTGAGCTACCATGGCCCTGGCCTGGGGTCCAATGGTGATAGCTCAGGCAGCTAATGGTCCTTATGTACCATAGCTTGGAGATTGAATGTTGGAAATCACATGATCCCCCCTCCCCCACCTTCCACTCTGTGGTTACGGCTGTACCTCACACTGACAGCAAGAAGGCAACATAATATCTGAAGGGGTAAACGTAGTTGTCGCTGAAAGTTGCAACCAGAACAAATTAGACCGCTACTCTGCTTTTTGAAGGTATTCAGTCCTAGCAACAGATTCAAAACACGGTTGCAAAGACTACGGCTGTCAGAAGTTGCCAGCAACCCTTACATCGGACGAGCCAGAAGTACTCACATGCCATATGGAGGTACAGCACAGGACAGACGAGGATGCGGCAAGATATGTTGAAAGGTAAGAATCAGCACACAGCGAAGCCGATTGCACCCCCCGTCGTGGATGACATGGAAATTGAGATCTTATCTCTGAGCAGCCGCCGTCGGAGCACTCTGCTCCTGCATCATCCAGTATACTCCCCTTGTAACATTGGAGTCGGGACCATGGAGACTCAAAAGACAAAATAGAATGATGGCGGACTGTTATATTCTTTGGATTCCGGCGACCTAGTTACAACCTCAGTAAGTCCTCGCAATGCCCTACTTTTCGGTCAAGTTGGTAGCAGAAGCTCATGCCGCGATGAGGACGAGTCCCATATGCAGTGATCATGGGAAGGTCATGCGCATTGGGAATCATTGCAGCGTTCACAACGTGCAGGTAGTGTTAGATAAGGGCAGTGGTCATAATCATACATCATCATTCATTCACTTACAGCTATGCCTAAGTCTGTGCACAGCACCAGCCGAGTATCCCTCTATGGGCCTGATTTCATACATCGTGTATGCGGCACCTCAACACTAGCCTATGCAACCTGTTCCCATTTACATCGCCATGGCCGAGGACATGGACTCGATCTCCTATGCGCCTTGGATGATCCTCTCCATCTCTTCGGGGTCCTTGATTGCATCTGTTAAGTTGACTGAGCCATCCTCTGTGATGAGCAAGTTGTCTTCGATTCTGCATTGAGTGTGTCAGTTGTAATTTTAGCATCGACGAGATGAAAACAGGCTAAAAAGGGGGCAGATAGAAAACTCGTACCTGACACCACCCACATCCCAATACTCATTCAGCACTCCCTCATCAATGTATTTCCCACGAATGGGATCGGTCAAATACGGGCGAATGATGTATTCGCAGAAATATATCTGGTTTCAATTAGCCAAAGCACGCCGCACAACAAGAAGCCAACTTACACCGGGCTCAACAGTAATGACACTACCGGCAGGTAAGTTGCGCCTCACCCTGAGGAAGCGGAATAACTGATCCTCATCCGAGTAATTTGGGTGACCACCAGTATCGTGAGTGTCCATACCCAAGTAGTGACCTAGCCCATGCGGTAGAAATGCGGCGCTGACCCGAGATTCGAGGATCTCCTTTGGGTCTCCTTTCAAGATACCAAGTGATAATAAGCCATCAATCAAAACCTTGTGAGAAAGCAAGTGAACATCGTCCCAGAGTACACCGTCTTTCAGCATAGCGATACAGTCCTCTTGCATCTTAAGGACGATGTCGTAAATGGCTCTGGATTTCTTGCTGAAGTGCCCTGAGATGGGGAATGTTCTCGTCTGCGTACCGGGGTTAATTTCGATACTAACCATCATCTTGCGCCATAAAGACTCACAATATCGGAGGCATATGTCCTCCATTCAGCTCCAGCATCCAAAAGCAACAGATCCTTGCCTTTGATCTGCTTATCGTTGTGTACATAGTGAAGCGTAGCAGCGGCTCGACCGCTGGCAACGATACTGGGGTAGGCCTGCTTCTTTGCGCCATGGCGACCGCAGTCGCCGAGGAATACAGCTTCCAGCTCGTGTTCGTTCTCTGCAGTGTGCACGTGTTGCAGCACAGCCTTGTGGGCAGCGCCGCTGATAATGTTGGCTTTCCTGATTAGAGCGATCTCGTAGTCGTCTTTGACTACGCGACACTCGTCAATCGCCTCAGCAAGAAGCGTAAAATCCTTATTGCCGAACTCGAGAAAGGTGACATTGTTGGCGACTCGGTCGGCGATGGCGAAGACGGTGGCGTCGGGCTTCGCAGCACCTATGTGAGCGAGATGGGGATTCAGCTCGTTGCTGTACTGGACGTCGTCGACATCGAACTGTGCAAGAGCTTCTTCGGTGGACAAAGGAAGGCCAGCCCACATGACGTGTTCGGCGTTGATGGGAGGGATGAAGAGGGTGGATTTGTCGGTATCGATGTCGTATATGAAGGCGCAGTCGGGCATGTCGACGCCGGTCAGATACATGAATTGTCTCCGTTGGCGAAAGGGCACGGGCTCGTCGCTGTCCTCGAGCAGCGCATCGGCTGTGCCTTGGAGGAAGAGCACGCCCTTGGCATCTGGGCTCTTGGATCGGATGTAATCGGCGACTCGCTTTGCGTGGAGCTTGGCCGGATACTTGCCCGTGAGGACATCGTCGACGTCGATGTCTGCCAATGTAGCCATGGTGGATATTGGGTGAGATGCTGTAGTCGCTGTTGTGCCTGTAGATGCAAAGCAGCGCGGGGGAGTTGGAGAGCTCAGACGGAACAAGAGAGAGGGCGGGGTAGCTCGTGAAGCTTGTATGGAGATGGGAAGAGAAACGAAGCTCTTGGCCGCCGGTCTGTGAGACGTGTGCTGCGTGTATCGTCGCAGGTGATTGACCTTGCTGTAGTTGTTCAGTTGTCGGGAGAGGAATCGCGACGATGGCCCAGTCCAGGAAGAAGAGAGAAGAGCAGTCGCGCTCTTTCCTTCAAGGCGCCCCCAGATGCTCCTTCCCCGCATACTTCCAGCTCCAGCTCCAGCTCCAGTTCCAGCAGGTCGGAACCCGGCGAACGAAGCCTCGGTTTGCAACGGTTGAGGTTGTCGGCCCTGAATTGGAAGCTACGAAGAGTGCCCTATCGCGCCTTCTTTGCGCGCTGCTGCACCACCCCACATTCCAGTGAAACCCCTGAAATAACGGCATGACCGGACCCCTGCTGGCTGCTGCTGCTGCCCCAACTGTCGTTCCTGAAGGTGGTTGCCAGTGGTCTTCACGACGGCGACATGAAGTGGAAGTCCAAACGCGGCTCCTGATTGTGCAGTTTGTCCGGAAGTCATTCACGTCAAGGCAGGAGCATCACACTTTGTAGGACATCTAAATCAACCTTATCAATCCAGCAATCGAGCATTCGACCGGGCAGGTCATCGCGATCACGATGGCGGTGGACATGTCAGCGCTGTCTCGCATGCAAATAGGAGCCTTTTTCCAAGCGAATGCTCCTATCACGCAGGAGGAATGCAATGAAGAAGCTCAAAGAATCTCAGGGCAGCCTGTGAGCCCAACAGCTTGTCAAGGTGGCAGTAGCTACACTGTCGATGCCGGAAAAGTCGTTGTACAGTTCCGCAAGCCGAATTCCGCCCTGGATATGGACATGATGGAGTACATTGAACAAGCTTACTCCGGTTTCGCACCTCGTCATCGATACTGTGGTTTGTTTCACAATCTCTATGTCTACACGATGAGTCATATGGGTGGTGTCTCGATGTATCTCGCTCGAGCTCACTTGCAGCGAAACAATTGTGAACTCATGAGAAACACTATTGTCGATTATGCCAGGTTGGTCACACTAACGCGCGGGCTATTATCCTTCTCTCTGGATTCTGGAACTCTTCGCGCAATTACAAAATACATATATACTACTAACTTCTCTTCGCAGATTCTTCGCATCGGCATATAATCACAGACCCGAGTATATGAGCAAGCAAACTCGCGAACAGCTTCTTGCACAGTACACATCGAAACTCGAACAACTAAGGGACGGCCTTCCCAGCCGCTTCCGCGCAACATTAGACAGACTAATTCCTCAACTCCCAAGTATATGCAATGAGAGCTGGCCATTGGTACCCAACCACACAGATCTCCTTGAGAACAACATACACGTAGATATAGACACCGGCGCCATCACGGGTATATGTGACTGGAGAGATGCCCAAGTCGGTCCCTTTGGTATGTCCCTGAGTGGTCTCGAGACTATGCTTGGGATTCGAGTCATGAACGAGGATGGTTGGAGGTACTTCCCTAATCATAATGAGCTCCGAGAGTTGTTTTGGGCTGCGTTCTACCGGGACATAGGCCCGATGTCTGAACAACAGCGGCAACGCATTGAGGTTGCGAGGCTGACCGGCTTGTTCTTAGAGAACGGCTGGGACATGGATGATGATGGAAACTTGATACCGGCTACTGAGGGACTGGATTTGGCTTATCTCGGTGCTGTTGTTCTCGCTTGAGTCATTAGTATCCCGCATGAGTGTGAGTTTTCACACGACGGCCCTAGCATGTGAAGCACGGCCGGGTCCTGAAGTCGCACATGCATCATAGTTGCCCACAACCCATTCCATACAGGACGCATAAGCTTGCGCGAGAGCTAGATCAGATCTTCAGGGCACCGTCATATGGGCGTTTTCGCAGTTCGATGGAAAGTATTGAAGAGGACTATCTCAAGGTCTATCATCTGGATAGTGAGATGCTTCTTCGACATCCTCATGTGCGCTTGTAACTGTCAACCCCGGTAGTTCCTGCTAGGCGTGCTTGATTACATAGTGTCACAGCTTCATCTCGAGCCGTGCTTCTTACATCGTACCTCGTGACTGGTGTCTTTGTGATGAGCGTACTCATTGATGCAGCCTTTGTTTACAAACGTAACATGTTGGGTGAGTAGTAGTTACTGGCACTCCACGTTCACTGGTCAATAAAGTTAGATGTCAGGCCAAAAATGCTCATGATGCTTGAGTCAATGTCAATTTTTGTGTCTTTTCGCCGGTAGCTTCAAGTGGTCTACCGAGGACGACGTAAGTAAATCCGGTTCCTGTGTTACTTCAATCTCTACTCGAGTTCCTTTGGACGCAGTACATCAATACGTGACTTTAGTCATCTATTATAGCAATGAACTCTTATAAGCATCCTAATCGTAAGCCTTCTGGGCCTTGACATGATCACATCCATGGTGTGCCTCGGGTGACCGGGCTCTCGATAATATGCAACTAGCATTGGACGCACACTTTCACGACATCTTGTTGACTTCCTTGACATTTGTTTACTTTAAACCTGGATTAATCTGCAAGTCAGCATTGGCACTTCTGATTTCTTCTCAGCAGTATGTAAACCCGTTCTCATTCCCGTTGATCACTATACTTTCGTTCCGTACACTGTTATGTAAATTCATATAAGCATCTGTCGAGCGACTCTATTAATGCAGTATCCTCGAACAATCTCAGTATTTGAAGGATGGGTATGAGTCCGATCGTATAATCAAGTATTATATAGTGTATCTTACAACAACGATGCAGGCTCTCAGACATCCGCATCCTGATGGTCGCATAGAAAGACTTCATCTCCTTAGATGTCTTCGATCTTGATGACCACCAGAGTCTCATACATCTCAAGCTCAAACGAAATTGTACTAGAAATTTGAGACGCATTCCTAGCAAATCAAGCTGTTCTTAAACATATACTCAAAACGGCTAGGAAGCAAAGCGTTTCTGTGTGTGGCTCCTGGAAGTCAACAACTCCATGCTGACAGTGCCACAAGCCGTTATCTACATGGCCATCCAATTCATACACCAATTTCTGAGTGCTGAATGATAGTGTCTAGATCTTTGCATCAAAAGAGTCTTTTGAATGAACTAATATCGCTGCCATATCACTAGATCAATCTATGAAAATCGATGGAAGCACTTAATAAACTCTACCAATTCCATCACACTACCGTACCCCGCGCAGTAAAGGCGAAGTCATTTTTTGTACTCAAGGAGTCTGCTCTTGGTCATTGTACACGCAAACCCGCGGTCCTAGGTCTGTCGGCTTGAGCTGAAATGATCTGATTAATACTGTAAGTCACGTAGCATGACTAGCCGCCTGCTAATAAGCCTGGCGAAGCTAACAATCTATGCTCTTCCCTCAATATAATTGATTTATGTTAGTTGGCGTACGTAACCGTGTGAAACAACCATTAATACTGTTACTGTCTCTGTCGGCAAAACCCGATGCTGTCGCTAGGTTTGCGCTACCAATAGATGGCCAAAGAGCAAGTCTTATTGCGTGCCCGTCTCGGACAGTAACAGGACATGGTCCAACATTCGAATCAACAATTAGTCGGTGAGTCCTGCTCTCTACAGGCTATGGTGCTAAGAAGCTCTATAGGCAAACTTCACGGCGTCGAGTCGAACGAAGTATATGTATTGACATGAAAAGAGTCAATCGCTCAATGATAAGCTCCCAGGCATGTCAGCGAGTCTACATCAGGCTTGAAAATGGCTATTACTGTTGGTTCATGGATATGTGGCTGCCACCTGCGGCAGTTGGCTACAGCCAACTGACGTAAGGTGGTAGCCCTGGTAATGGCCTGGTGGCCTGACGGATTTAATCCCACGCCGGGATTAGTACTTTAGGCACTAGCTAAGTAGTAGTATATAACTACGTACCTTAGCCGTACGTAGCTTTACCATAATATTAATTAATTAATAACTATTATTAATTACTATATTATTAATATTGTATATATATAGTAATTAAGTAATTAGGTGATTATATTTACCTTATATTGATATTAGTGCTAAAAAAAGCCTAATATACTGCTAAAAGCTTTAATATAAATTAATAAAGGACTTATTTTTATATTTATATATAAATAGCGTTAACCTTTACGTATTTTATTATCGTAATTAAACGTTGCAATATTAACGATTTCGATACTATTAACCTTTTTAATTAGTTATTTAACGATAATTAATACTTAATACCGACGTTTTATTATTATTAATTAGTTAATATTATTAATAATAACGTAGCGTTTTAGATTATTATTAGGTTTGCCGTATTAATATAGCGTTATTGTTATTAAAAAAGCTTATAGTATTTTAATTAAAGCATTTTTTAAACTTTAATAGCGTTAGCGTAGTTTTAATAGTAGCGCTATTATATTAAAACCCTTTTAAACCTTGCGGTAGTATTTTCCGCGGCATTATATTAAATATAAGCCTGCGTTTTTTAGCGTTATTAATTATTTTTTAATATTTTTTTACTTTTACGGTAGTTTTATTAACGCCGTTATTTTTATTAAACGTTAGTTTAAACGTTACTTTTATTAAACGTTATTTTAAACGTTTTTATTATTTTTTAATAAACGTTATTATTAAACGTTAATAAACGATAAAGTCTTATTATTATAAACGGATTATTAAAAGGATTATTAAAACCGTTATTTTAAACGGCTATAGTATTTTTAAACGGATTATTAAGCTTATTATTAAACGTTAGTTTAAACGTTACTTTTATTAAACGTTATTTTAAACGTTTTTATTATTTTTTAATAAACGTTATTATTAAACGTTAATAAACGATAAAGTCTTATTATTATAAACGGATTATTAAAAGGATTATTAAAACCGTTATTTTAAACGGCTATAGTATTTTTAAACGGATTATTAAGCTTATTATTAAACGTTAATAGCGCCGTTATTATTATACGGCAGTTATTTTTTATTATTTTAAACGGCTATAATATTTTAAACAATATTATTACGGCAGTTATTAAACGGTATTATTATTATCGTTATTATTATTAAACGTTTTTTTAAACGTTTTTAAAACGTTATTTTATAGACGTTATTTTATTAAACGTTTTTTTAATTTTTTAACGGACTATTATTTCGTTAATACTATAAGGCTTATATAATAAAGCGTTTAAAGCGAATTTAACGGCTTGTTATACCGTTATTTGCTTTTATCGACGGTAAAAATTAATTTTTTTAAACTCGTTAATAGTTAATAATAACGGTAACGTTAAGTTTAAAAGGCATTAATTATTTTAGTGCTATTAAACGCCCGTTATTATTTATTTTAACTATACGCTAATAATAATAATAACGCTAATAGTTATTTACTTTAATAACGTTATTATTATTATTTTATAGGGCTTACGTAATAATACCGCGTTTAAAAACCATTTTTAAAAACTTTTTATTACTTTTTTAAGGCTTACGTAATAACGGTACGTTTATAGCCTTTTATTAACGTTAACGGTTTATTTTTAAACCGTTATATATTTTTAAAATTTTTTTATTCGATTATTATTAATTAATAATAACGATAAAAAGGCAAAAAATCGACTTTATTAATTACTTTTAAAGTAATAAAATTAAGCCTTTAAGTATTATTTAAAAAGCTTTTTACGATTTATTACTTTTAAAAAATACCTAGCTATTACTTAATAGACTAGGACTTTTATTATTTTAAAAGTTTAAGTATATTTTTAATTCGTTAAAAAGCCTTATAAAGTACGTATTTATTATTATTTAATAAATAAAGCCTTTTATATTTTATATTACTATTATTAAAAGCTTAAGATTAAAGATTTTATTATTTGGCTATTATTTAAAAACTAAAACTTTTATTATTTTAAAAAGCTTAAAAGTATTTTTAATATTTATTACTATAAACGATTTAGTAATATATTTGCTTTTTGCTTTTGTATTTAAAAGTATTTCGTAAAAGCATTTTTAGCCGGCTTTATTTTTATTTTAATAGGCTATTTATTTAATACCTGCCTATTTTATTAACCTTTTACCTATTAATTAGGCTTTAGTTATTTTTTGTAATTACTAAATTTAATGCTTATAATAAAACTTCGTAGTTATTAATAAAATTAATAGCTAGTTTTAAAAAGCTTTAATAATAATTAAAAAGATTTTTATAATTATTAAAAAAGCTAAAAACAGTTTATCGGCGGCTTTAATAACTGTTAACGATAAAATCGATTAATTTTAAAACGATTTTTAGGTTAAAAATAAAGCTTTAATAGCTAGTAAAAGATTTAAAGACGACGTTTTAATAGTTATTAATTATAATATTATATAATTTTAAGGCTATTTTAAAAATAAAAATAACGCTTTAAAAGTTAAAAATAACTTTTTAATAGTTATTAACGAATAATTTTAAAGCTTTTTTAAAAAAAATAACACTTTTTAGTTATTTTATAAGGCATTAAAAATTAAAAACGCCGATTTAATAGCTATTAATTTAACGATTTAAAAGCTTTAAAAGGACTTTTAAACTTTCGAAACGACTTTAATAGCTGTTAATAAAACTATAAAAACAATACGTTTTAAAATAATAACTGTTAATAAAATTAGCGATAAAACTATTTAATAGTTTTATAATAATTTTAAGGTTAAAAATAACGCTTTAACGGTAGTTATTAAAAAGGCTAAAAATAATAATACTTTTATAGTTATTATTAAAAAGGCTAAATATTTTTAAAACGATTTAATAATTGTTATTAAATTAAACTATTATTTATAAAAGGATTTAAAAGCGAAAAATTAAATTATAATAACTGTTTATTAGTTTTTTTATTATTTTTAATAAAACTAGTACTATTAGTTTAATTAGTTATATTATTTAAAGTTAAATTAATTAAACTAGTTTAATTATTATTACTATTAATAAAGTTATTAGTTATTTATTTTATATTAGGCAAATTAATATTAAAAAGCATTATATTAAACAAGACTTTAATAACGTTAACGATTTTAAAAAGCTTAGTAGTTACGTATTAACTAGCGTAATTAATTATTATAATAGTTAAACTTTACGTATAATAGTAATAGTAGTAATATTAAAAGCGGTAAAAGTATTTATTTTAGGACTTTTTAAAAACATCGCCGTTAATTTTTTAATAGCTTATTACCGATTTATACTACTTTATTAAGCACTTTATATAGTTATATTATTTTATTTAGCACTTTAAATATAAACTTAAAAGCGTTTGTAATATTTATTAAACGCTATTAATATAGTTGCTATAGCGGTTAAAAAAAAAAAAAGGCCATTATTAGTGGTATTTTTAATTAGACTTTAAGTAGTATTTATAAAAGTTATTTTATTACTATATTTTTTAGCATTATTTTTAATAGTATTATTAAAAGCGTTATTATTAATAGCGATAACTTTATTAAAAAAACTACCGAAACGTTTATAACGTTTATTAAAAAGTTATTTAATAAAGTATTTATTATTATTAAAAGCGTTATTATAACTTTTTTTTTTATTATAACCCTTTTTATTATAACCGTTACCGAGCTTATTACGTTAGTAATATTTAATAAAACTTTTATTAAGCCTATTACGGTAGTTTTAAAAACCTTTTTTAAGCTTATTATTATAATTACTGTTTAAATTTTAAAGCTTATTAGTATAGCTATTATAATTTTAATACTATTTATTAGCTTAAACGTAAAAAAAGTGCTAACGGTTAATATTATTTGCGATAATAATTTAAAAGCTAAAAACCTTAATATTATTATTTTAAAAAGCTTTTTAATAGTTTATAATTAAAACTATTTTAATAGCGCATTTAACGCTAAGCGTTATTTGCTAAAACTTAATAATATTCGGGACGGCTTTAATATTATTATATTGCGATTTCTAGCTTTTTAAGCATTTTAACGCTAACTATTACCCGGTAATATTTAATTTAATTCCGACCGTTAAAAATTAAAAAAAAAGAAAAACTATTAAAAATAAATTAATAGTCGAAATCGAATACTAATTTTCCGCTATTTATAAGCTAAAAAAAAAGTATATAAATATCGCGTTTTTAAATAAAATTAAAATATATACGTTATAATATATTAACGTAGCGCGTAACGTAATATAGTATTTTACCGTTATTTAATATTACCTATAGTATTTTTTATAATATTTATTATAATATTATATTATATTAACTATTTTATTAACTTTATTATTTTAACCTTTAATTATAATTATTTAGCAAAACTTTAACGATTTAAAAAAAGATTATTAAAAGCAGTTACCGGTTAAAATATATATAGGTACTTTTATTACTATAGTCGTATAGCCGAATTTTTTATATTTATATATATAATTATTTCGGTTTATTATTAATAAATAAACGGACGAAATAAATAAATATAGCTAAGCTATAAGTACTAGTTATAAAAAAAAAAGTTATTAATATTAGTTTATAAATATATGGCTATTATTTACGGTAATTAGTTATAATTAACTAACGTAAAATAATAGCTTTAGTAATGGCCTAATAGCTTAACGGATTTAATCCTACGCCGGGATTAGTACTTTAGGCATTAATTAAATAGTAGTATATAACTACGTATTTTAGCCGTACGTAGTTTTATTATAATATTAATTAATTAATAACTATTATTAGTTACTATATTACTAGTATTATATATACGTAGTAATTAAATAATTAGGTAATTATATTTACTTTATATTAATATTAGTGCTAAAAAAAGCTTAGTATATTGCTAAAAGCTTTAATATAGATTAATAAAGGATTTATTTTTATACTTATATATAAATAGCGCCGACTTTTATATATTTCGCTATTATAATTAAACGTCGCGATATCGACGATTTTAATATTATTAACTTTTTTAATTAGTTATTTAATAATAGTTAATATTTAACACTAATATTTTATTACTATTAATTAGTTAATACCGTTAATAATAACGTAGCGCTTTAGATTATTATTAGGTTTATTATATCGATATAGCGTTATCGTTATTAAAAAAGCTTGCAGTATTTTAATTAAAGCATTTTTTAAGCTTTAATAGCGCTAACGCAGTTTTAATAATAACGTTATTACGTTAAAACCCTTTTAAACCTTACGGTAGTACTTTTTACGGCATTATATTAAATATAAGCCTACGTTTTTTAGCGTTATTAATTACTTTTTAGTATTTTTTTATTTTTACGGCAGTTTTATTAACGCTATTATTTTTATTAAACGTTAGTTTAAACGTTATTTTTATTAAACGTTATTTTAAACGTTTTTATTATTATTTAATAAACGTTATTATTAAACGTTAATAAATAACAAAGTTTTATTATTATAAACAGATTATTAAAAAAATTATTAAAACCGTTATTTTAAACGGCTATAATATTTTTAAACAAATTATTAAGCCCGTTATTAAACGTTAATAGCGCCGTTATTATTATACGGTAATTACTTTTTATTACTTTAAACGGCTATAGTATTTTAAATAATACCGTTACGGCAGTTATTAAACGGCACTATTATTATCGTTATTGCTATTAAACGTTTTTTTAAACGTTTTTAAAACGTTATTTTATAAACGTTATTTTATTAAACGTTTTTTTAACTTTTTAACGGATTATTACTCCGTTAATATTATAAAGCTTATATAATAAAGCGTTTAAAACGAATTTAACGGTTTATTATACCGTTATTTACCTTTATCGACGGCAAAAATTAACTTTTTTAAGTTTATTAATAACTAATAATAACAATAACGTTAAATTTAAAAGGTATTAGTTATTTTAGTATTATTAAACGCCCGTTATTATTTATTTTAACTATACGCTAGTAATAATAATAGCGTTAATAGTTATTTATTTTAATAACGTTATTATTATTATTTTATAAGGCTTACGTAGTAATACCGCGTTCGAAAACTATTTTTAAAAACCCCTTATTATTTTTTTAAGGCTTACGTAATAATAGTACGTTTGCAGCCTTTTATTAACGTTAACGGCCCGTTTTTAAACTGTTATATATTTTTAAGATTTTTTTATTCGATTATTACTAATTAATAATAACGATAAAAAGGTAAAAGATCGATTTTATCGATTACCTTTAAAGTAATAAAATTAGGCCTTTAGGCATTATTTAGAAGGCTTTTTGCGATTTATTATTTTTAAAAGATACCTAGCTATTATTTAATAAACTAGGATTTTTATTATTTTAAAAGCTTAGGTATATTTTTAATTTGTTAAAAAGCCTTATAAAATACGTATTTATTACTATTTAATAAACGAGGCCTTTTATATTTTATATTATTGTTATTAAAAGCCCGAAATTAAGGATTTTATTATTTAGCCGTTATTTAAAAGCTAAAACTTTTATTATTTTAAAAAGCTTAAAAGTATTTTTAATATTTATTACTATAAACGATTTAGTAATATATTTGCTTTTTGTTTTTATATTTAAAAGCATTTTGTAAAAGCATTTTTAACCGGCTTTATTTTTTTTTTAATAAGCTATTTATTTAATATTTGCTTATTTTATTAATTTTTTACTTATTAATTAGGTTTTAGTTATTTTTTGTAATTACTAAATTTAATGTTTATAATAAAATTTCGCAGTTATTAACGAAATTAATAGCTAGCTTTAAAAAGCTTTAATAATTATTAAAAAAACTTTTATAACTATTAAAAAGGCTAAAAACAGCTTATCGACGGCTTTAATAACTATTAATAATAAAATCGATTAATTTTAAAACGATTTTTAAGTTAAAAATAAAGCTTTAATAATTAATAAAAGATTTAAAGACGACGTTTTAATAATTGCTAATTATAATATTATATAATTTTAAGGCTATTTTAAAGATAAAAATAACGCTTTAAAAGTTAAAAATAACTTTTTAATAGTTATTAATAAATAATTTTAAAGCTTTTTTAAAAGAAATAATACCTTTTAATTATTTTATAAAGTATTAAAGATTAAAAACGCTAATTTAATAGCTGCTAATTTAACGATTTAAAAGCTTTAAAAGGACTTTTAAGCTTTCGAAACGATTTTAATAGCCGTTAATAAAATTATAAAAACAGTACGTTTTAAAATAATAACTGTTAATAAAATTAGCGATAAAACTATTTAATAGCTTTATAATAATTTTAAAGTTAAAAATAACGCTTTAACGGTAGTTATTAAAAAGGCTAAAAATAATAATACTTTTATAATTATTATTAAAAAAGCTAAATATTTTTAAAACGATTTAATAATTGTTATTAAGTTAAACTATTATTTATAAAAAGACTTAAAAGCGAAAAATTAAGCTATAATAACTGTTTGCTAGTTTTTTTATTACTTTTAATAAAACTAATACTATTAGTTTAATTAATTATATTATTTAAAGTTAAATTAATTAAGCCAGCTTAATTATTATTATTATTAATAAAGTTATTAGTTATTTATTTTATATTAGGCAAATTAATATTAAAAAGCACCGTATTAAAAAGGACTTTAATAGCGTTAGCGATTTTAAAAAGCTTAGTAGTTACGTATTAATTAACGTAATTAATTACTATAGTAGTTAGATTTTGCGTATAATAGTAATAATAGTAATACTAAAAGCGGTAGAAGTATTTATTTTAGGACCCTTTAAAAACATCGCCGTTAATTTTATAGTAGCTTGTTATTAACTCGTACTATTTTATTAGGCACTTTATATAATTATATTACTTTGTTTAGTATTTTAAATATAGATTTAAAAGCGTTTATAATACTTATTAAACGTTATTAACGTAGTTGCCGTAGCGATAAAAAAAAAAAAAAAAAGGCCACTATTAATAGCATTTTTAATTAAACTTTAAATAGCATTTATAAAAGCTATTTTATTATTATGCTTTTTAATACCACTTTTAGTAGTATTATTAAAAACGTTATTACTAACAGTAATAACCTTATTAAAAAAACTATTAAAACGTTTATAACGTTTATTAAAAAGTTATTTAATAAAGTATCCATTATTATTAAAAGCGTTATTACGACCTTTTTTTTTATTATAACCCTTTTTGTTATAACTGTTACCGAGTTTACTACGTTAGTAGTATTTAATAAAACCTTTATCGAGCCTATTACAGTAGTTTTAAAAACTTTTTTTAAGCCTATTATCGCAATTACTATTTAAATTTTAAAGCTTATTAGTATAGCTATTATAATTTTAGTACTATTTGCTAGCTTAAACGCGAAAAAAGTGCTAACGGTTAATATTATTTACGATAGTAATTTAAAAATTAAAAACCTTAATATTATTATTTTAAAAAGCTTTTTAACAATTTATAATTAAAACTATTTCAATAGCGTATTTAACGCTAAGCGTTATTTGCTAAAATTTAATAATACTTAAAACGGCTTTAATACTATTATATTGCGATTTTTAGCTTTTTAAGCATTTTAACGCTAATTGTTACCCGGTAATATTTAATTTAATTCCGACCGTTAAAAGTTAAAACAAAAGAAAAACTGCTAGAAATAAATTAATAGTTAAAATCGAATATTAATTTTCTGTTATTTATAGGCTATAAAAAAAATATATAAATATTACGTTTTTAAACAAAATTAAAATATATACATTATAATATATTAACGTAGCGCGTAACGTAATATAGCATTTTACCGTTATTTAATATTACTTATAATATTTTTTATAGCACTTATTATAATATTATATTATATTAACTATTTTATTAACTTTATTACTTTAACCTTTAATTATAACTATTTAGCAAAACTTTAACGATTTAAAAAAAAATTACTAAAAGCAATTACCGGCTAGAGTATATATAAGTACTTTTGCTATTATAATTATATAGCCAAGTTTTTTGTATTTATATATATAATTATTCCGGTTTATTATTAATAAATAAACGGACGAAATAAATTAATATGGCTAAACTATAAATACTAGTTATAAAAAAAAAAGTTACTAATATTGGTTTATAAATATATAGCTACTATTTGCAACAATTAGCTATAGCTAACTAACGTAAAGTAGTAGCCCTAGTAATAGCCTAATAGCCTAACGGATTTAATCCTACGCCAGGATTAGTACCTCAGGCACTAGCTAGGTAATAATATATAACCACGTACTTTAGCCGTACGTAGCTCTACTATAATATTAATCAATTAACAACCATTATTAGTCACCACATTACCAATATCGTACGTACGTAGTGATTAGGTGATTAGGTGATTATATTCACCCTACAATTACTGATGATTTCAGTGGCAATTTTAAGCTCTACTCAGCTTAAGCCTGTAATGAATAACGGCCGCAAGCCCGCCACGCGGTAAAAAGCTTGCTGTTCTTACATAAGACCGCCTAAGAAATGCAAGGCTGACACTGATCCGCCATCGAGGCCCCATACTGTGAAGGCGCGTAAACGAAACGACGCCTTGTCCGAGCAGCAAAGAGAATACGAGAAAATAACCCTGTGCGATAACACCCAATGCCGTCGCAAGGTTGATGACTGGCCGAGCAAGAATCCGTCAACCGATGAAGCCAGCAAGAACTGGAACTTCACCTTCTAGCTCTTATTAGCTGGTTAGTTGATGAACCTCTTCGCATCAATAATTGCATGTCTCACTGCCAAGTCATCTTAGTACAATAAGATGTCCAGACTGCTTTCTAGCTACATGCCTTATTGTTTTTAAAAGACGAAATGAGACTGTGCACTACGGTGGTCCCCGCTTTCATTTAAGGTATAATGCCGACTCGTTCACCCAAAGTCATCACTCACGCGTGGTACTCCAGCATTTAAGCCGACCAGCCTGCTTAGGCACCTCTTCGAGCCTATCTTAACTATTGCGAGTATTCGGTCACGACGTACAGTTCTTCCTGCTGGCTGCTTACCAAACTCTTGTTGTACTGTTGCGGGTCACGATGTCCTGTATCATCGCATCGGTTTGTCGTCGCTATTACGACTACCGTGATCTCTTCTAGTGCGGGCTCGCAGAAATCTTCGAATTTTCACTGCAATTTCATTATCCATGTTGTCTATGGTGATGCCTGAGGGGATGCTGCCCTGTTCCTCAACGAACTTCCGAAACAAGCGCCATCGATTTATGGCGTGTGTCCATTCAAAGACAGCTGTCGTCTGTTTTTTTCTAACTTTAATAGCGTGTTTTCACCTGTTGCAAGTTAAGTAGCAGAAAACGAACGTAGAGCAGTCCTGCAGTCGCCGCATTCCACAGGTCACAAGTGGATTTGCGAAGGAAATTGCAAAGAACCCCAATCTGCCTGACTGCGTGAGACGTGCAGAGCTTGACGAACCTACCAAATGCACTTATCCAAGGATGCCTCGACTATATCAGCTCGTCAAAGTACTATTCTGCAC
Organism: Xylariaceae sp. FL1019; assembly: GCA_022578705.1. Taxonomy (NCBI): domain Eukaryota; kingdom Fungi; phylum Ascomycota; class Sordariomycetes; order Xylariales; family Xylariaceae; species Xylariaceae sp. FL1019. The sequence goes on along the minus strand of MU391952.1, from coordinate 563,546 downwards.
GAGTGACGATATCAAATTTGTACTGTGACCGAAGATCTATACAAATGATGTGGCTGTTGTGTAACACTTTGTTTACTCGAGTGTCTATCCGAGGTATTCAGTTTGGATGCTATTATATCCACGGAACTCATTCAAGCGCTCGGGATTGACTTAGAAGGAATGGAATAAGAGTCCAGTGCGATAATCAGCAGACGATCTCCTTAGTCAACAAGATCTTCCCTTTATATGGGCCGAAGCCTGCTCGCGCACGGCCGAAGACTAGCTACCCCGAAGGGAGCGCACAGACGCTACTCACCGAAGCTAGGAAACCTGATAAAAGCAGAAAGAATTAATAGTCTCATGTATTCTTAATAAGCTACAACATCATTTTCATTCGTGTAGTAAGTGGTCTTCTAGCCATGAGACACTCTCAGCTAACCCGTCACGAAATCGTGCGACTTATAAACATAGCACTTCCGGATCGTCTCACAAATTCAGTCTCTTATCAGAGACTAAGAAGGATGTCGCTCCTGCCTCCAAGCGTTTAAACGTCATGTTGTTGGGACCTTGCGTTGATTTCAAAGGCCTTCGGACTCGGTTTCGGTTAATGCGAGACTGCAATTCGAACTCTGCATGGAGGTTACGAGGCAAGATACTCTGGATGGAATCGAAGGCTGAAGGGTTGGAACACGGTAGTGATTGGGACAGAGGGACTCTAGATGAAAGGTTGTGTTGCGTTCAAGATTGATTTAGATAGTAGTTGCTGCATCAGATGGTAGTTGCTGCAAAGAGGTCGACTTGTTTGTGTGCGATGTGCGTACAGCGGTAGCGGCCTTGGTGTTGGCAGCAGCAGCAGTAACGGCAACGGTGGTAGCAGCGGCTTGCTTTCGTTCGATGTAAGCATTGATATATCCACGAGTACGCCAGAGGTTCGTTAGGTCGGCCACGACCACCAACACCATGTGCTTCGTAGGGACTTACAGGCGAGGCACTAGGCCTCGTTAGCCGAATGGAGAAAAGGTTAGAGGGATACAATGGCAAGGGAAAACCATGCTAGCTTTCTGGAGAAACTCCTACAGACTCATAGAAAGGAATCTCCCTCCGGAATTAAAACGAGCACTCGCATACTAGTGTTCTAAGGTAGATCTAAGAAAAAATCGTGGGAAAAAAGACTGCAGCAAACGAATCAAGGAATATATAAAGGAAACTTTTGTTATAAAAACAAGGAGAATCACACACTATGGAGATTTAAAGAGTGCAAAATGCTTTTCAAGAAACACCAAAGTCATCAAGTTTTCTCCATTGATGTTGGATCGAATGATTGTTTTCATGACGAGTGGTCGTTCATTTGGGTTCAATTCAACCAACTTTAATGTGGTGAGCGCCACGGAACATACAGGCCTTCGGAGTCTCCTCGTCACTCGACGACCCCTATATTTCACCGCAATAAACACTTGGCCGAGAGCAATCACTTCTCTGGAAGGATTGATGACGCAGGCGAGGCCACTAGCTTAGGGTGGCCGTAGACTAGACCAGCGAAAGGTCTATAGTTGATCAGTTGGTCTGTCGCAAGCTTGAAGCTCTGCGCGACGTTGATCAAACGACAGTTCCTCTCGCTTAAAGGTAGCGAGGGCGTTCTGGAGCTCTGTACCTTTCGTTCCAAGGGATGGTTGGGTGATTTTCTACTGGGAGCATATTCTGTTTATGACGGCCAGGTAGAGGTGGTACGGGCCCTTCTGCAACATCCACGAATTAACCCTAACAAAGGACTTCTAATGTTTCCGCGTCTCGAGGAGTACTGATTATAGATAGGTTCGCAATTGTTTTGCCTAATAATGTTGATTCTACGAACTTGTTTACGAAGACTCCCGAAAAGCAGGAGATGGCATTGAGTTGGGTTTTCTATTACTAGGTACCAAGGTAGGAAGGCAACGTACTATCAGTTCAATGGCACCAGAGCTCACACAACGAACGAATGTAATAATTATCGAATAATACTCACCGCATAACACCGAATAGCCTACTACTCATAACTTCGAATAGTCTTCAAACACTCACATAGTATAGACACTGGAGAGACTCCTAAACGATTGTTCAATCGGTGGTCGTCATTCAGCCAAATTTGCTCCGGCAGCTCTACTGACCCCTGAGGCTGTTAAAGAAGCGAAGGAAGGGAGGCCGGGAGGAGAAGCAGTCCATAAAGTGTAGCTCGGGGTCATCTCCGATGTTGGAAGCGTAGCCATCGCAATCCGGCTGTCTTCGCCCTGCCCACGCGGGCCAGAGTACCGGCGCATGTGTTTACGTCGCCTCCGAGCGCGTCTCTCGCTGCGTGCGCTTCATTGCCTCTCATCATGCCTGATGGTCGGCCATGGACACATCAGGACCCTCGCCGAGCCTGGCAACGTGGCCATCTCCTCGCTGATCGTCAACAAAACGTCTCCTTCATAGCAGGCTGCAGCACTGCCCAGTTTACATTTGACCAACGGCCAAAACAACAAGATGAGGATCTTCATGGTCTCTGACAGAGCTGCCAATTACCAAACCGTTAGGAACTAAAACATGATGCAAGTCGACCAAAGCAAAGCTTAAACACGTCAACTTTCACATAACAAATATTCTCGTCCGCCCCTGTGTCTTAAATGATGTCCTATTACTCTGCACCAGGTCTTCAGGTGACTATGTCAGAGATGGATATTGCTTCGGATGGAAAGCGAACGCGCTCTGGGCCGCGCTCTGTGCCCTGCGATACCATCAAATTAGACAGGCATCTAACAATTTTAGACTGGGTGGGCCTCCAAAAGCTGTCCCGAGGCTTACGATGGGTTACATCGCGCCAGAGAAACAGTGAGTTGAAGTTGAGGCTGCGATCCATCTTCGCAGTCGCCTCAAGGACGACGCACGCATATAACCATTGAAAGCCTTTACGGTTTGATTCGCAGCCTCGGGCGCCCACCTCAGTTGTCTCACCTACAGTCACCATCTTTACCATCCTCCAAAGGATCTGCCCTAGAGATATACTGATTGTGGCCTTGCCGTCCCAGCCCTCAGGAACGGGGGCGAATGCGTCTGATCAAGCAATCATCTCATCCCGCATCATTTCCAGCCACTTGTCAAAGGAGCAAGATGACCAGTCAGCCGCGCCCTTTATATCAATAAGACGATAGCATGTATGTAGATACGCTTTCGCTAAGGCAACTCTCTTGACTGTTGAGAAGTGGCAGTGAGGGTGGTGATGCCGGTGATGAAGAACATAATTAACGATCTGCTACAATAAGCACAATAAATTAGGCGGTGCCCATGGCACTTCTCAGCGGTTAGGAAGTAGGAGGGAATGCGTCTAACCAGCAATCATCATCTCCTCACACAGGTATCCAAACATAGGTGGTAGCATCGAATTCCACACCGAGAAGATGAGACCAGGTAGGTAGACTAGAATTGAGGCAATCATAGGATTCTGGTAGCAGGCGAGTCCAGCACATCTAAGACGGAGTTGTGAGTCTTTTGTAGTGGCGGGATGTGACCGGCAACGGAAATTGGGATCGATTAAAGGTTGCTTCCTATTGAATATTCTCCCCAGCTCACATGCCTCTCGCGCAATCTGCACCGTACGAGGAGTCCTTGGCACACAGTTGCTCATCGCGCTTCGATATTCTGTTGACTCAGTAGGTGATATAGTTCCCCATTGTTGGCGTCACATACCCAGATGCGAAAAGAGTCACCACAACCATCACCGGAGATCAGAAGATCATCAAGAGTATCCGCGCAGCTGGCACGTCAATGACTCGGCAGCGCATCCGAAACCGCGTTGAAGAAATGTTCCACGTGTGACCAGACCAGTATCTCTTGGTCACCTAGGTAGTGTCCATGGTTTCTCGCGATGTTGAAGAAAGACGCCCATAGAAAAGACTTCGTGTTTCTAGTTAAAGGGTGGATGAACCGGAAGATAGATAGATTTACTAGTAGGACATCCGAGTTGACGTTGCTTAAGGAGGGCATTCAAGCAGCCAAATCCAACTACCCGTTCTTCCACCATGAAACGTTCCAATGGTTTGCCCAAGATATCTACTTATCACAATGCGGAGTCTTGCTAACAGTAAAGCATCAGCTTCTACTACCATTAGAGTAACATACGTCAGTTCGGCGGCCACCAGAGACGACACAATTAACAAACGTAATAAACATCGAATAGCACGCACAACATACCACCGAATAACCTACCACTCCTACCTCCGAATAGTCCTACAGCAATCACGTCGTATAGACACAAGCACACAAGCACACCTAGACTCTCACGGTAGCGCAATCAGTAGCTATCATTCAGCCATTCCCCCCGCTCAAACCAGAGCACACCCTGAACACATAGAGTCCCGCGGAATGAAATATGTGCAATACGAATCATATGTCCTAATATACAAAGAATCGAGACAGGGGGTATCATTCATGACATGCGAAGCTAGGAAAGCAATGATCCCCCATGCCAAGCGTGGTAGCCCATTAGTTCTCCCATGTCCTCTTCCGGTGAGTAATGCGTATTCGCGGTATGATGTCTTTCTGTGTCTTCTCCTGTGGGATATTTTGTGTCATGTCTCATCTCTCGCCGTTTGTGTGTATGCGATGCCGCGATTATATTGGGCGTCTATGCATTGATTGCGGGTTTGAACATTCTGACACCGATACGGCTTTGTCTGGATATCTCTACGATCACTCGTGTATCCCGTAGTCCATCTGTCTGAGTTGCTTCGGTTTACTGGCTTTATGATACGGCGCTCTCACTGATCGATCCGATATGCAGGCTGGGCGCTGCTCGCGTCTCAATTACATTCGCGTGATCCGCGGTATCATATCGCCATCTCGGGTTTGCACTCATGAAAGCAGTGTTTCGTAACATTTTCGGCAATAGCGAAGACATCAAGCGCATTGTAACGCCATCTTCCCTTGTCCGGCGAGCGAATGTTATGGAGTTGAGCCTTGGGAGAACCTGGGTGTGTATAAATCCGCCGATTCGCGTATCTTCGTCTCCGTGCTGCGTGACCTCCCTATGCCTCGGCCCACAACTCACGTCTGAATCGCAATTTCCTTCTTTCGCCTAAGATCTAACCTCAAATTAGGTATTTTCGCAGTTCCGCCTAAAGCTGCACTCTGCTTCAGCACATCCCAATGCTTCAGTAACGTTTCCTCGCTCACGACCAGTTGGAATCCCGCCAGAAAGCAGAAGCTGATCTCCAGTCTCGCCAACTCGATTTCGCTTACACCGCCCACCTTTGCGATCTTCGCATGGGGATAGCTGAGATCCTCCAGTGCCTTCATAGCCACTCTCAAGCCCGCTAATAAAAGCCGGTGGCAGTTCCTTCTCGTCACAGGTATGGCACGCTCTTCTACCGCTAAGCGGAAGATGTATAAAGATGTCGCCAAGTAGACAGCGGTGGACATGGGGCAGAAACGGTGAATGCGCATGAGATAGTCTTCTATGCTGATAGGTGGTGGTGCCTTGCTGAAGAACTTGCGAGTGATGGCACTATGTTGGAGATTGAGAGGTTGTGAGTTAGCACCAATCACGATATAGGGTTCCGGAGGGGCGTGTGGTGGTGCTAGAGGAGGAGTAGGCGTCTGGCGAAGTCGTACGCCATCTATAGGCTCGGGTCCCTGTCCATCGAAGAAGCCTTGGAATTGGCCTGGTCCTCTTGGTTGGGCTTGTTGACCTGGAACTTGCACTTCTCGTAGTCGCGCGAGATTCCTCTCAGAGTGCGATCGCACAATGGCTGCCTTCTCTTGCTGCATACCGCTCATCTTGGGCATGGTGGGTTCGGCCGGAGGGGGCGTGGGCGGGACATCACCGGTGACCCGCACGAGGGATTCTATGCCCGCGCACAGTAGCCTCAAGGCAGCGGTGGGAGGAAGTTTGAAGAGGTCCTCGGAGGAGTTGGTAGGGATGGCATGGAGTGGAGGGGGCGTGCGTGCCTGGGAGAAGAGCTTTGGATCGGCAGAGGGCACAGGTGGCGGCGGTGGTGTCGTCGGTGTGATATTTTCGGTAGATGTCGTCGTCTCTTGCTGAACTCCCTGCCCATCGCCATCCTGCGACGTCATACTCCAATAATTTCAAGTAGTAGTTTGCGCCGACCGCGTGGAGATGTACAAACACCAAGACGCAATCCGCGACACTTCGGCACGGGTACCTGCCGCCGAAATAGTGCAATAGCACTCGTGGTAATGAGTCGTCAACGAAGCGTCCTTCTCATAGGGTCTAGCACTGTCGAGATTTTCTTAGCAGACTCCGTCGTCTGTAAGCTGTTGCCAATTAACGGGCGTAGATAACGATCTCGGCGCAACGCGTGGTGGAGTGGAGTGCGATATCAGAAGTGGAGGAACTAGTCGGGGGAGGCGGTTCTTCTTGAAGAACGGCTGAGGATATGACTGAAATACAAAATCATGGTACCAACAGCGTCAGTCTCGGCGAATCTCAATCACAACAAGGTCAACGAGGGTTTATCAGGATTATTGAGTCTTGTTGATGGTCAGGCAGTTAAGGCAGTAACAAAAATCCTCTCGGGTGTCAGAAGACTAGCGCGTGGAGTTGGAGGGCAACTACTCAATCATGTCGAGAATGATGGTTGGGTGAGAAAGATGATGACAGCTCGCGATGACTGTCGGAGAACAGAGAATCAGAGGCTGGAGGTATGTAAATGAGGTGGTGCCTAATCCAATAGTGTGGGTGTGCGCGAATCGTGGTATTGCAGATGAGATCGAGGAGTACCGGATTCGGAGATGTGAATTAATACCCTGAGGGTGCGTGATATTCCAGACAGAATGATTTCTGATTATACGGTACAAGGTAGCTGGGCTCTGAGAGATCAATACGAGGTGGTCGAGGCATTCGAGTCGAGTCCAGTCGAGTCGAGATGGTGAGGAGAAACTTGAAGTGTTGCACGGGCAGGGGGAAATGGGGTAGCAAGCGTTGTTATTAGACGCAAGCTTTACGATAATTGGAGTATCCAGGGACTGTCCAGCGAGAGGGAAATCTCGCTCATCAACACCGATCAACCTTGTCGCAGGCTTGAGAAACAAGGTTTGTCCCGTTTGTATCCGGCAGAGTGGATGTCTCGGGTGTGTATTCCGTACAAAGACAGAGCATGAGACCAAACGAGTGGAAGCGACAGAGTGAAGCTGTACAGAGGGCATCCGGACGGCGGCGGATACCCCGCCAGCTCGTCTGAACCATGGATCCCTGAACCTGGTACGGGCCTAGGCCCAGATCTTGCACTATCGAGGCCTTTTGGCAAGTCTCGAGTCTCGACATTCTTTGTTTGCTGCCTACATATAACAAAGAAAGGAGATGGACACAAAGACCTGACGCAGTAGATTATCATCTTGACAGATTTAGGCTTCTATTTACGTTTGACCCGGGTCGAGTCAATGGCAATTGCTGGTACCTAGCGCGGCCTCCGTTCGCTGACCCCTCAGGGAGGCTCCTCCAACTCTCCGATGTCCACCAGCCGATGGCGGGGTAGATTCGAATCCTTCCAGACCGATCAGATACCACATCGGGCTCCGCCTCCACTTGCCTGCAGCCTGCAGCTCTGCGAGCTAGAGATTCAGGCGCTGGCTGGCAAGGCAGTGTTTCCCTCGCACTTTTTGCTCCACTTTTCTCGGTCTAGGGGAAAAGATAATTGTTTTATTTCCTTTTATAGTAATTTTTTTAAACCAAAAATAAACATTTAAAGTAGTGTATTTTTTAAATATTTTCGAACTAATAAATTTATTATATTCTGTTAAAAATAGTCTTTTTAGTTTTAATAGCTTTTAAAATTTTAAAACTTATTTATATAAAGATATAGTTACAGCGTATAGTAACAAAGGCCTTATATTTATAGCGTATTTAATTTTTAACTAAAAAGGCCTTATATTTATAATAATAAAAGCTTTATATTTATAGCGGCCTTTAAAAATACTATTATTATAACTATAATTTAAGCCTTAATTTTAATAGCGATAATAAAGTAACGACGATAAAATCGCTAAAATAACGCATTTGTTAAAAGTTTAATACTATATATATAAGCTTATATAAATATTAATATTATACGAAATAATTTAAATATATTATTTCGGTAATTTTATCGTTATTATTTTATTATCGCTACCGAAATTAAGGCTTAAAAAAGTTACGATAATAAAGCTATTAAAAGCTTTTAAAAGCTTATTTATTAATATTACTGCAATATTTCCTTTTTTTTATTTAATTTTTTAATTTCTAAATCTTTTAAAATTACTTTAAAATAAAGACGCATTAAAAAGTACGCGGGAAAATTCCACTCTTTAGGCAAGGTTAGCACAAGCCTAAAATTACTTATTTCCTAGAGGGGGGAAACACTGCCTAAGCTGGTCGGCTGGCCAATTTCTGTTATTCTCGTGACCATGTGCAATCTCCCACGAACACAACATCATTGAGATTTAACAGGAGTAAGTCAGGTAGGTTTCAATGCGAGTCTTCCGCAAAACCTTCAGCAATCTCATGCAAGGGACGAATACCTAGACATGTCTTACTACTAATGGATGCTACCGCGCCCCTTTCACATGCCTCGAGACGGAGATCTCATCAGACTCCAAATAAAGACGATGCAACCCTGACTCCAGCTCACACACCCGGATCTGAATTTCCCACTATATATCTAGAGCTTCTCTCCAATGCCTCTTTCTTCGCTTCGCCAGGAGCAAATGTCCCGTCCATACACTGTACAGTAGCACTGCCCCAGATTACTCTGCACCCAGGTCCCAGCTGCAGCATGCACGGAATCCAGCACTCGCTTATCAGAACCACCCGACGGCCCGTTTACGAATTGATGGAAGTCCACCAGCGATCGACTCGTTTTGTGACGAGATAGGGGCGAGCTCCATATTATGTCTGCAGTTCCAACGGACATGGACGAGCAAGCAACCCGTATCAACTGTCTACAGCTCTTCTAATGCCATGTTTTTAATCAGGTACAAAGAACCGACCCTTTCTAAATCACCACAATGAAGCAGATATCTAGAAGTGGCTACGAAGTATGTAGTTCGAGTCTGATTCTTGTTTGGATAGGAATATGGTATGTTTCGTCTGTAAATAAGTACATGCGTACCTGGTAGACACAAGTCTTGCGGCCCGAGTTGTTTCCGACTGGCCTCGACAGAGTAGACGCATATATGTATAATAAGCAGCGTTTCACTTCCCACTCGTACGAACTTGAGCGAATGAACTGGTAATATACATAATAGATGAACATGGCAAGGCGAGTAAGGTATCGGTTAGGGTTAGAGTAAAGGGAATAATTGATCATTCGCTGCCTCCAACTCACTACAGCTTCAAGTCAATCAAACCGATCCTTCTTAACTGGGTATTCAAGAGACTCGCACCCTGCAACGGTATTGCACCACTATCGTAGCAGAACAAAAATAATGCTTGGATTCATCTGGTGATTATTTACTCGCCACGATTCTCACGCGATTAGACAATCAGGCGATGTTCAAATTCAAGATTGTCTCGTATTGACGGCGGCCCCGTGTATTGCGGCATCGCGCTAGGTATCGCACATCCCGCTATGCCGCCACGCTTGATCCACCACCAGGGCTCTCCATATTTCCACCACAACACCAAAATTATCTCCAGCGGAGCAAACTGCAAAACATACAACAACGAGGATTCGCTGGTCGTCACCGACCCAACTACTAACTCGTCGCTTTCTGGCTTATCTAGGGCAGAGCGGACGGGATGCCGAGTTCTCTAGAAGCTATGGTCGTAGGTGACAAGCTGACGCTTGCCCTTATTCCGTAAGGGTTAAGAGATATTTAAATGCGTAAGTAAATAAACATATAAATAAGCAAGCATATATATAATATATAGTAATAAATAAATGTTTATATATATAATATAATATTTAAGTAATAATAAAAAAAAAGCGGTAAATATTAAATAAAAAAAGTTATAATTGTTTAAATAATTAAAAATAAGTTTTTAAAAAAATTAAATTAATTAAATTACGTAATATTTTACGGTTATATTTATATTATTAATTTTATAAATTTATTGTTATAAAACTTTTTTTTCCGCTTTTATTCGAATTTTTATTTGTTTTAATATATATAACTTTTTACGCGTTTATTTTTAATACCGATTGTTAATTTTATTAAAATCGCGGTTTAATTTTAAATTAAACGGTATTAATTTTATTTTAATTAGTTTAATATATATTATACGTTTAATAATAATTAAACGTTAATTTTAAGCCCGTTTTTTATTTTATTATAGTATTTTATTATATTACGTTTAGTTTTATATATAACGAAATTATTTTCGGCTTTATATATTAATTTAAAGCTAAAAAGTATTAATTTTAATTTATTTTAAATATTATTTGCCTTTATTTATATAATAGTTTTATTAATAATTTATATAAAATAAAAATTTTATTATTATTTATTTTTTATTTTAATCAAAACTTTTTATATATATTTAAAGCTTTTTTACTTGTAATACTTTTTATAATTATTTTTCGTTATTTAATATTAAACGATTTTAAATATAATAACCGTTTTCGAAAAGTATTAATAAAATAAAAATAATACGCTTTATTAAAAATTAAAAAATACGTTTTAATTAAATTAAATTTACCGATAAATAAACTTTATTAATTAAAACTAAATTATAGTTTAATAAAAATAAACCGAAACTTTCGATTTTTATAAAAACGCGTTTTAAATTTATCGTTTTTTTTAAATTTTTTATTATAAATTTGTTTAATTAAATATATAAAGCCGTTAATAGTTAATTTACTATTTTCTATAATATTTTAAAAGTTTTTAATAATAACGTTATTAAATTTTTTATTTTATAATTATTTTTAAACGTAAATAATAATATTAACGATTTTATAATATAAATTGCTATAAAATAAGTTTTATTTATTTTTAAAACTTTTAAACGTAAATTAATTTTAACCGATTAATATATTTCGATTATTAATAACGATATATTTTAAGCTATAAATAATTTTAAAACTTAGTTTTTAATTCCGTTTAGGCCTAATTTAATTAATATTAATATAATAATATTAAATTAAATAATAACGTTTATAATTAATTATTAACGTAAACGTTTTAAATCGAATATATTTATTATAAATATTATAGCCTTTATTATAAACATATTAATAAATAATTCGGTTTCGATTTATATTAATAATATATTCGATTAAGCCTATTTATAAAAAATAAACGATATATTTATTAATATTTATAACTATAATTAAAACGCGTTAATTAATTGTTTATTTTTAATATTATATAATAAAAAAATAATATTTAACCGTTTATAATTAAAAACTATTTTTAACGATTTAATAAAAACGTAAATAAATAACCGAAAATTAAACGCCGTTGTTTATTACGTTATTATAATAATAACAATTGTTTATATTAAAAAATATTTCGTAAATTATATAATACGTAATAAATTTAATTCGTTTAAGCCGTTTATTAACGTAAATTTATAATAATATTTTATTTATAATAAATAAAGCTTACGTTTTTAATAAAAGCTTTTTTAATAGTTTATAAATATTAAAAACTATATATTAATTAAAAATTTAATCGCTTTTAAATTATTTTTACGTATAAACGCTATAAATAAACTATATTCGGTACGTATTTTAAATCGTATATTAATTATTATAATAATTATATATATTATAATAATAAATAACGTTATATTTAAAAAAACGGCGTACGTAAAATATTAATATAAAAACGGACTTTTTCGATTTTACGTCGTTATATAAAGCGTTTTAATTAATAGTTATAATAATTATTATTATAATAATAACGGTTTATATTATTTTTTTCGACCGTTAAAAAAAACGTAAGTTATTAAACCGATTATATTAAATAATAATAATAATAATACCGTATAAAAAACTAAAAAAAGCAATCGTAAACGTAAAAAAATTTTAATAACGTCGTTTAGTTTAATATTAATTACGAAATTATTACTAACAATTACGGCCGTTTTATTAATTATTTTATTATTAATTAAATTTACGCGCCGATTTTTTACCGATTTTTTTATATATTAAACGTTTTTAATTTTTTTTAAAACGGCGTTTATTTTTTTTATAACTACGTTTATTTTATTTATAATTATGCCTATTTTTTTTAAAACCGCGCGTTCGTTAATATTAATCGTAACCGCCGTTATTATAAATATATTAAAGTTTTTTAAATTTATAAATATTTGTTTTTATACGGATTTAGTTTTTTAAACGTTAAAAATATTTATTAAATTACGTTTATACGTAAATAATATTATATTTATTAATAACTTTAAAAATTAAACTAGTTTGTTCGATTTTTTTAAATTTAATTCGGTATAACGATAAATGTTTTTTTTTTTTATAACGTATTATAGCGTATTTTAATAAATAATAAATATTATTTAATAAATAATCGATAGCGTTTAGTAGTTTTTTTTAAATATAAATATAAATGTAAATTTATTTTCGTAATAAATCGCCGCCGTTTATTACGGTTTTTTATAAACAGTACGATTATATATGTTTTTCGCTATTTTATTCCGGTTTAGTTTAAATATATACGTATAAAATACTTTTACTTTTTATTTTTTTCGGCGAAATAAAAAAAAAAAAACGCATTTATATATTTATATTTTCGTAAATATTTAACGTTTGTTAAGTTTTAAAATAATAAAAAATATACGCTTTTACGGGCTTTTAAAACAGTTTGTTATAATAAATTTTAAAGTTTAAATTATTAAAAAGTTATTAATAATAATTTATAAAATACGAAAAACGAAAATATAAAAAAAATAAAACACCGATTATATTATTAGCGATAAGTTTTAATAGTTATAAATAAATAATTAAATTAATTAATAATAAAAAAAATTTAACCTTTAATTTTATAAAAAAAAGACTTTTTACGTTATTAAAAGGCATAATTTTATAATAAACGCGAATAAAAATAATATAACGTATTATTATTAATTATTTTATTTATAAACTAACCGTTTTAATATTTTAATAAATATTATATTTTTTACCGGATAACTTTTAATATTTAGCGAAATTAATATTTTTAACTTTTAAAAACTCCGTATTTTTAATAACGTAATATATAATTAACTATATAAAAACATTAAAACTCGAAAATCGACTTTAATTATTTTAAACGATTGCTTTTACGATTTATTAATAATTATTGCAAAATATAAAATAACCGAAAACTGCTATTTCGATTAAAAATATAAATAGTTTTCGTTATTATATACGATTTTAATTTTAAAAATAACCTTAATTTATTAATTAAATATATTATTAAAGATTTTAGCTTTTATATTATATTTATATAGCCGTATAACTATTAATTAAATATTATTATAAAAACTTTAATCCGGATTTATATTTTATAATAATATAATAAAAATACCGACTTTTAATAAAAAAGTAAATAATAATATATTATTCGGTTATATAAACCGTAAAACCTCGATTAAAAGTTTATCGCCGTCGTTTATTGCCGATTTTACGTATTTATTATATAAAATATATTTTTTTAACGCTTTAATAGCTTTTAAAACAAATCGTTATTAATTAATTATATAATAACGTTATACGTTAATAAAACGGCTTTTATAATAAAAACAAACCGGTTTAAAATAACTAAACGTATTATATTATTTAAAAATATATATTCGTATATATTTTTAAAATTATAAACGTTAAAAATCGGTTACGATAATATAAAACTTTAATTTATAAACTTTTTATTATTAATATTTTAAAGCTATTATATAAAATCGCGATTTAAAAAATCTATTTATCGGATTTATATATTTTTAATTAAAAACAATTTTTAAAACCGATTTTAAATAAAAAAATATTAAAAGCAAATTATTATTATTTAAAATCGAAAACCTTTTTATATTACCGGTAAAATTTAAACGAAATTGCTTTCGAAAAATACCGGCAAGCTTTTAAAAAGCGTATTATTTTTTTTAATATTATAAAATATACGGTAAATAGTTTCGAAAATATATTTATACTATATTGTAATTTTATTTTAAATAATTAAAACAGTTTAATAAAATAGTTCGGCCGTAGTTTTATTATAATTAACGTTATAAATTAATTACGTATTTAGTTTAATTAAAATTTTAAACCGTAAATATATTATCCGGCTTTTAAATAATAATAACGTTATTATTTTAAATAAAGTAATATATAATATAATTTTGCTTTATAAACGGAAATAATAATATAACGTAATATAAAAAAACGTTTTTTTAATTTCGGTAAGTTTTTAAAAATAAAAATAAACTTTTAAAAATTTGGTTTTAATAAATTAAATAATAATATTATACGTTAATTATTATTTAACGTTTAATTTTCGAAAAGATTTATTACGTTTTAAGGCTTTTTATTTATAATCGTATTTTAATTTATTAAATATAAGCCGATTATTTACGATTATAGCTTAATTAGCGATTAAATAAAACAACCCGGTTTTTTTTTAAACCTGTTATAACGTTATTAAATTTATTAAAAAAAACAAACCGTAATTAATATATAAATCGTTAAACTACGTTAATTAATTATAAAATAGCTTAATTATTTACGAAAAATCGTTATATATTTATAATAAAAACGCTTTTTAAATATTAATAAAGTTTTAAACGTTTAAATTTTATAACGTATAAACGAAATTAATTTTTAATTAATTACCGAAAAAAAAAATAACTATTTCGATAAAAAAGTTATATTAATATCGATTATTTTATAATAATCTTTTCGTTCGGTACGACTTTTAAAAAATAAAATATCAAACGTTTTTAAAAGTTAAAAAGTTATTTTAACCGATAGTATTAAGGATAAAAATAAGCAATATTTGTAAAAAAAAACGTTCGCTTTTTTTCGGGTAAACGAAAAATACGCGGTTAATTTTTTTACAGTACTGTTTTTTATAAAAATACTACAATTTACGATTTTCGTCTTATATATAAAAAAATAAAAAATCTTAATATAATATATTTCGATTATTATTATTTATACTATTATAATTTATTTAAGCTTTTAAAATAAAACGCTTTTATTTTAAAATTATCGCTGCTAAAACTTTATTATTTAAATTAAAACGTACCGAATTTTTTTTTAATAAATATACGTATAGCTTTAAAACCGTTAACGTTTAGTTTTATATAAAGTTTTCGAAAAACTTTTACGTAGTTTTATAAAAACCTAAATATTAATTTTATAAATAATTTTTAATTTTATTTCGTTTAATTTAATTATCGTTACCGATTATAAACTATTAAATTTATATAATAATACGGTCGTTTTTTTATATATATATTTATAAATATATTTAATAAACGGGATATTTATATATATTTCGATATTTATATAAATTTCGTATTTTTAAAATAAATAAAAGTTATATAAAATTATTTAATAATTATTTAATATAATAAACAAAAGCTCGTTAAAACTTTAACGTTAAATATAATAATAATAATTTAAATACTTATTAATAGTTATAGTAATTTTAATAGTAAAAAGTTTTAAAAACCGCTTAATATACGTATTGCCGGCTATATATAAAGCGTTAAAATTTATACGTTTATAAAAACCGTAATATATAAATTTCGTAATTATTACAATTAGCCGGCCGTTAAAATTTTTTATTAACGACGGCATTTTAATACGTATTAATTTATTTACGTTATTCGGTAAAAAAAAACAATTTCGGTCGTTTAAAGCTAAAAACATTAGTAAATATATATATAAAAAGCTTTGTTTTTAATATTCGATAATTTAATATATATTTATATATTCGTTAAAAATATAATTTTTTTTTACGTTTTCGAAAAAAGCTTTTCGCTTTAAATTAAATATTTAAATACCGATATTAAGCCGATTTTATACGGTTTAACCTAATAAAAATTTATTTTTTATTTTTTTTTAGTTTAGATTTATAATAAAAATAATAAATAACGATAATAATTTAAATTTTTATACGATAATTATTAAATTTTAATAATAGCGTTTTATATAATGTTTATTATTAATATAAAACGCCGGTAAATAATTAACGCGTTTAATTATATATAAATTAATATTACCGGCTTAAATAATATCGTTTAATTTATTTTAAAAAGCTTATCGAAAATCGGCTTAATATATATAAATATATTATAAGTTTTTTTATTTAATTAACGCTTATATATTAATTAAATACTATTAAAAAAGCCGACCGTAATTAAATAGTATAATTATATTATTTTGCCGAAAATAAAGCCTATTTTAAAAATATTAACGAAAAATTAACTATTAAATAAACTTTTAATTTAGCCGTTTTATAATTTTTTTTTTTTTATAGTTTTTCTTTTTATAAAACTATATTAATATATAATATAATAATAAATAAAATAAATATTTTATTAAAATATGTTTATATTTATAGCCGTTTGTATTTAACGGCTTTTTTTAATTAATACGATTTTTTTTAACGTTTATAATTATTTAATAAATCGTTAAAAAAAACAATAATTATATTATTTAAAATAAAAAAGTTTTTCCGATATAAATCGGCTTTTTTTTTTATAATTAAATTTAATTATAAATTTAAAACTATTTAAATTGTTTTTTCGTTTAAATTAACGTTTTATAAAGCGGCGATTTTATTTGTTAATTTTTTATAAGCTATTACGTACGTATATACGTACGTATTATTCGAATATATTTTTTTTAATAATCGGGTGTCACGTCAGGGCTGCACTATGGAGGCAAGGCTCCAATAGGTGGTCACCTAGTGTATATTAATAGTAAGGTGAAGAAGGGAAGCAGGGTGGTGGCCCTGGCGGCTACCAGGGTCACCTTATATACAGGTGGTCCCTTATCTAATCGGTACAGTTACCTGGGAGACCAGGGTGGCTACCTAGGAGACGTACCAGGTCAGCCGGTACGTCACTTCGGGTAATAATTTCGAAATTTAGTTTATTATTCGATTTTAAATAAAAACGTATAGCGTTAAATAAGTTATAAATATATAATTAAACGTATTTAAAAATTTCTTTTAAAACAATATTTATCGGCTTAATTTAATAATATAAAGTATTTTAAATATAAAAACAGTTTAAGCCCGTTTAATTAAATACGTAATTAGCCGGCGTAATTATAAAAAAAATAAACGTAAATATATTATTATATCGTTAAATATAATATCGAAATTTTTTTAAACGTAGGTTATTTAAAATTAATAAATTATATAAAAAGGCTAGCGGTTTTATTAATTTTAAAAAATAAATAGTATTTTTTTTATAATAGTTTTTAAAATTTTCGATTTTTTTTTAATTTTATATTTAAACGGTTTTTTTTTTAGTAAAAAATATCGTAATAGCTGTATTAATTTTTTATATTACTAATATCGTACGGTAATATTAAATAAATACTATTTAAAAATAACTACGTTATATATTTTTTTATAACGTTTATAGTAATTAATATAAAATAAATAATAAATATAGTAAATAATATAATATTAAAAATAAAACGTATTTACGTAAACGCGTTAATATTTTTCCGAAAGCGTTTAATAAATTACTAAATATTAACGTCGATTTTTTTAAACAAACGTTTTTAATTTAACGCGTAATAAAGTTTATAAATTTAATAAAACTTATTATTTCGGGGATTTATAAATATTTCCGTAATAAACCGAATACGTTTATATTTTATATATATTAAACTAAATCGAATTAATATATTTAAAAAAAAACGGTAATAATTATATTAAAAACGCGTAAAACGTATAAATAAATATATATATTAAAAAATATATTAATATTTTAATATACCGAACGTAATAAAACGAAAAACTAATTTTAAAACTTTTATTTTTAATTGCTAATAATACTATTAAAAAAACTTTACGTATAAAAAAACGCATTAACCGAAAATAATTATTTCCGAAAAGTATAAATATTTAATTAACGATTATAGTAATAAATAAAAATACGTATTATAAAAAAACAACTATATTAAATTAAATAGCCGATATAATATAATACCGAAAAACTATAAAATAATAAACTTTTAATTAATTAAATTATTAAAAATATTTATAAAAATATTAAAAAAATCGCTATTATTTTTATCCGAATTACGGTATTTACCGATCTTACTTAGTACTCCTAAATAGCTATACGGATTAAATAGCAAATAAAATAAAGGCGCATACACTATATAAATACTACGGCAAACCTAGCACTTTACTAAGCCTAACCTTCTTTTTTACACCTTAATATTATTATATATATTAAAACCAACCTTTAGAGCCCTGTTTTTATAAAAGGCCCTTATCGTAACTATATTAAAGTCCGTGCCTTATTACGCCGGTAAAGTTATCGTTAAGTTAATTCCGGCAGTATAGGTTAAAAACGCTAGTATTTTTAACTTTTACGCGCAGCGTCCATCTTATACGGCGCTAGCAGTTACCTTTTAGTATTAGCCCTTTTTAGCGGGCAATAACGTACGGAGCTTTATTTTAGCACGTTATTACACTTACTTTAATACGTTAATAAGGTTATCGTTATTTAATAATATTAGCAAAAGCCTTAGTCGCGTAGCGCGTTAAGCACTTTAAATACAGCCTTTTTAAAGGCCTACGACGTTTTAAGCCTTGTTTTAACCCGTTACTATTACTTTACGTTATATAACCACTTTAAAGTTATTATAAACTATCGCTTCTTTTAAATAAGTACCCTTTAGGCTATCGCCTCCTTTAAATAGGCACCCTATCAAGCCTTAATAAGGTTAAGCTGCAAAAAAACCCTATTAGTTACTTAACAAGCATTTTTACTTCACTACTTCGACCACTTCGATACTTTCTTTATTATAACTAACGGCCCGTCGATTAACCCTTCGTAAATATAAAACGCTATCTAAGCCGCCGTTTAAACCTCTTATAACGCTTTTAATACCGAGATTAAGGCCTTAAAAGCATAAATCTTTACTTTCCGCAAGTTTTTAATTACCGTTATTAAAGCTTAAACTATTCGACGCCTTCGTCCCGTATTCCCCGACTTTTTTACCTTTTTTAAAGCTTTTAATTATAAAGTTTAGAAACTTTTCCTTTTCGGCAAGTTAAATATCGATAGCAAAGCTTTCGAAAGATATAGCAAGGCTTTTTTTATATACGTATACGGCCGCTTCGATTTTGCCGTTTAAAAAATAGTCCGTTCTTAAATCGCACGCGCTGCCTTAAACGGCTATAACTATAATATATTATTAAACGTATTATTTTACGTTTACGATAACCTAAATAAAATACTATACGTTAATAAAAAACTACGGTTATTAACTATAAAAAACGATAACTTTTTACGTATTTTTTTTATTACTTAAAAAAAAGCTATTTAAAAAGCTAACAACTATACCTTTCCCGACTTATAACGTATTTAAAACCTTCGTACAGTCTTTTTTTATCGCTTAACCATTAAAATTAACGATCGTAAGACCTTTTTAGTCATTTATAACGGCTTTATTTCCCTCCTTTTTCGCCTTTCAAATCGAAACGCCGGCAAAGTTACGTTTTAAAAACCAACTGCTAAACCCTTTAACCACACCCCGATACAACTAAATACCCTCGATAACAACGACCCTGCCTACCTCTCCACTATTAAATCACCTAATAACACCCGTTATCCTATAAATCCTATAAATAAAAAGCTTACAACGCTATACGGCGTTAAATTAAAACACTTATAAACAACTAACATAGCCCCGTCTAGCGATAAAAAACAACGTCGCTAACAACGTTAACTAAGCACTTATATTAAATATAGTGTTAACGGTCATAAAATCGCCGACTGCCCGCTAGCACCTTATAAAGCACCTGTCACGGGTCCCGTCCTTAATACCCCTAACGACTTTAATAACTATTAAATAGTTAAAAATAAAGCAAAATAAATAAAATTCTAATAGCACTAATATAAGTTAAACAATTAACCTCTGTTATTAACGCTAATATATTAAAAAACCTTAAAATAAACGTTTTAAGCCTTAATAAGATAACTAGTTATATAACAGCACTTTAAAACTTAATACTTTATTCGCGCAAAAGTAATTACGGTATTTACCGATCTTACCTAGTACTTTTAAATAGCTATACGGATTAAATAGCAAATAAAATAAAGGCGTATATACTATATAAATACTGCGGCAAACCTGGCACCTTACTAGGCCTAACCTTCCCTTTTGCACCTTAATATTATTATATATATTAAGACTAACCTTTAAAGCCCTGTTTTTATAAAAGGCCCTTATCGTGACTATCCGGTATAATTATAATAAAAATAATCGTTATTAGGCCTAAATTTAACCGCTTTATAACTTTTAACTTCGTTATTTTTTTTTTAATTATAATTTCGTTATTAATAATAACCGAGCCCGTTTTAGTATTATTATAAAAAACAAATAACGTATAAATATATATAAAAAAAAAAAAAGCTTATATAATCGGTAACGTTATTTAATAAATAAATCGTTTTAAATAAAAGTTATTATTAATAAATTATTATTAATTAACTATATATAAACTATATTATTATTTTAAAAAAGTCGTTATTAAATATTATTAATTTATTATTACGGATTATTAATATAAAATAAACTTTATAAAATATTAATAATATTAAATAAAAATTAACGATATTTATAAATTTTAATTTAATTTAGTTTTAGTTTAAATTAAATAAGTATTTATATTTAAAAAAATATTATAAAAACTTCTAAAATTAAAAACGGTTAATTATTATAATAAAACCAAATTTTGGCTTTTATAATATTATTACGTTATTTTTTTTTATATATAGTATAAAGTAAAATATTAATTAAATTAAAAAAATAAAATATATACGATTTAATTTATTTATATTATAAATAAAGCTTATTAAGTTTAAAAAAAAAATATATACGTTAAAACTAAATTTTAAAACTTTTTATTTTTTTAAAACTATAAACGTTTAAAAATAATTAAATCGTATTTTTTTATATAATTAATAAAAAATAATAATATAAATAAAAAAGCATTTTATAATAAAGCGTTAAATATTTATTTTAATTTTTTTTTAATTATTAAAGTTTACGTTTAAACCGTTTAATACGGTAAAAAAAATAAATAAATATATTATAATAAAAAAAAATAAAAAACGGAAAAAAAAAAAATAAATCATTAAAAAAAACGAAATTAAATAAATAATATTAAAAAACGTTTATAAAAATAAACTTTTTATAAAAATTACGTAAAATCGTATATAATTATTTATATTATAAATAAAATTATTTTATTTTTTAATTTATTTTTTAATTTATTTTTTAAAAAAAAAAATTTTAAAATAAATAACGTTTAAATTTTTAGTTTTTAATATTTAATAAAACCGAACGTTTTTAATATTAAAACATTAGTTTTAAAACAGTTATTTTTTTTTATAATAAAAAACTAAAACATATAACCGAAAAATTTTATTAAAAACTATTTATACGTAATAATAATTATTTTAAATTATTAATAATTTAAATATTTTAATAAATCGCGTTTTATATAAACTTTTATTACCGGTATATATTAAATCCGATCGGTAGTTTTTACACGATAAAAAAAAAAAGCAAAAATAACAAGGCGAACGTAGCTATTTAATTAGTTAGATCGCAATTATGGCAGTATAAATGTTTTAGTTAGATGTTAAATGGGATCACCCCCAAGATGGTATCATACTTCAGTGACGTCGTATCATACCCTGGCATACCACCGCATTGCAGTCCTCGGCGATTCTCAAATGGACATGAGTGCCAATTTTATCATCGATATTTGCTGCTGCTTATGACACCATTCTTAATCTGCATAATGTTCTGCTTGGAGATTTGTTCAAGGCCACATGGTGTGCAGACGTATGAGGTCGCGTAGCTCATCGGGGCCCACCCCGAATGTCACACGCGGTATGGCATCAACACCTAAAACCAGCTTCTACATATTATTTCATGTAGAGCTAATACGCCAATGTCTTTCTGTCACAAATGCATAAGTAAGTAACGTAAGCCGTGGAAAATCAACGATTAACAAACCAATCGACGCACCTCATGCGTGCCGTTAGCAACAAGACACGCACAATGGCACTCATCTATCTCTGATTCACAAGAAGTGGACTAACTCAACCCTCATTCTGCCAACAAGTCCAAAACAAGACCTTAACATCCCAGCGTAACCTTACAATCCAGCACAGCCGACACGCCACTCTGGACAGACTCAATGGCCTTCTTGAGCGTGGCCTCAAGATCATCTGCCTTGTCCACTCTGGCAGCAAACAGATCTCCACCAGCTGCCGCCTTTGCGATACCCGCAAAGTCTGGCACGGGGTCGAACGAGATGTTGAT
Organism: Xylariaceae sp. FL1019; assembly: GCA_022578705.1. Taxonomy (NCBI): domain Eukaryota; kingdom Fungi; phylum Ascomycota; class Sordariomycetes; order Xylariales; family Xylariaceae; species Xylariaceae sp. FL1019. The sequence continues at coordinate 541,092 of MU391952.1, read as the reverse complement.
CTCCTCATTCGTTGCCTTTGAGCCCGCGCCGTCGGGGTGTACAAGTAATAGGGATTTACGAGGGGCGTTCCATCCTGAATTCATTTGGTCAGCATGGTTTCGTCAGATGACAGGAGGAACACAACATCCGAGATTTGTGACTCGAAGAGGTAGGTAATGAGGGGATATAAGCAAACTCACCTTTGTTATTAAGCACAATAGTCAAAACGGGAATCCCATAACGCTTCGAAATCCAGTACACACTACCAGGAACAGAGAACAAAAATGTCCCATCCCCAACAATCTGCACGACAAAATTCCCCTGTCCGCCGCTCTCGGCAGCAGTAGCAAGCTTGATACCCAGCGCGCCACCACCAGACCATCCTAAGCCACCACCGCCGCAGTTGATCCACGAGCCCGGGTACTCAGGCCGTATGTTATCGTGCACGAACAGAGTATTAGTGACAGCCTCAATGGCGAATATAGTGTCATCGGGACACATCCTCCTCACCATCTTCGACAGGTATCCAGTCCCAAACGTGCCATCGTCCGCCGGTACGGCATTCTTCTCGATGCCCGCGAGTCGCTCCTGGTAAGAGGCCTGCAGCGCATCCCACCTCTTACTCACCACATCCTCATCAAGCGCGCCGGCAAATCCCTTAGCGTCCGCGGTGATCTGCTCAATCGACACCAACGCATCAGCGCGATATCTGTGTTTCGCGGGGACGTAAAACAGTGGCATCAAGCTCTTTAGGGGATCGACGTCGATGTGGAAGATATTCGCGCCGTCCTTGGGCTTGCATTGCGTGGGGATCCACGGCACATCGCAGTTTATGATCAGAATCACATCAGCCTCCTTTATCGCGGGGTCCTGCCCGTACCGTAAACCCAGCCATGCTGGGTGTGAGGCCGGGAAGCACATATCACTGCCGCCGGTATCGAGCACGCGCAGTCCCTTCACGGTATGTGCGAGCTCGACGAGAGCAGCCGGAGTCTTATGATTCCGTCCCGTATAACCCGTGATTATCAACGGTCTCTCAGCACCCACGAGAGCTTCCGCAATCGCCTTAGACGCCTTCGGCGTAAGCCCACCAAGTTCTACCGGGTCCCACTCGCCCTGGTTCAGGTGATACGGTTCGATTTCCTCCTCCAGCACCTCTCTAGCACCAACCAAGTACACCGGGCCCTGAGGATCACTCGTAGCGAACTGCAGAGCACGGTTGACCATCTGCTTCACGTTCTTGCCCGTCTTGATCTCAGCGGCGTAGCGACAGTACTGCCCGATGATCAGTTTCTGGTCGGGCACGTCCTGCACCCAGTGGATGTACTCGGTTCGCGACCCCCGCATCTCGCCCTCGAGCGTGAAGGGGCTCAGTCCCGCGAACACGAGCACGGGCGCGCGTCCTGTGCTCGCGTTGTGCACGGCGGCGCCCAGACCCTGTGTTCCTACGTCCACGTGCACGATTACACATTGGACCTTTCCCGTGAGTCGGGCGTAGCCGTCTGCCATGGACATTGCTACCATCTTCACTCGTGGATGTCAGTCAAACTCAGTAAAATAAGTGATGTGATGTGATCGCTACGTACCTCGTTGGGACAAGTGATGATTCTCGGGAATTTGTCTTTGTTCTGTGCCCCCTTGACCATGGCTTCAATGATACTGGGATGGTCAGATCCCAGGTTCACGAAGCAATGGGTAATTCCGGCCTCCCATATCGCCTCGAAGAAGGCAAATGATGCGGTATACATGCTGTCGGGCGAAGCGGAAGAGAGAAGTCCGACGGGTACTCTGTGTAATGTCTTCACGGGCAAACTGTTGACGTTTGGCTACACTGTGTCTTGCGTCTCACCATTCGACGGCTATCTTGCAAATCGAGCGGTACTAGCACATGAAAAAGTTGGTCAAACCAAGAGAACACTTCGGGACGAGACCCCCCCCTTTGATTTTTTTGTTTGTTTACATGTATGTTTCAAACACTCTAAGAGGGATGTGCCTCGGAAAGGTTTATGTAAGGGAAAAGATCAGGTCGCACAACGGAAAATGTAGTTATTCCAGACTACCGACAGTCTCCGACTGAGTGTAGTGCTCTCTTATTAGGTTCGGCTCGGGCCCCTGACAGGACTAGCGACTGTTCAAGCCGATGGGGGTGATTATTTCTATCAACAGGAAACAATATGATTGGACTCGCGGCATTGGCCTCGGATGAGGGACAGCGGGGGAGGCTCTATCACGGGCATTGCGGGGAGACTATCAAGCGGGGGAGGGCGCCGTCTAGTAGGTACTCCATTAATCCAGTTTGCGGGGGAAGAATCGGCTGTTGCAGGCTTCCGATGGCTGAGTGATCAAATGTTTACACAGTGGTAGTCGAGGCAGTGGATGAGCTTCCACTTATATCGCGATTCCATTGTTGGATCGTATGTTCGCTTCAGATCAGACTGTCAGGGACTATGACATGCAGTGAGGATTGGACACCATATCCAAGTAAACGGATCTTATATCGCCTTGTCAGTACTAAGTGGCATGTAAGCCACGGCACTATTTGATTTCGGTACACTGGTGGTCAACATGGGCCGATTGAGCTGGACGTTCTGGATTCGTTTGAGGCTTAGACATGCCACGACTCGCATCGTCCCAACCATAACCATATCGAATTTAGAGTCCATTATAAAGTCCAGGCGTGTTCGCATATCGGACTGTCATGGAATGGGCATCAATGTCCGTTGAGTCGTCAACGACAAGCTGTTCAATCTCGATCGCTTATCGTCGGCTCCATGGATGGTTTTGGAGGTTCGTTGAGCGAACGATAAGAGACTCTTATCGAGAATGGGGGCGGGCCTGGCAACATCCTATCACTCCCACATGTTTGAAGAAGGATATGATGCAGGAAGTCGTGAACAGGTTACACATTGCATGTTTGTCAAGGTTATGTCCGATGACCTGCAGAGGGGCCTACATGAACTAACGTACCGAGAAGGAAACATTATGGGGAGCGTAACTTGTGTTGATCGTAGCCTCAAAAGTACGGAGCATGAAGACCAGATCCAAGACCCAGTGGAGCCCCCATCGATTGGAGAGCTTATCACCACACTGAGACTGCAACAATTTGGAGGCATGTCTATCATTCATGCAACTGGCAGTGGGCGATGGCAAATCTCTAATGCCCTTACTACATCCGTAGGAGTCTAGACGTATGCCAAGTGACAACGACTAAAAAATTGTTCTTCGAAGCGAAATGTGAGTCAGGATGCCGCGCGCTGTCAGCAAATTATGCCAGCAGGATCCCCCAACCTCCCCTCATTGGTAAACTTTTTTTTCGGCGCCTCTGCCGGGGGCGATGTGACCCCCAGATTTCGAAACGCCCAGTTGGGGTTAACGTTTCTACATCCAACATTAAATGGTCAAGCTCGGGCATCTCTCCTTGTCGTAATATCGAAGCGAAAGAGTTGCAAATCGTAGCAGGTAATCCCATTGACAACGCAGACACAAGGTTCTCCTTCAAGTTTCCTGATCGTGACGCGAACGATCCACTCCCGAGGCGCTGGTACCAGATGCATTAGCTGGAAACACGACACTCACCGAACGGTTTATCTATTTATGCGCGACAGCGTGGGCCAGATCTAGTGCTGCTTGGCGTCTGAGTTGTCCACGTTGCAAGCGCGCCACTCCTACTGACGTCAAAGGATAAGCTGTAACCCGTACACCGACGGCTAATGACACAAACAGATGACAAGCATCACAACAGACATTCCAATTCCCTGCAGCCTTAATGCTGCCTCTAATGCCTCTGGAGTACGAACATGTTGTGCGTCGCCATTGGGCGATCCGGCATGGAAACGACGTCAAAACGACGTCTTGGCGGGCATGGTCCCCCAGATAATATCACCGTCAATGCCTGGTTCAGATATTTTTTTCCCAGTCACAGAAACAAGCAACGCCAAAAGACAATGACATGGATGAAACACTTATGATGATTGATGAATTGGCATTGAATCCTTTACGACTGTGATGACCGCATATACCTCTTCGACGCCGTTCTTTCTCCTCTGTCTACCTCTTCGTTATCCCTCACCGTACCTGCCTACCGCAAAACCCCGACATCGACGAAGTAGGAGCATACGCACCGCAAACTCTGTTGCCTGAATTTCTTCAACTATCCCGACGCTTCCAACTCCGGTTACGAGGCACTTTCTGACTCGTTCACCACAATTGATCGATTACCACCAATATGGGCCAAAACCCGAGCAGTCCCCTGGCGGATTGCCTTGGGACGGTCTGCAACGACCGCAGCAACTGCGTCGCTTATCCTAGCAACCCATTGTATCAGCTATCTTGGGTTAACCGATACAACCTCGACATATCTGTCAACCCAGTCGCCGTCACGAGGCCGCAGACCGTCGACGATGTCTCCGGCTTTGTGAAATGTGCCGCAACGAACAATGTCAAGGTCCAGGCAAAGTCGGGTGGGCATTCCTACGCGTGAGAGATCCTACACCAATAAACCCTATTTACTTATTTGCTAATTATCAATAGAAATTTTGGTATGTCGCTCAATATAGTGCTTCAGTACCATGCATAATATGAGGGTATCTAACTCATGTTACAAGGTCTTGGTGGTGAAGATGGAGAACTAGTCATCGACTTGACCAACTTCCAGGACTTCTCGATGGATAACCAAACCTGGCAAGCTACGATAGGAGGTGGAACTAAGCTGAGCGACGTCACGGAACGGCTACATGATAATGGCAAGAGAGCCATAGCCCACGGTACATGTCCGGGAGTTGGTATTGGTGGCCATGCGACTATTGTAAGTCACCACAACTCCGCTCAGATATCCTTGTACTGACACGTTCATCAACAGGGTGGCCTGGGCCCTGCCTCTCGGATGTGGGGATCTAGTCTTGATCATGTCATCGAGGTCGAGGTCGTCACGGCCGATGGGTCCATCAAGCGGGCAAGCGAAACACAGAATAGCGATCTGTTCTTCGTGAGTACCCTTCATGAGTCATATATCAGACTCTCGTGTCGTTCAATAAACTCACAAAGCACAGGCCCTGAAGGGAGCCGGAGCAGGCTTCGGTGTGATTACGAATTTTGTCGTCAATACCCATCCAGAACCTGGAACCGTGGTCCAGTATACGTACTCGATCACGTTTGGGAAGCACGCCGACATGGTACCCGTATTCAAGCAATGGCAAGATCTCGCGACCGATCCAGATCTTGATCGAAGATTCGGCACCGAGTTCGTAGCCCACGAGCTGGGAGCTATCATCACTGGCACATTCTACGGCACCGAAGATGAGTGGAATGACTCCGGAATCCCAGACAGAATCCCAAAGGGTAAGATATCAGTGGTTATCGACGACTGGCTTGCCGCCATAGCCACCGATGTCGAGAATGCAGCGCTATATCTCTCAGATGCCCGCTCAGCGTTCACCGCTCGAAGTCTTTCGTTCAAATCCGATGAGGTTCTCTCGGAGGACTCGATCACGGAACTAATGAATTATCTCGACGACACCAGCACAAACACACCACTCTGGTTCCTGATCTTCGATGCTACAGGCGGAGCGATCAGCGACATACCCATGAACGCTACCGCGTACTCACACCGTGATAAGGTCATGTTTTGCCAAGGCTACGGAATCGGAATCCCGACTCTCACCCAGACCACGAAGGACTTCATGAATGGCATCATCGACACGATTCAAAACTCGACTACACAGAGCCTCACCACATATCCCGGCTACGTCGACCCAAACTTGGTCAACCCGCAAGAATCCTACTGGGGTCCCAACTTGGATACCCTCGGCAGCATCAAGACGAAGTGGGATCCGAAAGATACATTTCACAATCCGCAGAGTGTGACGCCAGGAGAACAAGCGCAAGCTGAGTCGGATTCGCAATCTGATTCGGGCTCGCAAGCTAAGTCGGGATCGACTAGATGGAATGTGCCTGGTAAGTCTTAACCCGCGCAAACACGCTGAACCCCGCTAAACTGTAACACCAGTACTCTATTTGCTTTTCTTCCAGCTTCTTTTGACGACCTTCACGCTGTTATGACCTACCAATGTATGAAAGTACGATGAAGAGATGCGATTATGATTACCACTGTATAGATTATGATGATGAGCAATCAATGATGAACAATAGCGTTGAGGGGTTATGAGTAATTCAGTGTTGCATATGGTTACGTATCTACCTACTTATCTTATGACTGTTCTCAGCTTGTGACTGGTGACTGCATGTCAATGCTCCTAAGTCATGACCCTCTGTCGTTCACTTAAGTTCGTCATTGACTGCATGTAGTACCCAGTCAATATGATTCTAGTGTCTAGTCGTTAACTACTTCATGGATCATATGTCTAACACATTCCCATCCTATCCTCATCAAAGCTCTCATTGGTTAGTGCTTAGTGCTTAGTATTCTTTGCAGTTGCAGGACTCGTGAACTGGCTCCCGATACCACGTAAGTCCGTCTCGGCATTGGATCGATCAGGGCGTGTTGCACTTCTCGGTGTGTCTCTATTAGATGACTGAGCTGGGGTTCTTGGACATGGTGTAGTTGTTGGGGTTTGTCGGCTGCCTTGTGTGGCTTGAGTACTGGAGGTAGTGCTTTTCTTTGAGGGCCTGGGGAGGAGGAGTTAGGAGTTAGTAGAAGTATGGAGTAGAGGTATGTATTATGGGATGAGTTTGGGATGAGTTTGAAAATGGGAGGGGGGGGAGGAGGAGAGGGATCAAACGGGGGAGAGGGACGTACATTGTGCTTTAGGTGAGTTAGACTTATTTCTGTAGGGTCCTTAGGGAAGTGTAGCTTATGTTGGTTATGTATACGATGGGTTAGATATGTTCTAGAGGAGGTACCTAGCTATGTCTGATATGGTGGTGATCTAGGGAAAAGATGTATGATGGCGACTGCGATACATTTATAGACCATGCTAATGTCTCAGGTGAGACTTACCACAGAGCTTTTGTCTTTATAGCAAGACTCAAGCGTCGTCATATGCAGCGAGGATGAGTCCGAGTCAATGTAACATAATCAAACGATCGAGTGCAGCTGGCTCGAGATGACTTACAGGGATTCGTCTTGGCTCGGGCCAGTCCATAACAAATTTCGTCCGTCCTTTTGCCAGTGTTGGAGCGTTCATCAAGGTCTATGATTAGCTACCTTTGACTAGCCTCAACCTCACGTGGCAGAAGTGCGTAAAAGAAATACCGCGGCGTCGAAGTTGCATTGGGATGACCCTCCATGATGGCCTTAAAGTGATTGACGCCATGTCATGCGTTCTGTATCAAGCTCATATCATCTGACTTCTTGAGGAGACGGGAACAATTTCACAGGCTGATACGCAAATGCTTGTCGAATCCGCAGAGTCGCGAGACGTCTCTGCTCACGTTTGGCCAAGGTCGATATCTTTTGATGACATGTTTATGCTAAGGATATCCTCATGGGGAGCATGCACGTTCACGATGAGAAGACGGTGAAAAGAAACTCAGTCAATAAAACGCACTCGACAAAAGGGGTATCCGAAACGAAAACGCAACGCGCTATCAACGCACACGCACATCTCCAACTCCCCCATCGCTGTACTCAACCCTACTATACAGCACTATACAACATCTCATATCAGCGTCCACATTACATCATCGACTCATTTCCAATCCAGAAGCTCGCCCATCCATCTCCTAACACGTTCTTCCGCCGTCCACGGACGCTGCTCCCGCGCCTCGAAAACCAGCTCGCTACCGCTATGCTCCACAGTCCGCTCATCCGCTTGTTCACACACGCTCATATAATCAACCGCCTCGTCGTCTTCGTCAACCATAACAACATCATCCTCATCAACATCACCATCGCCCTCCCGACAGACAGCCTCATCAAAGACGTCAGATGTGGTCTAAACATCATCATCCAGACTGCCGTCTTCAAGCTCCAAGTCCTCCTCTTCCTCACCAACCGCCTCCATTCTCTTCCCATCCATGATCGTAGCACGGTTCTTGACATACCTAGCATCAGGCTTGACACCCGCGTACATACGCGGGGTCATGAGCATGGGCGGTGCGTGAATATCCTTGCCACCACTGGCATACACACTCTTCAAGTAGCAGAGTTGATAACCCGCCACAAACCACGGAAACTTGCTCGACCTATCATAGTAGAGCCTGAATGTGTAGCTCGCCTTCAGCAGGTCCCACTGCGAAAGCCCGACGGCAGCCAGGCCATGCTCGCACATGGCATCGATAGTCTTTGATTTCAGGGCCTTTTCACACGGCTTGATCTCTTTCCACATGTCATGCACATTGGTGATGTTGGCTTCGCGGCTCGTCTTCTCGGATTGAATGGATTTCGTCCATGCTTGGGCAACGGCATCGATGTCTGATTTGAGCTTCTCAAATATCAATTCCCACAACTTTGGCTTGACTCTTTCTTGTCGTATCTGCTCGAATGGACGCTGGAACTTTTGAAAGTAGGCACAGAACTTGGTCAGGTCTGCGTCGTAATCGAAAGCAGTGCCGAAGCGCTGATTAAGCTTCTTGAGCTCTTGTTCCACCGTCGGCTTCCCCACAACGAACTTGACATAGTCAACTATGTGACTGGGTTCTCCGTCCACGGCCCAATTATCGAGCTTATATTGAGGTTGAGGGGGGTCCAATCTTCTTTTACTTCGGTCTGGGTCTCTTTGCAAACCATTCAGATCTATGCGCACTTTGTCCCAGCTCTGGTTTTCGAGCACGATTCCTTGCTTGGCTCGGTCAACCAGATGACTTATCAAAGTACTGAGAAAGATAGCGGGGTCGTCACTGATAGAGTTTCGGGAGTAGCACAACTTCTCCTTGTAGTTCGTACACGTGCCCAGCAAGTTCTGCTCCATGTTGAATCGAAACGCCTGGTCAAGGAACTCCGTCGTAGTATCCTTAGGAGGTGAGTTAACTTTCCGACTACAGGAATTGGCCAAGTCCTGATAAGTGTCCTTCGTTTGGATTAGAACATTTCTGAAGAGGTCGGGAGTTTCTGGAGCATCGGCATTGGTGAAGTTGTTGACGATCGTGGGCTCCCAGCAGATCCAGGCTTTGTCGCCATCATAATCACCACCTGACAACTTATCTGCAAGCGGTGTACTGCCTTTTGATGGAAAAATGACGACATCTTTGAGTGAACCCAGCTCTGGCTTGAATACGGCTTTGACCTTCTGGATGTCACTCGGATAATGAGCTGGTACACGCGCAACGAGAACATCGATACCGTGAAGGTACGTCTCAGAGAAGCCAGACTGCTCGTCAGTGAATTTCGACGAAAATCCCAAGTGGATCTCGTCCTCGGCTAAGATACCCAGGAAATCGATGACCATGTACGCATAGGTAGAGCACCCTAACCTGACGTTTAGTTTCGTTTGTAGGTCCTTGCATTTGTCTCTTTGTATATCCATGGCCATCTCCTGAAGAAACTTCAGCTTGGTTGGATCGAAACCCGATGATAGCAGCAGTTCCATCTGATCTCCGCGGTTCAACGGAAGACCCCCAAGGAAAGGGACGTGGCCGACCTTCACACGATTCTGTCGACGACTCTGCGCAGTCTCCTCATATGCCCACATGTTGAACAGCGCCGGGTCTTGCATCGCGACCTTTTGTGACTCCATTTCTCGTAGCAAGCTGTTCTTCAAGAAGATACCCACTTGCTCTTTCATCCTTGTGCGATTGATTGCCCGGTCCTCGAGAATCGGAAGTAACTGCAAGTTGAGGCTGGCGGCTTTGAGCTCCCGAGCTTCGCCACCTACTTCAAAGGTTCGGAAATCTTCCTCGCCATAATCACACTTCCATTTCCTCTGTGAAGGATACGTTTCAATCCAGATCTCGTCACTCGTATCTTCGGTGTCTCTAATCCACATTCCCTTTGCGCTGCCAAAACGGCCTTGAAACCCCGCAGGAATATCCTCGAGCCCGATCATGTCACGAACCCTTCGAGCGAGGGCAGTGGACATGCGTGCAATTCCATCATTCATCACTTTCCCAGTTGGGGAAACAAGATCGTTCTCGCGATGGCGAATCTGTCCAGGCTCTAATACCACAGTAGGTTGAGTTCGACTCAGCCCTATGGAAAATTAGCCGCACATCTGGACACTTTCGTTGTAAGGGATCGGACTGCGCTTACCTAAAGCAATTCGAGAGAACAACTTGTACACAGATTGGCCCTGGTTCTGGGGGATTTGTAGCAGCCAGTCTAGAAGCCCTTGCCGTGTCATCTTGGTGTGCTTAGCACTCAGCTCTGACTTGGGTGGGAAAGATTGTGCCGTGGTGAGATCGAAATCATTCCCGTTTTCCGCGAACATATATATTCTCTCTCGCATGAGGGTTACGACATCAGGACGGAGGGTATCATCCCTTTTCACCTTTTCTGTCTCGGCTGACTTTGTAAAGAATGAAGTCCATACACGACCTAAGAATACATGGGAGTCTCTCACAAGCCAGCAGTGAATACTGTCCCATGCAGATTTGTCCCGCCTCACGAAGTCTTTGATTTCTTTCGAATGTGATGCCGGCATTATCAATTCAATGAAACGGTCAGAACCAAATCGACGATCAAGTCTGTGAGGCAAGTCTAGTTTAAGGGGTCGCAATCGTAGAGTAAAGAGTGGGCCAGTCTTGGATGTATTGAGAGTGAGCGAAGCAGTCAGCACCACGACCTCGTCAGGAGAGGTGAAGTTATCACGCATTGCCGCACGCCAGACTTCAGGCCTTGTTTTTTCTGGAAATTCTTTGTCTTTGAAAGCATCGAGCTGTTTCAATTTCGTCCAAAGATTGGTCAAGTCAGTCAAATCGGGGCCCCAGTTAAAACTCAAGTCATCCATAGCTATACCACAGTGTAATGCAACACGCATTATCTCCCAGCGAGCAGCAAGAGGAGCCTCTTGCAAACGTGTGGGAAGCACAGCTATAGAAATCAGCTTTGTGACTCCGTCGAAAATGGAAACTGCAACTTACGCCAGATCTCCTGCAGTCGCTGTTCAGTTCCAACCGACTGAGAATTTGCTGGTGATGGATCGCAGATTATACGGTCGACATCTAAATGCACATCGTCGAAACTAGGATCCGAATAGCAATCATCAGGCGGTACAGCATTGGATGATTCCTGGACATTCGCCTCGAGCCTGCTTTGCTCAATGAAGCTGCTTACGAGTGCACGTTCAGTACTAGAGGACGGCGCTAGGGAATCGAGTTCGGATTCAGGGGCTGGTGGGCGCGCACGCTTCTGATGCGAAGTTGCTTCAATGATGGAAACGCTGACGCTCACCCCCTCCGTACTTGACAACGGGTCATGTGACTCGATGTCTGTTAATGAAGGGGGAGGGGGGCGCCTCACTTTTTCCTGTGAACTCGCTTCTACTGTGACCTCTGTGTTCTGCGACGGAAAGACATGGGATTCCGACGCATCATGTTCGGAAAAGATTCTTGAGACAAAGGATGATCTGCTTGTATTGACAGATACAGGGTGTTCATAGGCAAATTTATGGCTTGACAGCGAGCCATGCTCTACGTGTGGCACGACTGGTGTTATGATGGGAGTAGTTGCTTCAGGTAAAGGGGTGCCCGCCCTGATCGGGCCATCGTCGAGGCGAGAAAAGATACTGCTAGTGTCTGCCTCAGCATTCCTTGACTTTTTGGAGGACGGTGAATGAGCGGACCAGTCATCAGAGGGTCGTTTGGAGCGTCTACGAAGGCTTGGCGACGCCGGCTCCTCAGACGTTTCGTGTGCCAGTTGTATCGGAGGAGCATCTTCTGAAAGATCGAAGACATCCAAAACCTTTGAGAGAAGCTCAAGCAATTTAGTACGTTCGGGTTCAGTAGTTGCCCGAGGCAAGTCTGAGCGATGAGGGGTGACACCGGAATCTCCACGCGGTTTCTTGACCCATCTCGAATGAATATCTCGAACACCTTTGTCAAACAAGCGATGTATCTCCTCTACTTTACCTGTGGCATGATAATACTGGAGCCGGTTATAGTAGGTCAACTCATGTTTGGGTAGATCTCTGATCTCCCCAAACGACAGGCTCGAGTTGGGCTTACGCAGGTTGAGGTTGTACAAGTTGGAGAACTCCAAGAACCAGGTGCTAAAGCCGCCACGTTTGCCGCGTTTGTGTTCACTGGTGTGTTTTGAGTGTGGGTGAACAGAGGAGGACCCAGGTTGCGGCGTGTGTTCGCGCCTGTTATGGGTTTGGGGCATTTCTACCCTCCGATGTCCATTGATCAGATTCTCGGTTTCGGTAACAAGAACGTGTTTCAGTTTGCTGACATATATGGGTGTGTAGATGGTTGACGATACACGCGATATTGAGTGACATCACTCAGTGCCAATGGGACTGGCCCTTGCGAAGCAGTGATGACAGGGTGCAAGTAATAGCCGTCGCAGGGCAGCAAATCGGTGAAATGATCAAGACTGGCGTTGAAAGTGACGATGACGATGGGTGATACCGAAAGGACGCCGGGTTCGGTTCCGGCTCATGTGGCAGTGCAGATACTCTCAGGCAGTATGCTCAGGGTGAGTTTGAGCTGCTCAATGCAGCGACACAACGACGGACCACGACGGACCGTGCCGTGGTTGGTTCAAGGTACAGGTGGAGTCTCAAGCAGCACCAGCCGGATGAGCAAGGGAGAGAGCATGGACTAGACGTGAGAGTAGTGGGTGTGGACGCCGGTGTGGACGATGGACTGGTGATGAGCTAGCACAGCACGTGTTGAGCCACTCGTTATGCGCGGTTTCAAGCACAGCGACGACCACGGACGATGAGCAGGTCCCGGTGAAAAGAATCAGGTATGACGATTTGGGCCACAACAGTACCTAATAGTCTGCCTCTGAGATTGGGTGCGAATGCAGGCCTTGACCACGGAGGGATGCTCGGGTTCGGTTTCGTGGAAAGACTTAATTCTCGTCTCAGTCGACGTGCTGCTCCCTGGCTGGGGCTTGCAGGTGCGCAGGATAAACGAAACGAGGCGTTTGCAATAGTATCGGTTCTATTGAGCATCCGGGTCGCATACAGGTGCGAGGCACGCACGAGGACGGCGTCGACGCTGGCGAGGGTGTGGAAGCCAGGTTAGGTACTGGTATGAACTGCACAGCAGATAATGCAGGCGCGTGGGATGCAGCAGTGGGTGCATGTGGCTCATTGCCGTTCGGAAACAGGGGTCTCTGATTTGGTGTGGGTTACTTCAGGGGACCTGATCAGGCCTGGGGCGGGGACACAGGCGACAGGCCACCTGCAACAAACAGGATCATTCATCGCCTCTTCTCAATTCAGCTATGTCGCTTACTACTACTGTGCATACTTGCGAGGTGCTTTCGACGGTAGAGGCAATCACCACGTTCAGGCCAGGGGCCCAGAGAGATGAGCATACAGGTAAAGATCACATGTGCTTATGTATGTATGCTCGATCCCGACTCACTACGAAGCCTCTGGTATCCTATCACGCAACTAACTACAGGGGTAGGTATATGACTAGTAGGGCGCAACTGGTATAAGGGCTACCTATTTGTACATTGAGAAGGATGAGGGAACACAATCTTAGAGACATCGATTCTCACTTATCAAAAAGTTAAACGGGAACTAGTTGCGCAACAAAAGACATAGATACGCCTTTATTAAAGTAAAAACAACAGGGCAGCGGTATCTACCTGTGCCCATGGCTTGTATGAGGTCAGATCTGTCAGGTATCGTCCCTACCACATGTGGGTAGCTCCAAGCATCGGCTGCAGTAGAAACAGACGCGGCAGGTGTAGCAGATGCAGCAGATGCAGCAGCTGACAAAACCGGGCCATGGAAGCCCTGGGAAGCACGCGAAACCAAACGAAAAGGGTATTCCACCACCTCTGCTCGCGCTCATCACTCCCGTATCCCTCCCCTATCCCTCCCCTGCTCGGCCAATTGCCTGCTGGGCGACACTTGCTCTCGAAGGCTTCGATTGGGCTGGTGCCAGGGAAAATCGGAGTCTTCGGAGAGTTCAAGGAATTGGCGCCGACCACCCCTCGCCCCTCACACTCCCACCTCGTCCCCCCCACTCGAGCTTCCATCTGCCCAAGCACACTGCTCGACTGCTGCTCGATTCGACAGCTCGACAGCTTCAACCCTGACTGCAGCGGCCCAGTCCTGTCCTGAATCTCTCCCCCCCTCATCGACAACAACCATCAGCAGCCGACGAGACCCGCTTACGACGTCGTTTTGATGAACTGGTAGATCACAGGCCAATTCCGGACGCTTACCGTCGCAGACAGACACAGCACCCTCAGCCTTATGCTGCGGTGGTACACTCTCGCTCTCATACCGGCCACGTTCTGCACGCTCTGCACGCTCGCTGCTACTATGCCACGCTGCCACCTACTATACTCTACACTCTGATCTCCCTCCCCTCATTTCCATGGTCGCAAGGTGGCTCTTGTTTTAGCTCATCGGTGATTCGGCCTTGTCAATCTACGCAGAGCCCGCTTTTGCGCAACGCGACACGCAATTCTAGCCACATCATGCGAGCAGACCATCTTCACGCATACCACTTCATTCGCTGAGCCCCCCTGGCCTCTCGCCGCCTTGGCTTGACTTATCACCCCGTCTCTGACCCGAGTTCCGACGACGCATATCACCTCTTGCGAATGCCATCTTGGCTCCATCTTTACTCGACCGCCAAGCACCTCTGCCCAGACATCGCCCAGACCTGTGTTCGGCGAAGAAGCCCATCGCTGCCTTTCATGTGCGAAGCATCAGCCTGGGCATTGTCTTAGCAATGTCGGACCAGGACATCGACCAAGTCCCCGTGCAGGACTTGACGCCCGAGCAGGCCAGCCACATCATCCACTCTCACCGCAAGGTGCGGTATGGTACGTCTCACAGAATAGCAAACATGAGAACTCGATCTCGTCCCAAAAAGCCACGAGCCAACTGGGCCCATATTTACTCTTCGGGCTCCTTTTCCTTTGTCCGCATTAGAGCCTGCAGGGCTGAAGCCGTGTTGTGGAACTTGATCAGATCGGTTCCCCACGCATATGCGACAATCCACAATGAGAAATTGGCATGACGAGGAAAATGGCCTGCTGACAGGCGAACTAGGAACTGCTTGTTGGCCGTGTCGACAGCGTAAAGTGAGATGTACCAACGACTTGCCTTGCGAAAACTGCGTCAAGAGAGAGCATCCACAACTGTGTAACTATAAGCCCAATCGCTCGAGCGCCACCAAGCCAGGTTCTTTCTCGACAGGGAGCAATCTGGGCAAGAAACGGGCGCATTCACCTGAAGCCAACGATGAACTACATGTTCAGGAGAGGCAAAAACAGCCCGAGGTCTGGAGGCGAGCTATCGGTATATAAGACAAAACCAAAAGCCCGAACCTCGTTCGCTAATACAGCCTTATAGAGGAGCCTGACTCTCACGAGCTCTCCCGTTATGTCGGCCAAAACAGTATTCCTGCACTTTTGAGAGATCAGCCTTCGCCAATAGAGACTAAGGATGGAGTCGATATCCGTCGCGACATGCGTCCCATATTCGGCCTAGATAACTCGGCTCCTTTTCCGCTCATGTCCGCGCGGCATCTCGATATGATGACCCAAGACATATTCTCGGAGCTGCCTCCAGACCGCGAAGTCATGATGTGTGTAATGCAATACCCCTGAGGCCGGTATTGCTGCCCATTCCTTCTAACACGCGTCGAACAGTTTATTCACTGCCTACAAGGAGATTACCCATCCCTTTTGGGGGTTCGTTGCCGATATTGATGAATTGGAATCTCGAATCATTACTTATCTGGAAGAAAGAGCCAAGTCGGCCAATGACACAACCAAATCGGGGCGACCAGTCTCAGCATCATGGCTTGCCATTCTCTTTGCCGTAATGGCTGTGGGATCACAGTATCGTGATTCCCCGTATCACATCAGAACACGCGATTCACAAAAATACATACAAATATCCTTCCACTTTTTGCGAATTGGCAACTTCCTGCTTCGGTGCGTCTTCCTGCGCTGACATGGCGTTATACGCTGCTGACGTTGACAAAGTCCGAATCTTGACTCCATCCAAGCATTGCTGCTGACTGGATTCAACTTGTTAAATGACATGAAGGCCGAGGCCTCTTGGGCCCTGATAGGAATGACGTGTCGTCTGGCGCAATCACTCGGCCTTCACAGAACCGTAACTGCAGACGAAAACAATCCGAATGAAGCAACTAAGTCCTTTATAAGACGAAAATTATGGTATGGTCAATGCCGCACGAAAAGAATATTCTAGATTCTGACAATTTCCCTAGGTGGACCTGCCAGTGGCACGACACTTTGACATCGTTGTCATTTGATCGGTCAGTGTTTCAAGTGGAAGTTTAGACGATGCTAGGCAGACGATGCTGATTGACGCATTGCAGGCCCAATATGACGAATGTTCCGTGTTGCCCCCTTCCGGTGTCGCCCAATGCCGGTACCGAAGGTCTTTCGTACCTGGAGATGATGTATCATTTATGTGAACTTATATCAAAGCGCCTCAACCCAGATGCTACTGCAGACTATACCTATCAGTCCATCATGAATAACTGCGAAGCTGTCGAAGCCCTCAGGGGAATGGTCTACCCCCAGCTGCGGAGTAAAGAGGCTTGCAAGAGTGTGGTTGACAAGTTACAACACTATGCTACTCGCCTCCACACATCTTTTGTGGTTTCGGTTTGCTGCCGACCGGCACTTCGTCGAGATTGTACCAGGCTGGCACTATCGGAACAAAAGGCACTCTCTGACAAATGCAAGGCCAACCTTACAGAAACAGTTCGTATGTTCCTAGCCATGCATCAACTGTCGTTTATCCCTACTCGTAGTTGGGCTTTTACCTATCATGGTCTTTCGTCGGCGGTTCTTCTAGGCATCTTGAACGAGACCAAGCAGGATCGTGAGATAAGGCAACTTCACGGAGATCTAATAGCAGCCTTGTCTGCCGCAGCAGCCAAAGAACAAGACAGCCCCGCGCCGGATGACCATATTCGCAAGACCGACAAAGACATCGAACTCTCTGGGCCTCTGTCTAGGGCGCTGACTGCCCTGAAGAACATCTACGATTATGGTAGCTTTCATGGCGTGACTGGACTGAAGAGCGAATGCGCATCTGGAACCCGTACTCCAATCAGCTTTTCAGGAGCATCCAACCCCCCTATATTCAATCATCTCGGTCGTCCACAGACCGGGCACGATCGACATCAAGATGCGGCACTGGCTATGGCGGAGTTACAGAACAGTGCCCATCTTGCCGAATTCCAAAAGTTGGTCAAACCGGCCAATAAAATACCTGGCTGTACCGCTGACATTATGTTTGACAGTTCTATGGCATACCAAACACCCATGGGCCCGCAGGTCGGCTTTCACGATCCAAACCAGATCGATCCATCGACGCTCGCCCCAATGGAGCTGTATGACTCCATATTCTGGGGTGAGTCGATCCCCTCGTTTTTCTACCGACACATGATGTTAACGCCTTCAGAATCACCCGACCCCTTCTACACGACTGCAGACATGAACTTCGATTTCCTACCTCAGGCACCTCCTGGGCAATCTGGCCAACAGTTCTATTTCTGAGCGCTTGTAATGTCACACTTTTGAGATATAGAAAGGGGCCGGATATAAATGCATGGAAAATAGTGTTTTCGGGCAACGGTTCCGCTCATCACGCAATGAATTTGATGATAGCCTTACGAACGGAAATGGGAGGGCAGGAAAATTGGGTCATGCAACCTTGGAGTTTTGGTTGATTTTTCTCTTTCAAGGCCTGCTTGAAACGTAGTCCTTGCCGGCACTCGAGCAGACGGGTCTCTCACAGTCATGACCGTTACAACTCACCTGGCTGAAGACTATTGTCAAACTGTACAGTACGCTCCATGTTCTCGCGACCATGGCTTAGCTATGTTCTGGGTATTGAGGACGGCCATTTTGTATATGTATCATCGCGAGGTTTGAGATGGACGGTTTGCTCCAATTGAAGACAGGTGCTGGCTGTCAACTGTCAATGTTACGCCAACCCCTCCTTTTCGCTACTCTGCTGAGGGGTGGCCTCGACCACAGCACTCTTGGTCTGTTCGTATCGGCTTGTCAAATAAGATAGTCCTGCAGTCCAAATCGCCAATGCAATCGAGACAGCTATCATGGCATACATGCCTCTCTGTATGCGACCATCAGTATTGAGTATTTGAGGAAGTCTTGAAATCACAATGGCAGCCAATACTGGAGGATAGAGTGGGTAAAGAAAAGCAAGACAGTTGACACGTCAACCGTGCAACATGAACGGAAACCCCCGGAATGACTATGAATGAGAGAGAAGAGCGTACACCAGCAGAGATGTACTTACTCGAAACCACGGCGCCATTGTCGCGCCGTAAAATACGATGCTCCACCACGCATTAATGACATTACTTCCCAAGTTCATGCCCGCCAGCGTCACTGCGCGAAACATGTGATCTTCGTATCGAAGCGCGTCATTGGCCCAGGCGAAGAAAGTTGCTTGGCACGCGTAGACGGCACCCGCCCTGTTCAGCCACTCTGTTTAGTCTATGGTGAATCGATCGATCGATGACCACATCTATAGTATCGAAACGGCTTCGCTCCCGGGAGACATACCAATAATAACTTGCAAACACAATCCTAGTGCTCAGCTCGCTCGTCGGATTGTTCGCCGCTGATAGAATCAAGGCGGAAGTCACAAGCCCCGTAATGGCGATGAAATACCCGACGATCCAGCACTTGCCATTTAGGAAGTCGGTAAGTGTCGCGAAGAAGAGCGTCGAGACGATGCCGGCGGCCGGGACGCCGGTCGGGAGGGTATTGAGCTGTGAGACTGAGTACGCGTGCACGGGGTGCGACTTCATGTACAGCGACAAGAGGGAGTTTGAGCTGAAGGACTCGGTCTCGCCCGCGATGATCCATAGCACTACGAAGCCCCAGAAGAGCTTCGACGTCGCGACGCGCCGGAGGAACGATAGCGTCAGGGGCGACTTGTCTGGGACTGGGGGAACGCGAGACTGGGCGAGGGTCTTCTGGGAAGATGAGAGATAGGGCGCTTTGGTGGTGTTGGGCGTGTCGGGGAAGAATAGGAATCCGTATAGAGCGATTGGCAGGGTAATTATACCGTCGATGCTTAACAAAAGAGCATGAGTCGCATGTCGCTAGGTAGATAGAAAACAAACTCAGACTCACATAAACAACCACCGCCAACCAGCCAGTCCATGCCGTCCCTCCAGACTCGAATGAATACCCGTCTGTATATACCCGCCAATCATAGTCCCCGCCAACCCACTCGCCGTGAAAACACCGCTGCGCTTCCCCAGTTCGCGCTCCGTGTACCACGACCCCAGCACGTAATGCGTGCCGACGAACGTCGTGGCCTCGGCGATGCCCTGGAAGAATCTTATCGCCGCCACACTCTGTGGATTGTGCGTCGCGGCCGTGACCATGGTTAGGCCGGCCCAGATGAGCATGCATGCTGGGAAGAAGATGCGCGGGCGGATGTAGTGCAGTGAGAGGTTTGCGGGTATCTGACCGAGCACGTAGCCTGATGTGAAGGCGGCGTTTACTTGGTTGAATTGGTCGCCCGTGAAATGGAGGTCTTCTTTCATCCCGCTTACGTAGGCGTTTGCGAAGTTTGAACGGTCGAGCTGCGGGTGTTGTTAGTTTGCGCTTTTGCTGTTGTGTCTCGCATGGTGTTTTGGTTTGATGAAGTTGGATATTGGTTGTGCGCTCAATGGGTGACTTGTAGTATGTATAAGGGATACTCACGTAGTTTGTGAAATAACTTAGGCAGCAGAATGTCAGTATGAAGAAGTCGATTTTGCGCACGAAAGGAATCTCTATTAGGACTGTTCTGTTCACGAGTATGGCCATTATGTCGACTTACACGGTTGTGTACCATTATACCCGCACTCATTACGAAGTGTCTGCTCGTAAGCCCAAGTGAAATACCGATGCCATGACAAGAAGCTCCCCTATTGATCATCAGTGACAGACTCCGCATCTGAGACATCATAGATACAACTCACTGTCCCGTGGATACTCAATGTTTGATTGATGTGAACGGCCACAAAATCATCATAACGGGTTTTGGCCCCTGGATATCGCGTCGCGTCGAGTTTCGAAGGGCTGGTTGTCAGACACAGCACTGCCCCGATATAAGCTTTCTTGTCGTCCGCACTTATATCGCCCCTGTGGAACTTAGTCCATGATCATCAGGATAAGAGATCGAACAGATGCTTACCATTCCCGTCGTACCTGTAGACTGTCCTTGGTACACGTAGTCGACCTGGCGAGCTGCGCATCTAATGCTGGCTTCCCCTTGTCCCATAGATCCGATGTAGCATCTCCGTACGCAGAAGTCACCAGCAAGAGAATGTTCGTGCAGAGGCACACGAACTTGGTGATTCTTGCCATTTTGGCACACCACATGAGAAAGCGGATGGATGTAGTATCGACAGTAAGCGTATGAACCAACTTCCAAGGTCAACCACATCTTCTTATGCTCTTCTCAAGATTGGATAGTCTTACATCTTCATTATTTGCACGATAGCGGCACCCTTTCGGAACGGAACATTCTACCGGAAGCAGGCCTTGGCCAACCAGTAGCCCACGTCCTTGGAGCTTGGATAAAAGCCATCCTTCTTGGCGTCCGCAAGCCTTAGAGTGTCTTTGATGCACCAGCCACGATGTGGAAGTAAATTCGTCGAATCAGATGATATTACAACAGCGCAAAAATGCCAGCAGCCTTACGAACGGGCAAATGGGGATGCGGTGCGGCACAGGTGTGTAGCTGCCTTGCAGGCTGCATCAGCTCTGCTGGCTTGGAAAACCTGGGGTAATTAGCCGAGCCCAATCAACGTCTGCTTTGTATATAGCACTTCTAATGAGGAATATTCATAGTGTCAGAAGATATAGATGATTCAACACATTGATCTCGGTTCGCACGTCACGTCAGCTGGGTCTCGGCACTTTGAAAAATCCAGAGCCAAGACGTTGGGTCAGAGGAGATTGGCTTATTCCTTCATTGTCAATATTAAGATATCGAGGTAGAAAAAGCTTCAACTAATTGATGTTGTCCCTAATCACAGGCTTCACTATATTTAGTGTCAGCGACGAAGAGGACACGAATGAAGGTTGAGCATAAGACTATAATAGAGCCATTCTGCTGCAACTTATTGAGCCTTAGTTCTTGAGAACGTTGATAGTTGATCTCAAAGACTAGCACAACATGAACAATTGACTCCAAGGAAGGCGTTGAACGGTTTTCAAAACGGTTCCCGATTGCTAACCTAAGGTTGAGACGAATGCCCTGTTGGGATGGTAAGAGTCGCTGTTTGCTTACATTATGAACCGGAGGACATGTTCGTTATGAAAGAAGTCATATAATATCATCTGCTGCTTACTGAACGAACAAGCTGATCATACTACATTAATCATGAATCAAATGCTGTAATGGCGTTCATCTTAGAGGGATTGATAACTAAACTTTGGAAGCGACTGCCTGACTTATCTCAGGCGCTGAATCGAGGACACCGTGAGAAGCGCACATTATTCACTTGCTGCAGAGCTCCAATTTCAAGATTGTTTTACGAAACTATGCACATTCAATTGCTTTCAGAGTGCCTATGAGTGTCAGCCAAGCTTAGACACTTTCCCCGCTCACCAAGGAGCGAAAAGACGTTTATCGCGGATGCAGAACATAGCGACACGCTATGCTTTCCGATGAGCTCGCTGATCAGCTCTTCGACTGGCAAATTTGATTTAAGCGTAAACAGAGATCTATAACATTTTAATCAGTCAAGGTAGACTTCTTACTTTTGAATGAGACGCAATACGCAAACTATTGGACAAGAAGCGGAAGAGGATGTCTGCGAACTTGGAGTATTCTTTAAAAACACGGTAGCTGTACTAAAACTTAGTGGTGTTTACCGCAATACAACGAACTAATTTCGCCATTCTAATCCGATTATTCGTATCACTCAATGTGTACTTGTGTAGTAAATGATACGAAATAAGATATTGTATAGAATTGTTATCTACATGAGTCATGGGTTGAAGTATAATGTTCAAAGGGTCCCCAAGTGGGGGCCGTTGATCACGACATTGGCATGAGGGGCACGAGAGTGTAAGTGAGGGGCAGAAGGGAAGCCAAAGATGAAAAGGTACGAGCAAAATTGAGTATTTTGCGCCCAGCTTTGAAGCTGAATACTTCATCCATTGAAGCAGTGAGCTTCGCCCTGAGTCTAAGTGAGTTCCTGCTACTTTATCTTGTTGTTGCGACAGCCAACGTAACCGTAGAGATGAGATAAGTCAGATACGCTTCTGCTCACATAATAATCACAGCAGCGCAACACCATGGCGCCTCGTCTCCGCCTCCCAGCTCTGCCGGAGCGCGTCAAAGGCCTCCCAGCACCCGTCCTATACATCATAACCCTACTACTCGTCATAAACGCGATAGTATGGGCAGCAGCCGGCATAGTCCTGCACTTCCACCCCGCACTGGTAGGCGCCGCCGTGCTATCCTACACGCTCGGTCTACGACACGCGCTGGACGCGGACCACATCAGCGCGATCGACCTGATGACCCGGCGACTCATCGCGAGCGGGCAACGACCAGTGACGGTCGGCACGTTCTTCAGCCTGGGTCACTCCACCATCGTCATCATCACCTGCGTCGTCGTGGCCGCGACGTCTGGCGCACTTCGGGAGCGCTTCGACGGGTTTGCGCGCGTCGGGAATATCATAGGGACCAGCGTCAGTGCTGCGGTGCTCTTGCTTCTCTGTGCGGGGAATGGTTGGGTGCTGTATAAGCTTGTTGGGAGACTCCGCGTATTGCTACCGGAGTCGGATCCGCATCACCCTGGAGATGATGGCGATGGGGATGACGCCGCGAGGGACCTTCAGTTAGACGGTGTTGGGTTCATGGCGAACGTCCTCCGCAAACTGTTTCGCATTGTCAATAAGCCCTGGAAGATGTATCCTCTGGGTGTCCTTTTCGGACTGGGCTTCGACACGAGCTCGGAGATTGCGGTATTGGGCATTGCTAGTGTGCAAGGCGCTCAAGGGACGAGCCTTTGGGTCATTCTGATATTTCCCGCGCTTTTCACTGGTGAGTTCAACAGCCGTTCAGACTCTTAGTACTAGCAGGATGAGAGCTGATAGGTTTAGCTGGCATGTGTCTTGTCGACACGACCGACGGCGCTCTCATGATGGCGCTCTATACCTCGAAGGCGTTTGCGCGGGATAAAGTGGCTATACTCTATTACTCCATCGTTCTCACGGGGATTACAGTCGTGGTTTCTGCCTTCATCGGGATCATTCAGATACTCTCCCTGGTGCAGAACGTGGCAGACCCCCAGGGAAGTTTCTGGGATGGTCTGACCGCCATTAGTGACAATTTCGAGATTGTCGGTGCTAGTATTGTTGGTGTTTTCATATTCGCGGGCGTAGGTTCCGTGTTAATCTATCCTCCCTGGAGACGGAGGATGGAAAGACGGAGAGCCCAGCGTGTGTCTTCAGACACGCCGGAAGATCAATTTCACGACGTGGCATGAGCAGAGATAATCTACAGACTGAATTCATAAATACATACGTTATTGTTCCGCTGTTTGATAGATATATCACATTTTCACAAGAGCTAATGAGTTTACTTGAACGACCTGCATCGAGGACTGTTTAAATGAGTTGTGTCTAATTACAGTCGCTAACGACTAGCACTGAGTAGCATTCAACCATTCTGGTGGGCATAACAACGACCAAACAACGCACGCTTCGCCGCTCCCCATGCTTCTATATCGAATCGTATAAGAGAGAAGTACTATCAGAGACAGCAATCCCAGTCGCTCTAACCCTCGTGCCATCTCCTCCCCCATTAAGCCGCCGGGCCGGTAGTCGACCACTATGTAACCAGCGAACCATACATTAACTCCTAGCGCCTTGTTACCTGTCGTAATTCCATCCGGATTCTCATTTAAATTGCGATCTCAAGATGTATGCTGTGGGTTACAGTCCGTTGAGTCTGTTGTAGAGTCCGGAGTATAAATAGGAGTTGAATCCGTCGAGTCACTTGTGTCTGACTTAGCTGCGTCAATGTCGTCATCCTGATCCTCGTCATCGTCGTCGTTTTCGGTGTCCGCAACGTTGCCGTCGTCGACGTCTTTGTCCTGCTCAACATGCGTCTTGTCGTCAATCTTTACATCGACGTTGCTCTCGGTCTTTTCGTCGATCACGATCTTCTTCTTGGTGACAACCTCTCCGTCGACAATCTCAACCTCATCAGTTACATTGGCAACGTCTTTGTCTTTCTCGCGTTCCCCTGCAGCATTGATTTGAGCATTATCGATGTCGGCGGCGCCTTTGGAGCCCATGCCCCCTTCAGCGAGATCGCCACCTTCGATCACGACTCGTAAGTCAAGATCTGGGTCTTTAGAGCATACACGGAACCCCACGATGCATGTCGCATTCCATGGATCGGGGAGCGCTGATTCACCATCACTCTCAATCACTTCGGTGGTAGTGGTGGGGGGAGGTGCAGCCGAGGCCATTCTGGGTTTCTTCGACATGTCATCTGAGGAGTAAAGCAGCTCCCAATCTTCAACAGGGCTATCAGAAGAATCACCGCCATCGGAGGAATATGCGGCAGCTTGGGCTGGTGCTGGTGTTGGAGCTGTCTTGGATGTGCCCGATGACACCTCTTTGTTGGAATCGGCGTCTAGCTTAGCATCGCCTTCTGGCTTGACATCAACAGGTTTCTCATCAGCTGGCGACGGAGCCTCCTTGACATCAACCTGAGGTGTGTCGTCCTCTTTTAGGCATGTTGATTCTTTGCCATCTTCGCTCTTGTCTGGTGTGGTAGATTCATCAGTTGTTCTTTCAACTTTCTCTTCCGTTTTCTCCAAAGTGGCAGAAGCGGCTGCATCAGACTCGGTTTTGGCGGTGTCTTTCTGACTGCTCTTGTCTTCACCAGCTGGGTTGTCGGTCTGAATGGCGGCATCTTTAGGGTTCTCATCCTCGTGTTTCTTGCGCTCGGCTTCCACAGCTTCCTCTTTCTGCTTCTTCTCGTATGCTTCGGCTTCTTCTTTGGCTTTCTTGGCTGCCGCCTCGGCGTCCACTTCTGCTTGTCGCTTCGCGGCTTCGGCAGCTTGAGCTGCAGCCTTGGCCGCCTTCTTCGCACCTTCAGCTTCGCGGCGCTTGTCACGCTTCTCTTGATTCTTCTTGCTTTGCTTCTTGGCGATCTCCCGGTTAAGATGCCGTTTCTCCCACATTTTACGGCGCTCTACCTGACGAGACGCGCTTGCCTTTTTCTGGTCGGAGCTCTTGCGGAGATTTGCGACATGCTCGAGGTGCGCAACCCCTTTGCTGTGTGCCAGGTCATATGCATAGCCAACCTTGGCGAACTTGTCGTTTTCTTCTCTCTTCTTGCATTCACGCTTGACGACATCTTCGACAGAGAGCATATCTGTGTCACGTTCGGCTGTGACACTCAAAAAAACTGAATAGTTCCCAGGCTCCATCATAGGAATCTCAATGGAGACGGAACGGTTCATCAGGTAATTACCATGAGACCTGACGATGTAGTCCTCGCTGTCTGGGCGGCCTTGCTCGTGGATCCGGAAATGAAGCCGGAAATAGTACTGGCCGATGAGGCCTTTGTAGTAGCGAGTGTCGAGCTGTTGTAGAGTCAGAACCAGTGGGGACTCCTTCGTGAGCTTGATATGAAACTTTTCGTTCCATTGTGGCTTCCAAGGAACTTCAACACCGATCCATCGCTGAGAACTGTACCAGTCCGCATCCCGGAAGAGACGGGTCCTGTCGAAATGTTGATACTTCTCGATCATGTCTTCGTATCTAATCCAGAAAACGGAATCATTGCCGAACTGATGGCCCAGCTCTTCCTTCACATCGCTGTTCCACTCCTTTGATCCATCGGACCAAGCTCCCTCCCAGATGCCCTTTCGGGTCTTACCCCAAGGGTTACTACATATTGTTATTCGTGTTGCTCAGTATAGGTCAGGCGAAGAAATCCTTACCGGAGTTTGACAAGCCGCTCGCCGTTCTTCAGGGTGCGTGCATCCATCACAACATAAGCATGTCCTTCACGGATACCTTCGCGATACCCGTAGCCTCCGTCTAACAGACCTGTAGAACAGCCGAAGAAGAACTCTTGGTTCACCTTGCTCATCTCATTCTCCCAGAATTCGTCAAGGTCTAGGATGTCCGTGGCCAGAAGCTCAGTAGTCACACCTCCGGTCAAATCTTCCAAGCCCTCTCCAATCCATCCGCCGGAGAGGGAGCCAAAATCTCCATGCGCTTTTGCATAGGCCTTTTCAATCAGTGCGACCCAGGTTTCATTCTGGTTCTTACATTGGCCGAAGAAAAGTGCTTTGGAGCCCGTCTGGTACGTTTTGCGGTAATCCTTCTCGGGACTTTCGCGATCGATCTGATTGAGCAGGTCACGCTGCATACTTGGGTTGTCCCAGTTTGGCGAGGTCAAATACAGCTTGTCGTCAATGATGGAGTAAATCCATTCACCATCGCGAAAGAAGACAAAGCCATAGATACCGATGCCTATTTCACATGGTAAGCACCACACATCGCCTCTAACACGCGAGCTTTTTACTTACGCGTATCATACTCGACGCACACGCGCTTCACAGCGTCTTCGACGTTCGCAAGGGCGCTCAGGCTAGCAATGAACCAGCAATTGCCGAGACCACCCTGCTTGATGTCTGCGCCATCGATATCCTTGAGGTAGGTGGGCTTCTCAAAAATCTCGCGCACCCGCTTTACGCATTTAGGCACACTGGTGGTTGTGCTATATCTAGTATTGGACATATCGAATCTACTCGAGCCCAAGAAGTTGAGGCAATTGCCTCTCCCCATCTTGAGGTCCCAATCCTATAAGTGGGCTCAATTAGTTTGGTGCCGAGAACGAATGGGAGTCAGAACCAAAAGTCGTCTGATACTTACCAAGTCGAAGTTTGGGTCCCGGTATCGAGTGTTCACTCGTTTGCATTCTTGAATGATTTTTTTCACTCTCCTTGAACACTCATCTCTTGCCTTCTCATACCCGGCGTTTATGGCCTCATTTGGAGCCTCAATGGTGCTTGGGAGTGGGACGGGTTCGAATGGTAACACTGAGAGGGCTTTCGATGATTGCTTGCTAGTAAATCGCCGCCATATCCTATTGATGCTTTGTTGCGGTGGCTTCTTCTTTTTCTTCTTCTTCTGATTCGTCGTGCCGCCGCTGCTTGTTGTTGTCTTACGTGCAGCATCGTCCGAGTCGCTCGACGAACTGTACCCGAATCTTTCGAGGTCGGGTTGTTTGTGGGAACAAGCCATGTCTACGAAGGAGCCGGCGGCCGTAGTAGGGCTTTGTGGTCGTGGTCGAGCGTGGATTTTCAAGGGGAGCGTTTAAAGGGATCGCGAGGTCTACTGTTCCCGAGTCCAATCATTTAGCCATGATCTACGTTGTGACAAGTGACAAGATTGCGGCGAGGGCTCCGAGTTGGCATTCTTAACATGATTACTCACAAGCAAATTCGAAAAAGCCAGTTACAACAGTTTCCAAATCAACGACCACATAGCACAGCAAGCAGGGGCAAAAAAAGAATGGTGGGACAGATGGAACAAGTATGTGCCTAGGAATTGGAGGAGAGGGAGGGGAGAAAAGGCAAAAGATACAAGAAACAACGGTTGCACCACTGGCTCCGTGTCCCAAGGTCATATATAGGCAGGCCGCCGCCCAGCATCAGGCCCCGGCGACTCCCACAAGGTATGTAGGAGAGGCTGTCGTGCGCAAGCAGCGGAGCATAAGCAGCAGGCCAATCCAGGTTTGTTCCGCCTGAAGTGACTCCATCTCGAAAGCCGGGTGGGATTTGAAGCAGCGGTCCAGGGTCAAGCGGCGTGGAGAACGAAGTCCCTATCGAGAGGCCTGTCTCGCCTGTTTTGAGCAGTGAATGGAGGTCGTCGCCCCCAAGATTAGCCAAACGAGTGGCTCGAGGCGGACTAGATGCTTCGGGTCATGCAAGATAGGGATGATGGGAACACGTTCGGCAGGCTGGCGTGGGCTGGATGGGCAAAGGAGCCTCGTCGTGTTACCCAATGGGAGCAGAAGGAAACGCGCGACAAGGGAGGCCTGTAACGCAATATGGCCCTGGACAGACCCTGGAGTGCAGGTAAGCCGGCGCTCCTGGACAGTTCGAGGGTCCACAGCGCTGGCATTCACCTGCACCGACCTGTAGGTAGCACATAGCACGGCTCACCGCACTTATCGGCATGGCACTGAAGTGGCGTGTCCGCCTCGCTGCCGCACCGCGTGAGCATGGAGCAGCAGCCTGCAGGACCATGTGTGAGGTTCGGAAAGGCTCAAGTGCTGCTGCTTGCCTGACACAGGCACAAGCTGCTCTCCTGCTGTGCCATCGCTTGACGCTGGAGCCGCTCGGGGAACGCGACCGAGAGCAAGACGCCCAGAGGCCTGGGTGATCAGTCAAAATGGAAAAAGTGAGGCAACAAATTGCCAGCACACTGGCAGTTGTTGATCCATGCCTCCCCCGTTATTCGTCGATCTTTAGCCCCGGCCTGTGTAGCTGGCGGAGCGA
Source organism: Xylariaceae sp. FL1019 (assembly GCA_022578705.1). Taxonomy (NCBI): domain Eukaryota; kingdom Fungi; phylum Ascomycota; class Sordariomycetes; order Xylariales; family Xylariaceae; species Xylariaceae sp. FL1019. Next base: position 512,513 of record MU391952.1, on the reverse strand, counting down.
TGCCGGCGGCGTTGGAAAATCCAGGGTCTTCTCATCCGAGCACCAACCCCAGCCTGTGGGACTAAATCTAATAAAAGGATTCCTAGTGCGTCCCCCTTTCTGAGCCAAGGGTCCTGTCAGCCTGGACTGGTGGCCTCGCCACCGTCGCACCGCATCTGCACCATCAGATAGATAACAGCTGTTTCGTCGATGCGCGGGAGGCTGTTGTAGGCCTTTCTTTACACAAGGAAGCGAGATCTTTTCAAAGGTTATATGCAGTGCCATAGCTATGAATCATTGGTATCATCCCACCATGTCGTATCTGTGCTGCACACCATGCGACAAGCACGTCTTTCTACCATCTATTGTACCGATGCCAGAGAGGCTCGACGGGTATTATCGAAATGTCCTTCTTTTGCACAGCACCATGGCGGCTGATATGCGGGTTACGTGGATGAAGCCTACCAAATCTAGATTGGACTCTTGAATGTAAACGGAATCATGTACCTTTTTACACCTGGTTGGGAGGGAACCATTCTGTGAAATGCTGCTCCTGCTTCAAGTGGTCTTATGAACATCATGTATCGTAGTTTTCTGGCCCCCAATGGTAGCTACTGCATACACAAACAGACTTGGTGGCCGGAATATCCGGACGACTCCGCCTCAGCGGAATGGAACGTTGGCCGCGGACTACATACACAGCATCATGTGCCCTGAAAACCCACCGTAGAGGAAAGATACATAAGTACACCCTGAGCCATTACCTCCCGCTGCCTGTTGGAGGCAGTCGAGCAGTGTAACAGTTATTCGTGACTTGAACTGTTAGCGTCTCGTTCCACCGCCAATGCTGTATCGCACAGAACAGGAATCAACGGAACAAAGGAGCAGGGGAGCGGATCCATGCCGTCTTGCCAACCGACCGGGCTGTTCGCGGATTTGTAGTGACGGCGACGATGAGGCAATCAGATAGTGCCACAAAGTCGCGCAACAAGAGATGGTCAGCCCAATAGAGAGAACAGTGATTCGACTGTCGATTGGCGCACCGAGCGAGCACCACCAGTAACGACCGTGGCACAACTTTTGTGGTCGAGAGATTGTCGGTGCGACAACACCTTACCCCAGAGTCAGATAGCCGCGAACCATGCTTCTGACCATGTTGAGCAGAGTACCGTGCTGGCCGAGCCGTCGCTCGAGTTCGATAACCTTTGAGATCTACATCCGTACAGTGACGCACACAACCACCGCAACCATCGCACATCTCATTCTGTACGCATCCACGGAACGGACTGTAGATATGGATTCGGCCTCTTTAGTCTCGAATGTGTAACGGAGCTTAGATCAACGTCGTCGATACAGTACGTTCGCACACTCGACTTGAACCAGCTCGCCAGCATCTGCCAGTTAGTGCCACGCGCTTCCCAGCGAGGTCACCGCTGTTCAATTGCCGAGAACGGCGGATCGCGCCCGGACTGTTGAACTTGTGGTGGGTTGCATTACTCATCATCACTAGTGCTATCGCTCTCGTGCTGATTGACTTGCCGTTTGTCAGCTGTGGTCAGCTTATTTAATTGCAGATTTATTGATCGTTTCTCTCGCCTTGGCCCGTAACAGTTTAGCCAATTGGACGACATTGCACGCAGGATATTCCTCCCTTGCCTCTTCCGCCGCTCAGTCCGCCGCCTTATCGCTAGGTAATCCGTCTGGCGAGCTGGCTCGGCTGGTTATTATGGGGATTGCCACGGAGCTGCTGAGTCCATCCCCTCTAAAGCCGGAAAGTCGGTGACGGACTTGAGCATTCTTGTCCATCATATAGTAAGATTATCACATAAACCCAGGTAAAACCTTACCTCCTACTCTCACTAGTTCCTCCTGTTCAAATCCGAGATGAGCAGGACTCGGCAAGGTTATCATGCATTGAGCGTACCTACAGACATAGAATGTTGACAAGACGAGATGGTGAAGTGACTCGCATGGTTCAGACCATCATGATGATGTGGTATAATTGATGGCCGAAAAGCAGCAATATGCCAGGTATAGCCACACGTACTGTTGGATGTGATATCTCGCCAATCAGGGGAAAAAACATATTTCGATCCAAATCTAATGGTACAGATCCAAATCACAATTGAAGGCGTAGATGTGATTAGTTGTTGTCTGCATATCGCAACGCTGCCGCGTCGATCGCTAACACCAAAAATTGTAACCTGAGCAAAAGAACGGGTCTGGCCGGGGATTGAACCCGGGACCTCTCGCATACATGCTATAGGGTGTGCCCTAAGCGAGAATCATACCACTAGACCACCAGACCGATTTCAACTCATCTGATTGGATCAGCTGAATTGTTGACAGTCGTCCGTTTAGATCTACTATGTACCGCCAACTCACACGCAGCTGTCAGCGCTGCTGGCATGTGTCACCAGCTGGCTTACCTTCACCTTTCCGCAATAGCCGATTGTACGCCCAGCAGACCAAGGCGAGTCGAGAATGTTCTGAATGTCTGTTTACCCAGGAACATATATAGAGCCTAACGAGCCAAAGCAAAGACGACGAAGGAGCTTATCATCTCTGCATGACCGAACCTCAGCTATCGCGATTTCCAAACTTTGCAAGACCTTTGCTTGTCGCAGAATGACTTGAAGTAGGTACGCCTTCTTGCCCCTTCGACTGCACGTCTTGGGATGTATAAATCGGATGGTCCGCCTCGGGGACAGAATATTGAGTTCATGTGCCGTCTCAAGATTGAGACGGAGATGATCATGGTCTTGCCAGATACGATAGTGATGCCAGACCGGAATGAATCAACCCGCGATGATCGAGTCATCTCACGTCTACCTCTACCAATTATGAGAAGAGGGAATTCGGAGATATTATATATGCACCTGTTTTCAAGACTGGAAATCAAAAGGTTACCATTCTCAGTTGCGTAACGCATGCACAGTCAAATACTCAGCCACCCCCGTGCTAGCTAAGAACACTGTTAGATACCTGATATTCGGGTCCTGGTTGAAGGGAGAACGATACTGCTCGGCCAATGTGTTTATTGATGTATGCCCCGAAGGACGAGAGCTGGCGAATTGTACCGGTACATGTACTGCCGGACCAATCCCGTTGCCCATCGCTCGATACGCTTCAAGTGCAGCAAAACTCAAATACACTACAACGACACTGTCCAATGCCACTACGCGGGGTCACGCAATGTCGGCACGAAGCGTTGCGATGGTGGTCATCATCGCGCTGGCCTAAGACTCATGCAGGTACTACCTACATACGGCATTCGAATGTCGACGGTGTCAGGAACAATTGGCGACCTTTTACATATCATCATATTTGTCGGACACATCCCCCAGTATCGGCCAATCTTGCAAATGGTCCGGTCTGTGCTCAGACGATAGAAGCCAAACTCAAAGATACAGCAACGGGTTGGGGTGTTCCGCCATCATCTTCGGGCCAATCTGCATCGGACTCTTGTGCTTTGACGCCTCCTGCAACTTCACGACAATCGATGAGACGATGGCCCGGCCTTCTATTGTCTGCTAGTGACGATGCGGACTACATGTGAGTGGCGCTATGATATCCACGTCCTGGCGAGACTAGCAAACATCATGCTTCCCTCGTTCCGTTACCGCCGTGGTCCGTATCCTTTGCTGCTCAACGCTCAGATCATCGACTGGCTGAAACAGCCAGCTCGACTGGCAACGTATGTTCTTTTGCCTCCGACCTCATGGGCAGGTATTCGCTGCGGCAAGCGGCAAAGATATTCTCCTTTTCGCCGGCGCCCTGTCTGGCACGATGTCTTTTGTCCCCAGCTATTAAGTCCGTACCGTATATAGGTTCCTCTGCAGATAATCCGTTCTCGGTGCTCTGCTCTTCTCATCCTCTTCCATCCATGCGCTATGAACACAGCTAATCTGATGCATACTTCTTACCCTATTGCTACAAGCGCCAATCAGTTTCTCATATGAGGTCTGGATCGTGATTGAGCAAAAACACGTCGCTACACAGGCAACATGAGGGGCCTACTGGGCTTGCTCCCAATCCTCAGTGTGGCTGCGAATGCAGCTGCGCTAGGTGGCTCAGACAATGGTTACGGACAGGCCAACGCCAACGGCAATGCCCCCTCTAGCTCGTCGACATGGTCTAGTACCTCATCAACGTGGACGTCAACTTCTTCCAGCACCCACACGTCGACGGCAGCAGAAGCTTCTGCCATACAAGCTGCGGGAGGATTCGGAGGCATTTTTGGCGGGTTTCCCGGCATGCGCTTCGGTGGTGGTGGTGGTGGTGGTGGTGGTAACAATGCCAACGGCGAGTCGATATGGTCTGCTTCGTCCACGTCGACATCTTCTAGTACCTACACGTCGACAGTATCAGCAGCTTCTGCCACGTATGGTGTTGGGGGTTTCGGAGGCGGTTTTGGTGGGTTTGGCGGGTTTCCCGGTATGCGCTTTGGTCATGGTAATGGCTTAATGGGGGGTGAAAACGACAACAGCGGTGACGCAGTAAGCACCAGTACTTTCACCTCAGCTGGCACGACGTATACTTCGACATGGTCCAGCGCTTGGAACATGTATACCTCCACATATACAGATCCTGGAACTACATACACTTCAACCTATACGGACACAGGGTCAAGTTCAAGTACGAATCGCGCCGAGGCCTACGATGGTTCCTACGGTGGTTTTCGTGGAATGAGGCACGGCGCATTTGGTGTTGGATTCAAGAGAGCTGGAAATAACTTTCTGCCAATGGAAGCTGGTAGCGAGACTGCATCCAGGGAAACCTTTACCTCTGCTGGTTCGACCTACACCTCTACATTCTCATCGCCATGGAACACTGTCACGTCTACGTACACCGATCCCGGAACGACCTGGACATCAACCTACACCGAGGTAACATCTACCAGTACGGCTCTCGGTGGAGGCGGGGGCGGTAGAATGATGATGCATCCCCCTTTTCCCGGGTTTGGTGCTCCAGGACGTGGTGGTGGCGGCGAGGCGCCCGAAGCAGGCGGTGCAATCGGTTCGACTACTGCGGCTAGTACCTCGTCTACTTCCACTTATACAAGCTCTAGCTCGACGATTACTGCAGTTCGTGAAGCAGCAGGCTTTGAAATGCGATTGCCATTTCCCGGCCTCGGGGCAGCTCACCACATGGGAGGGCAAATCGGGAACAATGGTGAAGTGACGACATCTACCGCTACCTCGACCAGTGTCAGTAGCACTTATACCTTAACATATGGCGACACCTCTGGTACAAGCGGCGCTCACCATGGAGGTGGCGGCCGAGGTAGAATGGGCGGTGGTCATGCTGCCGGTGGGTTCGGACAGCATTTCAGAAAAGATGGCGAAGTACGCAGGGAGCGACGGAATTTCGGGGGTGGCTACGGGGGTGGGCGTGGGAGAGGACGACAAGGCTTCGGTGGTGGCAATCGTGAGGACGAAGCTGTGAGTCGTTGAACCCTATCCCAAAGACGATTTTTGTCACGTGTATTGATACTTTGTCTAGGTTGCTGATGGATACTATTAGTTCAATGTCAAGCCTCATATTCCTCCTCCCGAAGAGCGGCCTAAACATGAATGGAAACATTGTCATCCCTCAACAGTCACTGTAACTGCAACAAGTATTCACACATTGACGGTGATTAGAGACCATACTTTAGGTGAGTAGAAAAGCTAATGCTCATGATTCATCCTCATGTTCTTCCCTCACACCTTCTTAATACTAATGCTTACGTTACAGTATGTATCAGCTCATACAAACTCACACTATGATGTCCGCAGAGAAACTACGCAGACATATCCTCATTCCGCTGTTCATCACTGCTGACGGCCTGAATTCCATAGACTGTAACCGACAGAGTAAGCTCGGTGACGTAAGTACAATGGTATTCTTTGCGATCCCTCCTTGACGAAACAATTACGATGCTGACATACTTGTAGAGCCACATACACGTCTTACGTTGTGAGTACTTCACTACTCTCTAAGACATTCGGCAGTTGTACTTACCTGCAAACTTCTAGACCGTCACGAACTCAGATGTCTCCACCGTCACCGATTCGTACTACTCTACCGTAACAGAATCGTACACTTCAACGGCTACCGACTCGTACTATTCTATCATTACCAGCTCGTACACTTCAACGGTTACTGATTCGTACTCTTCAACGGTTACGGATTCGGATTCATATACTTCCACTATCACCGATTCGTACTATTCTACGGTGATCGATTCATATACTTCCACTGTTACGGATTCGTACTATTCTACTGTTACGGATTCATATACCTCCACCGTTACCGACTCTTACTATTCTACTGTTACAGATTCATACACTTCTACTGTTACAGATTCATACACTTCTACTGTTACTGATTCATACACTTCTACTGTTACTGATTCATACACTTCTACTGTTACTAGTTCGTACTTTTCTACCGCTACCAACTCGTATACCTCTACTATCACCGATTCATACTATTCTACTATTACTGATTCAGCATATTCTACGGTTACCGATTCGTACACTTCCACTATTACCGATTCATACTATTCTACTGTGACGGACTCGTACATCTCTACTGTTACCGATTCAATTACTTCCACTGTTACCAATTCGCCCTATTCTACGGTCACTGATTCAGCATATTCTACTATCACCGACTCGTACACTTCGACTGTCTCAAAGTCTTACACTTCCACTGTTACCGATTCGTATTATTCTACTGTGACTGACTCGTATTATTCGACTGTCACGAGCGCGTATACTTCTACCGCTACTGGCTCGTACTATTCTACTATCACGAATTCAGACGTTCCCACGAATTCATACTCTACTGCAACGAACTCAGACAATTCCAACTACAATGAGAATTCTGACTCTGCGACATATTCCAACTCTGCCACAAATTCATATTCTACTATCACGAATTCATATTCTGCCACAAGCTCAGGTATTTCCAACGTTAACGAGAATACTAACGCTGCGACAAATTCCGAGGCTGCCGGAAATTCAAACGCGGCTACGAATTCAAACGTTAACGGAAATTCCAACACTGCCACGAATTCATATTCTACTATCACGAACTCATATCCTGCCACGAATTCAGACAATTCCAACTTGGACGAGAATTCCAACACTGCCACAAATTCGTATTCTTCCGCAAGTTCCAGCACTGCTAGAAATGCAAATGCTTCAGTAAATTCAGCGACTGCCACAAATTCCAACATTGCCACAAATTCAAATGGCAACGAAAATTCGAATGCTGCCACGAATTCATATTCTTCCATAGTTTCCAACACTGCCAGGAGATCAGATGCTTCAGTAACTTCAGGCGCTGCCGCAAATTCCAACACTGCCACGAACACAAACGGTAGCGAAAGTTCTAAGGCTGCCACCAATTCATATTCTACGACCAATACGAATACTGCCGAGAACTCAGAAGCTTCTGTGAACTCAGAGGCTGCCACCAATTCAGTCGCTGCCGCTGACTCCAATTCAGCCACGAATTCAGTTGCTTCTGCGAGTTCACTCAATCCTTCAAGTTCACTCAATTCCGCAAGCTCGGCGCTCTATACAAGCACGAGATCCGGGGACAGGACAACAGAGTCTTCGGCGTCGAGGACTGTCACCGAGACCAATAAAGTAACGAGTGCAAATTCCGCATCCACAGTGTCACAAGCGGTGGAGGCTTCCACAGGGACTGGCACCTCGAAGTCGGCTCGTGCAAGTAATCGGACGTCAACCCAAACTGGGACTGAAGCTGTCACTGGCACACGTGAGTCTGTCAGCAGTGACAACAATACATCAGGATTGACCAAGACTGTGACTGTCACTCCTGTACAAAGTAGTGGAACAAACGGGGCTAGTCACACTACCGCGAGCCCTTCAACGTCAACTAAGACTATCACGATCGCAGAAGAATCTGAGGTTAGTCCCGAGGCAACTTCAACTACCACTGAGACTGTAATTGTCGTTACTACTCGCACGAGCGAGACATTATCAACGTCTAGGGCTAGTACGCTCACTGAACAGTCCGAAAGGAGCCATGAAGCAACATCAACCTCTACTAAGACGGTGACTGCCATTGCTTCTCCCTTGAGCGAGACACAATCAACGTCAAATAGTGCTAGCACCGCGCTGACTGTACAGTCTGAAGAAAGTCGCGAGGCAACTTCAACCTCCACCAAGACTGTGACTGTTGTTGCTTCTCACTTGAGCGAGACAGTATCGGGGTCGAGCATAGCTAGTACGCTTACTCAACAGACCGAGAGGAGTCACGACGCTACATCCACCACTACAGTCACAGTCACTGCAGAAGCTACACAAGCTGCGGATGCCGGAAGTACAATAGCCACCGCGACATCGACGGGATCTAACACGTCACCGAAAGAGACCGGAACGACGACTAATGCCACAGCAGAGCCCGAGGCAGTGACAACAACAAGACCTTCAAGTGCAGCGGAGGTTGAAACAGCAACAGTAACTAGAAATAGAGAATCGAGCATCTCTACCGGAGGAGTTGAATCAGAGAATAGTAGCACCGTCGCAATAACAGCCACTTCTGCAGAGGCCGCCACGGTCACTGCGACCGTAGCAGAAGTACAATCAAATGCATCTTCTCAAACTGAAGCTTCCAACAGCGAGACAATTGTCACTACAGCAATTTCGACCTCTGCTGTCGAGGTTTCCACAGTAACTCAGACAAGTACATTTACATCCAACTCGGTCTCAAGAACAGTGGAAGTCGCTCCTACATCGTCGACTGGAATTTCAAGTACTAGCACAGGCTCGAGCCTGGAGACAGCTCAAACTGCGGCTCCAGCTTCAACTGTCAGTGCGAGTCGACTGACGACAACTTTGGAATCAAGTTCAGGATCCAGTTCGGGGGGTGACGAGGTCGCTGCAACGACCAAAACTGTGACGAAGACAGTCTCTAGCCCAGAATCTAGCAACACGAGCGTGACTGGTCAGTCAGGCGAAGAGATTGAGACTACAGTTGCCCCAACAAGCACGACAGATGCAGCCGGCTTAAGTGGCGGGACCTCAACCGTAACCTTGACGAGTACAGGCGCGCTATCTCAAACTGCTGCAGCAACCAGCAATGGCGTTACGATCGTTACGACGGCAACTACTAGTGGGAATGGCGAGGTCTCGACTGCGACACTGATTACCACGAGCGCTCTTTCCGAGGCTGCGGCTACTATGGGAGCAACAACCATTACAACAAGTGCTACTACTGCGAGCGCTGAGGCCTCAACAGTGAGGCCGACGAACACCAATAATAGTTCCAGAAGCGCAGAAGCGACTACAAAATCCAGCGGCACGAATGCAGGTACGAGCGATGAGGCTATCGAAGTGGTCACCAAAACCATCACAGCCAGCGGCTCCTCAGACTCCAATGCTGAGACCGGAACCAGTGGAGCCGAAAGCGTAGAAGCGACCACGGAAACCCGTGGCACAAACGCAGATACGAGCCATGAAACTATCGCAGTGGTCACCAAGACTGTCACCGCTGGCGGCTCTGAAGATGTTGAGAGTGGGGCATCAACCTCAGGCGCATCTTCGCTCCCAGAATCAACGACTTATGGAACGACAGTCGTACAAGTGATTACATACACAGCGACGACAACGACATCAAGTACTACGAGGACATCGTCGAGCACCTCTCAGTTGTCGTCGAGTTCCACCGGCGGTAGTGTATTCGGCGCAGGACCCATCACAGCTCCCAGCTCGTTATTAACCACGTGTGGCTTCTTGGTCGCAAGTATGCTAGCCTTGATATAGAAACACTTAGGAGTTGGGTTGCTGGTGTTTCCTTGTTGGTTCGGATGAATTGTTGTTATGATACTCCCCACGGCGTATGTTACATGGAACTAGATCACATCTGTAAATATGGTACATTCTATCATTGCTAGTTGAGGAGATTGGGATTATCAAATGCAGTCTGAAGAGCATGTGCTATCTGGCTGATACAGGAGAGACTTAAAAGGATTATTATACTAATTAGATCATGATACATATGACCTTACGACACAACAGTGAACCACTTGCATTTACTTGTCGCGTTCTTTATGGCTCACACGACAGTCTCATTACTGCCCAAACTCTGATAAATGCACACCACCGGCACAGATATCGACTTGAAAAACCAGCGACTAAGAAGAGCTATTGGGCCTACATCATAATCTAGCACAGAAACTGGCATAAAAGTCAGAGACCAAGAAAAGCCATTGGGCCTACATCATGATCCAGGAGACAATCAGGGAGGCACCATCCCACAGCACCCAGCAACAAAGGTGAACAATGAGGGACAAGTGAATCCTGTTCTTGGAAGCAATGCAATCTATTAGAGCTACCTAGACAATGCGATGCCCTCACCAACAGGTGATATAGTAGTGTCATCGCAGGGCGACGACATTTTCCCTCGGTGGGCGATTCGGCTCACCCTGCCTCTAGCTAACGGAATGGATCTTCGGCGATCTATTCGGTAATCAATCGTCTTCACGTCCTTCTCGTGGACTGAAGGTATCTGCGCCATCTTCCTTTGACCCTCTCGTTGTCTACTTCTCCCTCGTCGCCAGTGCTGTTCTCGTGGCCAAGTTCCACTTGCGATGTGTCTCAGAGATAGTTCAGTCATGCAAGCGCATTGCATCGAGCTGGATCGAACAGATCTCGCCACTCCGTCTCATCCACACCCAGGCTCCGCAAAATGCCACGGAATTCTGCGAACCAAGCGTCGAGGACGTGATCATAAGTCGCTGGTTGCCATCGTTTCAACCTGATGTAGCCCTCAATTCCTCTCAGAAGCAGGGTCTGAAGGCGCAAATCGGGGTAGATATCATCGCTCGCTGGGTTGGCAAGTCCCTCGTTAGCCATGTCTCCGCCGAGGGGAGGAAGCCGAACGTTGTCGATCTCGGGAGCTAAGTAATGCAATAGTCGCCGAAACAACACTCTCAGGTCGGCACTGCTTTCATCAGTTGGCTTAGAAGACAGTCCCTCGCAAAGCAATGCGACGGTGAACATGATGACAAAGTCTGAAGACGGAGCACCGAGTCGTTGAACTGTGCGCGCTACATCTCTTGCCAGGATAAGACTAGCTGGTTTAGTCGGATTGGAATCCTTCAACTCCTCGAAGCCGAGAAATAGCAGCTGGTGGTATGGGACACATCGTAGTGAGGGACCTCCCATAACTGGGCCGTAGACCAGCCATTCTTCGGGATAAGCACCCTTATACTTTTTCCCTAAGAGGATGGGAAGTAGCTTGGGGCAGTGATAGACACGAGCTGTGTCCGCGTTTCTGAGGTCCTTGGTATCCCAGATGGCAATACCTCGACTCTCACCAGGTTCGCCCAACTCGGCGTGAGAAGCAGCTACGACGAAATCTGACGACCACGAAGAGAAGTGCAGTTGGCCTGGTCCCACTAGATCTGCATCGCAGTGATGCTTGACCTCGTTCTTCAGGTCTTCGATGTGGTACATCGTCAAGACTGGTTCTCCGTGCGGGTAGTCGGTTGAAGGTAGGAACGCGTGTGGAATGATGCCCTCGGGCCCGTTGAGCATCTTATTTCCGCCTCCGGACTTATCAGAGTAGCCACGGAAAAGGAATCGAGGCATTGCTCGTCGGGAATACACTGTAATGAGGATCAACATGCGATCTGGGTAGAACAGGATGAAGCTGAATAGCCTATGACTTACTCTCTAGCTCAAGTCCAACACCCTCATCGGGCCCGAAGATGATAACCTTTTTACTTCCGGGGGCACTGGGTAGCAGGATAAGTCGGTGGACATGAGTCGAGATCATTCTGAAGATCTCCTGAGACCTTGGTACGTACCTTTCAGAAGCCATGGCTTAAGATGGAGGATGGGCGGCGGCGGGTGGCTCGACGTTTCAGTAATATGTCTATGTGTATAGCTGGTGGGTAAAGCGACGACGGTGACTCGTAGCCGAGACTTGTCAGGTAGTGAAAGAGGCGATGAGGACAAAGAGGGCCAGTCGAGAAAACGGGGAGAAACGGGGAAATGGTCGAGAAAGACGGGGAGAAGTTCGGTAAGGCAGAAGGGGGCGGATCAGTACGGAACCAAACCATGAAAAGCGTCAAGAAAGATGACACGAGCTGGAAGAAACGAAACCCTGGGAGCAAGACAAAGTCGGTGATCAGGATGGCACTGACTCGGCAAGAGTGGGATGTTTGGAGGAAGGTGAAAGAGGAGAGTTACCCGAAGAGACTTGATGGTAGGACCGGTTTTGGGTAATTTTGAAGTGGGAGTAAGGCAGGAGGGGTCAAGTAGAACCGTGCTCGTTGAGCGAGCGAGCGAGAATCTTGCAAGATAATTTGAATGGGGGCAGGAGTGACAACCATGAAGATGGATTAGCCTGCTCGTCTCGTTCGGTATCCTGTGTGCCAGGTATCGTGGTCATCTCAGCCATATTTGCGGAAGCATCAAATGGTACTAAAAAGAGTGTCGACAACACCTGTCTGTTCTATAGCTTACAGACCGAATAAACCTTCGCTCGCCTACCGCACTCGCCATAGTTGGCGAACAGTGTTAGCTAATTGCCAGTAAGACGTGTTAGTTGATCGTCGGTGGGACGTTTTGATTAATTAGTGGTAGAACGTATATACAAAACGAGAGCAACCAGTTGTACGACACTAGCATCACATAAAATAAGCAGGAGCACACTATCAGATGCTATATGCTTTACTGACGTCTTGCGTTGTACACCACTTTTAAAGCAGACTAGAGTTGTCTAAACAACTATTGAGACTGACAGCAAGTTAACGATAGGCAGGGCCACACGACCGTATGGCAGAAGTGGCCTTAGAGATAAGCAAGAGCATACGCTCACATAGAAACACCCAGCATAGGCGGGAACGGCCCAATTAAAGGGAAGAGCACCGAGTCTAACTGGTGAGTGTATACAAGAAGACGTCAAAAGCATGAACAGGCGGGAGCATACGATCGTATAGCTGTTGCACTCTTTGTCACAGGAAAAGGCTTACGACTGGACAAGTACCGCACTATTTCCGGAGAGGATAATGACCGCCGTGTTATTTGGGTTAAGCCTGCGGTTTAGTCAGGATACTGCTGATCTAAGAGTATGAAAGAAGATAGATAGGGACAAGTAGAAGTTGTCATAAACAGAAGAGTGGAAGTTACCATTACCGCTGGCCAAAGAACGAGATCTGGCAATGGGACTGTTCAAGCAAGAACAAAAGCTTCAAGATAGGAGTGGATGAACGATAGGCAGAACACAGGTGTTGGGTTTGCTAATGCTGATGTGATTGTAAATGGAAGGAACATGACAATACATCAATATCACAACGAAAGACACAGTGTCACTACTGCTGCATAAATCACCAAAGCCCCCAAGTTCCACACTGTTGAACTACCAAAATTCACACGAAGGCCGAGTTACAAATTGACATAAGATCTGTTAACGCCGGCACCTGTTGCTGTCAAAGCACGCAAGTAAAGGGATGCAGGTGCCATGATATCAATGAGACGGGCAGATACGGAAGACTATGATTATCGCCGACTAAACTCATTGTTCGCTACGAGCTCTGCGACTTGCGTTCACAATGAAGTTTTCCGTCAGATATTAACTACATCCATATTTATGCCTGTGACGATGGTCTGCTTATCATAACGGCCAAATATTAAATGTGTATTATGTATTGAGTACTTGCTATCTCCTAGCGGCCCAATTCGATATATCAATGCATTTAGGGCGTTCTGCAAAGCTAACCAGCAAGCTTACATTGTCTCATTCCTTATGAGAGTTTCCGCACTTATATGGATCTATCGAATACGGAATCGAGACCTAGGCCTATTTGTCCTGGCACCCGCACCTCTCTGTCCCGCGAAGCTGCGTTTCGCCATCCCAATGACATCCGCCCATGGAGCGCCAGGCATATTAGTCTCAGTGTCGTACGTCAAATTGCCCGGCGTGACTTCAAACTGTATAGTCGCATTGCCCTCGCGGTACGTGCTGCTCCGAGTACCTTTACTCAGGTACGTCCGGTCTACGTGGTGCTTCCCAGTCTCGATGTCAACGCCCTTGATCGCCCGCTCGAAGTACTCCAGACTAGCCAATGGCTGATAGAACGGAACCTCGTGACCAGATTCGTAAATGCGGGTGAAGCTGAACTTGCCGGCTTGTTTAACCTGCCCATGGGTGATTCCGTCTGAAGTCTGAAGATCTGTGAAGCCAGCTTTGTCGAAAAATGGGGCTTTGACCTCCTCGACCACTGCCTGATTGCCTAGCCAGTTACAGTTATAATCTGCGTCGCCCGCGTAAATCGCAACGGCGACGCCCTTGCAAAGAAGTGCGCGGATAGCCTCTACCGTCCCGATCTCCCGCGCGTCGTCCCCTGTGCTGTCGAACGCTTCGTATACTGCACCGTTCGAGGAGAAGTTCGTGTAAGCGCCAATGGCTGCCTGCACTTCGGGCGTATTGAGATAGTCTAAGTAAAAGCTGTAGGGGAATGGATCGGGAGTCAGCTCCCGCATGTCGTATTCGTCGCGTCCTAGCACATCGTCATAGACCGATTCGACGAGGTATGCGCAGAAACTATCTGCGTTGCTGCAGATCGCATTATTGCCGGTCGCCTTGCAGTCCAACAGCCGGTCATAGCAGTTGCCCTCTCCATATAGTTGGTTGTAAAACATCTCCTCCTCGGATTTAGAAAAGGGCGCATAGTCGTAGGTGTTTCCAGGATATACTGTGAAATTATAGTACGCTTGGTACTGCAGGACAGGGTCGTACCATCCGTTGCCGATAAGCACGGACTCCAGGTCGATTTTGATAGCGTCAGGTGGCAGATGTGCGTTCTGATCCTCGATGTACTTATTGAAGATTGGCCCGTAGTGTCCACCGTAACTCTCGGTCGCGAAATGGAACCCATTGCGAGTATACTGTGGGAACGCACCCATAAAGCCCTGAAGCGTCTTCCAGAAGTTCGGCGCCGCAGCCGGTGTTGAGTTCGCGGTGAGCGTGAGGTTTGGATACGCGTATGTGCCACAGGAACCCTCCGGAGCATAGTCCGGGCATGTGGCATCGGGCAAGGTGACGAGGCCGTAGTCGGTCAAATAGCCATCGACCGGGTAAGAGTACGAGAAGCCAACCTGGCTCGGTTGGTCGATGAAGATCATGTTGCTGACATTGGACCAGGAGTATGGATTGCTATACACATTGCCGTAATAATCAACACGGCAAGGACCAAGCTCTTCGAACAAGCCGATCATGGAACTGCTTCCAGGTCCTCCATTAATCCACACCGTCAGTGGTGCCTCGGTCGGGTCTTGGTTTCGTGCCTCAAAGAACCAGAAGAAGATATGCTCGTTCTCTCCGACGTCCGCGTATCCTGAGTAACTTTTCACATCCGGGTCCAGCTCGCAGATACCCGTGGGCACTTCTTTGTAACGCACAGGAATGCCAGCAGCGCCCATTACGCGTTTCAAATCGGTCGGCGCCTTGACGAACTGCGCCTGGGATGGGAGTGCTGTCATGACGGCTGAAGCCGCCATGGCCAATAAGCTACGGGCGAGCGGCGCCATGATTGAAACTGGGTTGTCAGATACTCTCGACTAAGAGCCCCCGATACCAAGTGTACTCGGTGTCAACCCAGGAAAGATTGGAGGAGCAGATCGCGGCCTGATTTATGGTGGGACAGACTTTCTTATCTACATGTTTACTTAGTGGTTATTGTATGACATGCTTCTCAACGAAAGAGGAATACGATAGACAATTGTCGACAGCATTCTAGCGCTGTTGTCGGACTCGGATAGCCTATCCCGGCTCTTGACTGTATTACCTTAGCTCCTGGCCCAGTGCAGAGCGAGATAGCTTATGACTTCATCACGATCTAAGTCGCGTCCAGATTTCTAAATGGTGAAGTATTCCGTCTCGCTTGCCAATGCATGCACGGAAGCTCTCCCGTACATGGATACAACCAGCCGCACATCAGCAGGATATAACATTGTGCTATTTCTCTGACGTATGAAGCAGGGCGAAGCTCGTTGTTTTGTTGTGCCCCGGCATTCGTGAGTGGCTCGAGTGGTGCCATTGCCTTGGGGTCCTGTTGAAGCTTGCTGGAATAGGCAGGCTGTGAGACTTTTAACTTCTTATCAGGACAAGGATGTTAGTGTGGAGATCCCCGACGAACCGGTCCAGGAACCAGAGGTAGCAAGCATATTGACAGAAGCTTGCAGGCCATCGGTATCTGAAGATTTTGCTTTCGCGAATGTTCCAAATATGTGAAGTAATGATACCAGTTCGTGATGAGCAGTCAGAGATTCCAACCGGTGGCATCAGCGAGACCACTTACTCTGCGCTGCGAACACAACCCAACGTGATATCTTATCGGCGCGAAATGAATAGGGCAGCTCCTCAAAGCGAGCCGCGAAAGTTTGGCGGAAGCTACCCTTCAGCGTCATTCCTCCAGCACAGATATTCGCAGTAATTATGGCTCAGTACTGTTGTCTCAGCGGAGAGTCTGTTTGATGGGATGCGGATGATTTTTTATTCTGAAGAACGAAGTCCTTGAGCGTGATTGCTTTGGAGCAAGGGCCGCTGATGTCATCAGTAACTTGAACTGCTCGAGTTGTTTTTGGAGGCGTTCGATCCATTGACGTCGACATTGATAGACAGTTTGAATCTTGGTGACATAACCAGAAGGCCAAGTCGTCTGGAATATACTTGAAATTGCGTGCTATATCAAAGAATGCCTACATTGGCGAGTCGATGTACGGCGTGTTAAAAGAGTGGGCGCGTCGGCCTATATGGCATTCGAGCATCAACACAGGGCGAAGATCATGGTTCGATCCATAACATTACGTGAAGGCGAGCTAACCATCCTAACGGCGTTCACATACCGCCGCAGTAACTATGAGGAATCATTCAAGGCCGCTCTCGTTTACGTTTCTATTGTGCAAAGCTCTCCACAGCATTCAGCCAGTCCTGCTGGAGTGAGAGTGAGAGTGAAGAACTAGATGTAGTGACGTCCAATGACAATCATCAGAAGGCTACCTATACATCATCGTACATCAGCTTGCGAAAATGGACGTCAAGCAGAGCAAGACACTCCCACTTGACAAACTGCGAAAGATTTGAATGATGAGACCTCGACATCACCAATCATTTTGTTTGCCGACTTCAAAACCGGCTCGAGTCTCCAACGATGCTCAGCATTATATCTAGCCACATTCACAAGACATACCGTCTCATATTCTGGCATCTATCTCGTGACCGAATAAGCTGCAGACTAATTGTTTGTAGGGAAGGCCGTAAGTTATGACCGTATCTTATTAATCAAGCATTCGGTCGTCATTCGAATGGATAACCATGTCGCTTGATACTGTGAACATGATATCGCTCAGGTCGAGCAGACTTGTGTGCGTTTCTGGTAGGAACGTGTTTGATCAATACGCCGCAAGATCTCATTCATTTTGATTCAGAAGGGACGACTGAGTATGGATACATGAACTGGCTCAATTCCATCAATGGTGAATGTCTAACTTCATAGGTAGACATTGTCCCTTGTAGACTTGTATAACTTAAGTGTGCATGATGGAAACGCCATTTCATCTGATATGGTCACCGTATACTTGATGTCGCCTTTATCAACAAGAAGTCGCAATGGCATCTAGTAGTCATCGCTACCTGTGTACATATACTCAATATATCAATGACCCATGATAGCAGAGACCATCTCTCCCGGTACGAACGACTAGTTACTTCATATTCTACAACTAGAGAGTTAAGATACCGCAATCATTAGTATCAGACTTTCTTGGTAGATTCCGAGTTGGTATAATGTTTATCTTATATTTTTGCTGTTTGACTAAGCAGCTCTGTTTTTAAAACATTCTCGAAACTCACTGTTCTCATTAG
The DNA here is from genome assembly GCA_022578705.1 of Xylariaceae sp. FL1019. Lineage (NCBI taxonomy): Eukaryota > Fungi > Ascomycota > Sordariomycetes > Xylariales > Xylariaceae > Xylariaceae sp. FL1019. The sequence continues at coordinate 494,639 of MU391952.1, read as the reverse complement.
AGATGCAACTCAGATCATCCCAGTTGGATCTCTCTCTCATTAATCGAAGTATAACTGTAAGCTAGGGGCATATATACACATATCATGTATCATAGGGAAACGGGCTAATAAAGGTTGTTCCAGCGGAGAGCATCTACAAGGCCTAGCATTCAATTCCAACTGTTGAGGTTTCATAGCGTGGCGTAATGACAGTGAGAATGGTTGAATACACACGTTGTGACCTCATAAACGACATCTATAGAGATTGTTTTCTTGTGTGGGCGCAGGCTGGGGCCTGCTTAGGCAGAGGGGCATATGTTTTTCTGAAAGAGGTGCTGGGTCTTGATCTGAGCTCTCTATACCACTGACACACTAAACGAAAAGACAATAGAGTGGAGTTGCTGTGAGTCAATTTCTATGATCGAATAGTGAATGACAGCCAGTCCCCATGGTGTGCTGGACGAGAGAGAATAGGAATTAACAAGGCATGGGACGACCGTACAAACAGCACCGAAATAGATACCTTCAACTTATCCTATGCTTGTAGCCGTGAGCCGCTTCAAGGGTACTGCATTTATATATGAGTACCACGGAAATGATAAAGATTGTGATACTGTCAAGAATACCAGCATAGTGCCATGTGCTCTAGTCAGACTACCTTGTTGGGAATGGAATGAAGCGACGTATCTTCATCACCCGCATGAAACTATCGCCGTCCGCAACAACAGTGTCATGATACGAGTACACAGGCATAAAACTTCTGTTTCATAGCTCCCGCCTCCTTCTCGACTCGTTTTGCTCCTTAATGAGGCTCATCAAGCATACGTTCGCCCCATTGTCGTCACATTTTTTCCAGTGTCCAAACTTGCTCGGCCCCGTTCCTCTCAGAGGTGAGTGTATGCCATGATACAATCTAGAACTAACATATCCAGACTACTGCAAGTAAAGTGCCTTACATGTCGCCAGTGGCGAGTATGAGAAGATCATTATTGGGTCCATCAGCAAAATATCCAGCTAGTTAATAGCAACTTGGTTACTCAGAAGTGGCAATGCCATCCCTCCACTTTGGTTTCTCCCCGCCGAGCCCGCATGATAATCGAACGGGGACAGAAAGAGGGGACTCTGCAAGGGGTTTCGAATAGGGATGTAGGGGAATGCTGGAGCTCACATTCGCTCGTGAACTAGATCCTGATGTGTAAACTCAGACCTCAGGCTCATGCCTAGCCTGCCTGTAGTTTTGGCACTGCGTCACATTGCCTTGGGACTGCTCCATGTCTTGTGGATGCCACTTCACGTATCGTTGCTGTAAGTGAGTCGAACCACCCACCACTCGCCCCTATCGAATGATCATCTCAGACTTTATTTATTCATCAGTGATTACAAAATCGGCAGCGAGCACAGCCATGGCGAACCGACGTTGAAGTGGCATTTGCTTCTACATCACCAACTTTGAGTAAACCATGGAAGCGTTCTACATATCCCTAGATGCTTGACTCGCACTTCATATACTATATGGTAGGTATTAGCCGACAGATGTCAAAGAATTAAAAGGGGTCAATAGAGGTAAAGGATATGCGAGGGTGGTTCGGGAAGAATAGCTCGACGTATTCCTATGCAGCCACACCATGCAGCGACCTTGCCCGATGGTACCCTCCGATTGTGGACAATCTCCAAGGCGACTGTTCGGATGGTGGCACGGTGTGTGAGGGTTCATATCTCGGTCTGTTGCTTTGGTCCATTCATCGACATTTTTCTTATCAGGATAGAACGCTATAGAGTGCTTCATGCTTCTTCACCGGCCCATCAATGGTTGGCAAATATCTTTCGTGCAATCTCTCCCGCTTCAGAGGAACGCTTGCACATTCTTGTCATATTTCTTGTTACGTTTCTCTATAACCTTGTATCTACATACTCCCATGCCGAGCCAGCTGGCCGCCGTCATCCTCGTACGACTGCTTGGTACACTCAAGGGACTCTGAAGTGTGCTGCACACCACGCATGGTACTGCCCTTCTGCACCATGCAGGCTCGGCAAGTCGCAAAGCCACCAGACCACGTCCGTACACCTCATACGAAATACCTAGCCTTCGGATGCTTGGTGTGCAACTTTAACATTGTTGTCCGTTGAGGTCTCCATACTTTATATTCTCGTATGCCTTCTCGTAAATGACACGTAATTCTGTCTTGAAAAAGTCCGTATCCGCGGAGAGCGAACAGCTGCTTGGCTAACGCATCCTATCACTGTGGCGCTCAAGTAGTACATATATGGAAATATGGGCACAGCTAGTGCCCCTCAGCTCTCCCCGCTTCCAGATTCTGGGGTCGACAAATGCATCTTCACTTCTGCATTGATGCTGAATCATTAGAACCCCTCATTCGCGGATGGTTGTTACCTCAGGCGAATAGGGATTTTCAGCGCCCAAGCCATTTACATGCAGCCCTAGCGCCGACATGACCTGTAATATGCAAATATAAGTAGCTTCTGATACAGCCTAGACCGTGAAGGCGATACACCATTATTGAGATGTATGACAGACATCTAATGTGTCAAAATTCACTTGAATGGACTCCGCGGCTTGTCCTTACTGGCTGGGAGTATTAGCAGGACGGCGTGGTTACGCAGCATCATATTGCGTCGAGATGGCGAACAGGATATTGCGGCGGTGAGATTCGTATGGTGTAGGTAGATATGGCAAAATTGATCCTATCACCAATAAGTTTACCTGTCCCTTTCCCCTCTACCTTCTCCCGTTGCCAACCATGTTTGTGCCGAGAAAGGTGATCAAGGCCGGGCTGTCTTTGACGCAGCTTTATCTAGTAAGAAGCGGGCTCGTCTTTTAGCCGTCATTTGCTATTGATTGTTGTGACAGTGAGTTCAATGTGCACAAATTCATTCAAAGTGAGGATGATTAGAACAATCTCCCACCCTCTCGAACTGCATGATTGCCAACGGTACAGGGCTGTTCTGTAATATGATTGTTCTCTTGCGTTGAGGCAGACTCATAGTGAAGCGCGCAAAGTCTAGACGCGAAAAATCATGGTGACTGGACGTACCAATCCGAGCTGAGAAAGCTTGTCACGGCGAGCTGCAGCTGTGTATTTAGAATTAGTACCAACAAGAGAACCTGAGGAGATGGTCGTGCCATATGTGCGACCAACGTTATCATGGGGTTCGATAGAAACGATTGAAACCATGGACATTGTCACACATGCCAGCCGGACACGGACGAACGTTTTGGCCACGGAAATAAGAAGTCGGCTGAGCTGTGCCGCCATCATCATCACATCTCAAAAGGTAGCGGTGTGACAAACAAGGACAAGGCGGTCATTCCTCGTCTCCCTTTGCCATGCCTTGGAAGTTAGTGGGATGATTCGTAAATGGATGATGGCCTCTGCTTCTTCTCGAAGCCATCCCTCGTAGTAAATGGGACTGGCGAATTCGTTCGAATAAGAAGAGACATCCTGCGTGCTTATGGGTTTGTGCTGTGGTAGTAATCGACAGCGACCTACCTTGACTTTAGAAGTTTGCACAAAGGTGCCGATAAGTTAGTATTTAAAGCGTCCCATATTGAACCAGGCCATATTCGTGTACTGCATCAAAATCCACTTGACGAGGCGTACATGCGACAATAAATGAGCAACGAATATCCGATCCGATGAGACCTCGTCAAGCCTGTTCATGTTAGCCCCAGGTTCGCAGGCTCAGCAGGGTTGAGGTTGAGCGGAGCTTTCATTCCTGGGGAGAGCTAACCCCGAGTGGCTCAGGCATCGACTCGATCAAGATGCGGTCAGCTTATCCCTAAGAAGCTATTCAAAACGTACCACCTTGCTTCGGAATCCTCGATAAGCCACACCGCGTTTTCCTGGTCACACGTTCTGAGCATGCTGTGGTAGCCCTGGCATGTCAAAACGTGGGCAGACAACCTGGAACGCCATGCCTCACGCCTTGACGGGCCAAGGGGGCACCGTTGCTAGTCGCGTGACGTTTTACGGAGTACGGCTTGATGGAATCATGATGATCAAGAAGAAGAAGCACGCCGCAGGCATACCTGGCGTAGGCGAAAGGAAGGGGATCCTGAGTATGGTCGGATGCGGATAGTCTGCTCAACTCAAGGCAGAGGCCTGTCTCCATTTGAGCCCGCTGGCTACGGAATGCGCATTGCGACTCAGACAGCGCGTTGATGGTCTTTATAATTGTGAGGACTTTGGTGAGTATCTTAAAGAGTGTACTAGTTGAGTACTCGTTGTGACCCGGTAGTACGTTGCCAGAGTTTCCCCAGAGCCTCACCTTCGACGATCATCCATCTTGAATCGCCTTGTCCCCTGGCGGGAATCGTCTCCAGGTTACTGGGCCAGATCCGGAGGATACGTCTGCTTCAATTAGCATCACTCGTCATTTACATTCCCAAACCATGGTAGCAACGCCTGGAATTTTCGGTATCATTTCGCACAAGGTATCCATCCATCCATCAACGAGATGACATTGCCAGATATCATCAACCATTCGCCAGGCGAGCCAGGCGAGGCTGTGCGGGAAAAAGATGCGACACCAAAACATTTATTTACTACATAAAGGCATCGCAACCACTTTTTCAAACCAATTAAAAATTAAAAGAACATACCGAAAGTTGCAAAACAATTAAGAGCATTTACTTTATTAGTTCAAACTAAAGAATAAAATAATCTTATATTTTAAGTTAGGTACGTTTAATGCGTTATCCCTTCGAGTGCTGTTTCACCTCCTCTACAACGCTAGGCTCCACGGCACCCTGGCTACTCTCAGTGACATTCAATAAGCCTCACCACGTCAATACGGTAAATATAGTTCCAGCACTAACGAATGCGTCGCATTATTATTAAAGTACATTCTTTTAATCTTTTAGCTAAGCGCTATCTTGTAGATTTTTTTCAAATTAATCGGATGAGTATATATGGCTCCGGTAGAAGGCGAATATATAGTCGTATAATATTGCATCTTGTAACGGTGAGATTTGCGGTTACATGTGGTACAGGCGGATTTAGGTGGGCGTGGTATGTATATTCAAACGACCCTGTTCAATTGGTCAAACTAATCTCTTGGCCGTACAGGAGGTCAAACAGCACTCGAAGGGATAGTGCAAGTACAGTTTAAATGTTTTGATGTCGCATCTTTTTCCCGCACAGCCTCGCCAGGTAACTTCCAAGGCACTGTCCCTGGCGACCAAACTTTAGGCCTGCCCGCCCAGACCCCTCGGCCTCCCTCCCCGCTGGGACAAGGCGTTTCATGATCTGTCCGTGGGTACATACTGTGTCGTCTGTGTATTCTTGGGTTTCAAGAATCACCTGCAGCATCGTGGGCATCAGTAGCAGCTCTCGCAAAAGACGACGAGGGTTGGATCATAGGAAAATACAGTATGTTAACAGTGTTTGTACTGTAGACTAGAGAGTACTGGCAAAGTGCTCGCATCGACTAAAGCACAACACCTTGTGGCTCCACCGCGCCTTGACTGCTTTCGTGAGTACCTAGAGGTACCTAACGCACAGTATAGTACTAGTGCCGGCCCAGAATGATGTGAGCGCGCGGCGGTCCCAGGCGATTGGCGCTGATCCCGACTGAATTCAGCGAATGGCCCACCAACGCGACTGCCCGCGTAGCACCTGGCGAGCCTTGTGTAATTCGATCTCACACCAGAACTCTCGATCTCTGCCGACTGCGGGAACCTGCAGCTTCACCCTGCGAAATTGTACAATTGGAATGCTAATACGCATTCGCCCATTTTGCTCCTCGCTTCGGTCACTTTCAAACGCCCAATCCCCAGTTCTCCGTCAGGAAAACTCGGTCCTGTCCTAAGCGGCGTCAAGAATACGGAGCTGTCCCCTCGCTCCCGCTTCTCTTCCTGTCAAATTGCGCTTGACTCGTGGAGCGCTCGGCATTATCCCAGGACTTGTCGTCTCCCCATTGAGGGGACTCCACAAAGCGATGAAAAGTCTGGCACGGTATGACAATGCCTGACAGAACCCAAGCAGCGCTCAACTTGTGGCTGTGGCTTTCACTTGAGGCATACAGACAGAAGACGCGAGGAGCGTGAGGACAATGTTCTTATTTCATCCCACTCTGGAGGATGGCAAGCCACAATAAAACTGCCACAGGCCGTAGATGGGATTCTGAAAAGCCCATGCTGAGAAATATCGATATTGTCTCTGCGGGATCGTCATTCTCAATGGAGGCATGCCGACAAGAGGGGCAACCGCCCGGCACATGATGCTGATCCTCAGGTCCTGACCTTAACTAAGCACTTGTATGATTGAGAAATACCAATTAGCTGAATTCTGCATGCTACTCTTTACTCAACTAGACCGCCAGAGGCTACCCTTTCCCGCCGATAGTGTCCGCATTTGCGCATCCTGCGGCAATAATACAGTTGCTGATCTACACTCTCGGAGTTGTACATACGCTATCCACAGCCTTGGGCAACCGCACAAGGGAGCAATCCATCATGATCGATATCATGACTTATTAGTCAAATAGTCGCAAGATGACCACGGGTGCTCATGCAAACGATCACGATGTGCTCTAATGGGCTCGTATTTGGGTTGGTTTCTGCATTTGGTCCATCAAGGTAGCTTCACAACGAGAACACCCCAACACTTCAGCCCACCCGAAGTAGATACCTTTGATTCTCATTAGGTAATTATATTGCTCCCCTCCATACTATCTACATAGGTACTTTAAGACGTGGATAGTGCCTCAAGGCTGGCTCCGCACCACTTCGAAGGCATGCATATGTTTCTCGCGGTTGCTCAAAAGCCGAAAACAATAAAGAAAGGGTTTGAAGATCCCGATATGAATGACATATGAATAACCTCACTTGTTGAGCTGCGGCGCCGCCGTGGGAGGTTCATCAATACAGTATGACAATATCAATCCTCCTTCAGAGGCTGCACCAAGCTTAGACTATCTCCCACGTCCAAAGTTCAGCCAACCAGAAAAAGATATCTCAGCCTTGATTTTGATTGGCTCCGATACCCATGTATCCTTCAGTCTCAGTAGGCCGTGCGTACTGACACTGTATCTCATCACCTCGAAGTCAACATGAAGCTCCTGTCAAGGTCGCATTATGAGGCCAGAAGAAGGCACAATCGTGTAGCTGTAATGAGATACGTATACACACTCAATGCCTTCTGACGCTCGACTGGCGCGGCAAAAGATGCAACCCCATGCTCCAAAACTGCAAGCCGAAAACGTATGTTGTGCATTATGGTAGACGGCTCGCATGCATGCATGCGCGTATGCATTGCTTGAATGACGAGGGAAATAAACTATTCAATGTTACTGCGCGTTTTTTTGATCCTGCAGTAACAGTCAGTTTCTCAAGCTCCCGCACACAACCCCAGTCCCGCATTTCAGGATCTCGGCCCTACTTTGATGCTTCTCATCACGGTTGCTGACGGCTTCGGATAGGGTTCAATGTTTCCAGCAAACTACCGACTGTAGACACCAGTCCTATCGTGTTTTCGTGCCTCCCTCATACATGGCCATTGATAATGCGAGGTTGTGATAGGTGCGCATGATGAGACATCTACCTCATGGGGCAGGTAACAAGAATTACCCTTTGCACACGAGCACACATGCATTCTGATTTAGCCGTACGCCTGTAGAGACATCCCGAGACTGCGAGGATTCTGTCTGGGCTCGCAAGGCTGCGTAGAAGATAACGCGAGGAAGGAGGTAAAGTAGATGCTGCTCTTCCGTATCGGCTGCCTACCCCAGGATACGACTGTCTTACCTATCATGCCGCTGAAATTCACCAAACCAGCACGACCCACGAACGCTCAGAAGCACAACTCGATCTGAAGAAGAGCGAGCTCTTTCGGCAAAGAAGCCTGTGTGACCCTCTCGATCGTTTGAACCTTCCAAAAAGACATGTACAGAGTAGGCACTCGTGGGCAGCAAACTTCAACCATTTTTACATCAGCAAGCAATCTCGGGTCTAAGGCTGATTTTAAGTTACGCATTGGCGCAAGCCTGCATGTATTCATCGGAATGGGTCTACGGAGTATAACTTGAACCCTTGGACCCTGAATATCCTAATACCCTGAAGATCATAGCAACAGTCGGATGGCGGCGCCGAACGCTCAGTGACGAAGATGCCATCTCGCGTATCAGAGCGAAAGTTTGATTGGACGTTCGTGCGCTGATCCCGTATACTAGTGACGACAACTGAAGATCCGAGTCTAATAATAACATGCTGGAGACTGATCTTCGTTGAGCCTCGATGTCTGTTTTAACCTCAAGCTCGAATAAGTGTGACTACTTCAAAAAATTGAGTACGAGTATTGTCTATTTTCCGGGCTCTTGTCAACACAATCCCGCCCAGGTTAGTGTGTGTCATACAACCATGATCCTCTGCGCGATACCCTCGGATACCCAATTCGGGATATCAGATCTCGACACACGGACAACAAACGTATTGGCGGAAACTGCATGAACGATATACCGAGCATCCGCAAACCACACGTAAGCGCAACATGAACAGCCGGCGGTAATAGTTCGGGGTAAGATATTGCCATGTGAACTGGGACCAATGATGGATCAAGCGGCACTGGCCTAGAGAGGGTGAGCATAGGTGACGTCATTGCTACTGGTATGGAATTCGTCTATCGAAAGACGATAGCCACATCTATTCGTATAGTATCGCGAATGTTCTCCCAGACCGGTGAACAAAGACTTTGATTATGACTACTGAATATTTAAGATAATGTTTCACTCACAGAAAGTAGAGCGTATCACTGGATGAATGGATCCGCGCGCGACAGATGCTAGATGAATCTTCTACTGAAAGGGCGATAGCGACTCGGATATAGAAGTTCGTTGAGTCCGATAAGCAAGCGCCGACCCGAGTTCAGTCCATTGCGGTTTGACACTGCCTACGGAAATACCGTGCGAAATGGAATTTAGGATGACAACAGATGCGGGCAATGCATTTCATATCTGCTTGAAGATTACAAGCGAACCACCGTTCGATCACAGCATAATACGAGTAATCATACGAGTCTTATCCTCGCTCCTACGAGATGTTCCATTCCTTTGATCCGTAACAGCCTTTGCTGCACCAGAATGCAGGAGATGAACTGATGGTGTATTGATATCGACAAAGATGGTGGTCGAGGGTGGTGAAATTGGAAATTCGCCCTGGTTGTGATTTAATGGGTGGCGCGAGCTTGATCGCAAGGGATGAGCATTGTGTCGCGCCAATGCAAGCCGACAAAGTCTTTAAACGCCTCTATTCTCGGCACAGCACACCAGCATCCAACACTCGAGTCTCGACTCTCGAAATGGTGTCCCCAGGATCGATACATCCGTAGTGCGCGAACATGTCGCCCCCCTCTCGCTGGACGCGCGACAGACGAAACAGAAGGAGGGGAGATACTATCCATGTCTCGCATATCTACATACCTGGTGTTTGTTACAATAACGTTCACAATTAATCTGCCTGGGTGGGAGGAGGAGGGGTATAACTATGGACTACTAAACACGTCACCATAGGTTTCGTCCCTCAACCTATGGGCTACTGATTAGCTGAAGTTGACCTGATAGGCAAAGCTAGGTCTTGAACGGGAAATATACTTGATCGTGGCCTTGAATCACACTCAATGGAATGTATACTGTCCGACGTACTGTCAGTAGGGCGTACTGCGATATATAACGTGCAGCCATATAAGCCCTCATTCAATGCATGATTTGCAGGATCTATGCTATCGAATAAGCTAGACCATGCTTTAAACCGAGGTACTTAATTCTGCTACTGAGACCAGGCCAAAATAGAGGTACCACGCTTAGGCGATACTCCCCTGCTTTCAGCTAATCAGTAGCCCATAGGTTGAGGGATGAAACCTATGGTGACGTGTTTAGTAGTCCATAGTTATAGATAGCGTTACGTCGGATGCATGCGACGAGGCCGGTGAGAAGGCCGGATAAGGCAAGGAAGATTGTCGATCGCCGCCCTAGAGTCGCAATCTACGACCTGCGCGCAACCCTCCATAACCACATTTTCACGCCCTTCTCGACTGTGAAAGCCCATATTTCTCTCAGATAGCCATCTGACTGTTGGAGGACCCTTCTTCGGGGTCCAAGGGTCCTGTCCTATGGCACGGGCTGGGGCGAGGCGGACTCTTGCAAGTTTGGGAACCTAATTATAAGCTTGTGTTGACTGTTTTGTCTGTTTGCGCAGAAAGAGGCGTTATACATGGGACGGGACCCGAGCGAAACACTAAAGGAGGGCCGTTGTCGGACTTCTTATCTATCACGGAATCCCTATTCTGTGCATCGCCACCAAAGCAGTCTCTTACGGGGGTTCCTACTGAAGACTTGATATTCAACTTCGCAAAGAGATATTTCATTTGGGAGGCGTGCTGTTCTACATCAGGAGTGTATGTCTTGATGAGAGGAATTCGTTTTTATATCGGAATGGTGGATCTCACGATGATTGCTCAGAATCTAGACTCATCGGAGATCTTAGATTAGCCCGGGGAGGATTTGAGGCTAGACCACTTCAAAGAAATTTGCTATCGCGTTGACAGTTATTCTCCTTATCAGACTTGAAATTCGTACTTCATCGTGATAGTAAGTCTATTGTGGCAACCGTTCCTATCGCGGGATTCCTTTCCGATGAGTTTAAGTTGAATGAGTTCATCGTACATATGTTTTGCCACATATTGCGAATAGTCCATCACATTGATCTTGTGTGTGGTATCTAATTCCTGGAATATGCATCTTGGGAAGCCGATAGTCGAGAGGTCTGGTGTATCGCCTTCCACACCATGCTCGACAAATCTTGAAAATTTTCATACTAGATGTTTGGACTCGCATACTCGAACGATAAACTGTCAGAGCCCCACCAGTTTACTGCTGATCCTTGCTGATCGTCTCACCTCCTGGCTCGTGCGGCCGTGAGCTTCTGGAGCTTTGACCGTGCCATCCTTGAGCTTGGTCGAGCCATCCTGCATCAGATAGCTTGTGTGGCTCGCACCCTCTCGTACACAGTGCACGTGTCCAGCACAGTCTGTCTCCTGGTTGATGCACTTTGCGATTTCGAATTTGCATTAGTTGTATCAAGAATCTGATCCGTCTCTGCCGGTTAGATATGTGCCTTTTCAGTCGGAACGCTCTACATAGTTCGCTGTCGGGTTTGACAACAAAAGCAAACAATGGCGAAGCCTCCTACATGGCCATCACAATTCCATTCTCGAAGAATTAAAAGCGGAAAGATTAGTAGTCATGGAGATGACGGAACGCATTGAACGTAGGTGACGAAGGTTGTAATCGAGCTCCACTAATGCTGATGCACGGCCGATGGGACGACTTTAGAAACAGCGGACGGGGAGTTAAGCGCCTCTCCATGATTTGCCTCCAAACACCTGTGCAGATGACATATCTGGAGGAGAGCTGGAGAGGCGGAGGCAGTTGGGTAATAGCTTCGCCCTTACTCCAGATCTAGAAATTGTGGGCGTTCGCGTCGTTGCTAATGCGCAGCCTGACTCACGAAAGGGGATGAAGAACATCAGACTGAATAGTCCCCTATTCAACAGTGGGATTTTCCCTAGACTGTAACACGGAGTCAGACATAGTAGATAATCACGGTAGTATGCTGTCCAGACGATCTCTCACGGCGCGGGATCTATGGGACTATCTCTCTGAATTTTCTCTTTGCGGCTCGTGTGTGATACATTGTTCATCATGATATGGGGAGATACAAGCGGGGATCTCCGTCAGCCGCTGAGCTCGCGATTAGACATCGCGATAACGCATTCAGACGCTCTGATCATAGCAGAGCCGAGCCGCGACGGTACCCGTCGCTCAGCAGCTTACTCATTGTTTGAAGGACATCAGTATATCAGAGGGCGCATGACCAACGTAAATCTGGCGTCGCTTGTCGCCTGTTGGAGTTGAATCTTCAATCGATGGAACCTAGCGGATAGTGCTATGAACTGCAGTAGACCCCTATCAACACCCCCAAACTGTCCGCTTCTGAGCATAGACGCAAGCGTGACGCCTCCGAGACTGGCGTGTAATTCTGCTGAGACGACAATCTGAGCCACTGTGAGAAGCGAGCTGCAGTCAGCAAAGCTTATCAAAATGTTGGGAACGGACGGAGCCAAGGAGCCCCTCGGAAGTAAAACCCTTAACGTCGCTTTCGCTTTGTAACGGAGGGTAGCAATGGCCATGCTGGGTCTCTCATATGATGTATGTGTGATATATCGTTTCCATGAGCGATAAAGTAAAGAATCTCTTTCCGTATGTGTTTGAGATGGTGTGGTGAGGACGTCGCGCAGCAGGCCAGTGGCCACTAGGAGATAGATGCTGCACAAGGGAAGATGGCGCCTTTCCGGACCCCGGCCTCGCGGGTCCAGCGAGCCACGAACAGGCGGTTCAATTGGCCGGTGCTTGCAGAGAGCACCACGAGAGATAATGCATGAGCGTTTACATGTTTCGTTGAGGTGGAGGCAAATGGAAAATTAGGTAGTGAATGCTATACGTATATACTAATGAATCGAGCATGTATGCAAATGCGCGTATCCAGCTGTTGCTCTCCGTCAAGAGCCCGATCGCGCAGGAGAGCTTGCCAAATGGAATGGGCTTGTTGACATTTGTACCAGGCTCAACAAGAATGCTGGTGTATCTGGTTGATTGCGAAACGAAATGCGCAGAGGATCAATCATCGAATCGAAATTGCCGGCCAGTCTATGCGATTGATCTACGTCATCGGTGCTTGGTGTGCGGTAGCTCCATGGATTGCAAGCGAAGGTGAGACTGGCCCGTGCGATGCCAGCCCAGAGTCGAAAACAATCAACGGAATGGCACTATCGTGAGTTGCTTCACCGTGCAGTAGAGCGCCCCCCTCACTGGACTACCAATACAGTGTTTCCTCTTGCGGCCGCTCGATATGTATTACCTCATTTTCCTATAATTCATCAGATGCAGTGAAACACATCTCTACCCGTTTCCAAGCCAGATACCCTTTGGTATCTCAAGATCAATATACGGTATCTATCCCCTTTCGTAGAACAGCCCACGTCCCTCCGAACGTCGGCTTCCGGTTCCCGAATGTGATTCCGGATGAAGAATCAGGTAGGGAGAGGTTTGCACCTGCCCATCTACCGTCAAAAACGTCGTATTGAGAGTCTCGGACTTGCAACGCATCGCCCCCATCACACCACCGTGTTCTCCCTGTAGAAGACCAAAAGGTACGAAGGCTTAGCTGGGCAGCCAGGCCTGGCCGACTAATCTCAAGCTGGGCTGATGCTTCACGCCCTTACAAGAAAGTTCGGATCCAGTCATCTGCCCTGATGATAGGAGAAGTAAAAAATGAGGACTAAGTAAAACCAAGGCACAGCCAACTTGGCCAAGTACAGACCAGCACTGTGTCGATGGATAAGTGCAGCAAGGCAAGGGCCGATGTACCCTCTTGTCTACAAAAACCTTGCTTGGAAAGCTGCGGCGGAACCGGGCAATGATGGGTCGCTTGTCAAGCGTGTAATCCGTACCTGTGTCGGCCTATGGTGTGCAGGTTGCGCAACTTGAGTTACCCAGTCCGGGCTCTTCCAGCTGGTGAGCGGCGCTAGGGCAGAAGCAGGCAGGCTAAGAAAGTGAAAATACAGTGCGCCGGTGTGGACAGTGCTCGGATTATTACCGGTGGGTGGCCGCCAGTGGCCGAGATCCCAACGGGTGCGCCCTCGCTGCCCACGACTGGTTGAAGGTGACATGCATGGACATGCAGGGCTACTGCAGTGCACCATGCTACATGCGACTGGGAGGGCAGGCGGACCCATCTCGAATTGACTGAATTGACTGAAATGATGGGTTGTTGTTGCGCCCACCCGCATTCGACGAAAGTCGCCTCGCAAGTACCACGGCTGCTGTGCCTTCCGTAGTCCGTACAGTGCATGCTCCCCCGACGGCAAAGCTGTGTACCTCCAGGTCCCTCTTCGTTTCCCGCCCTTCCTCGCCCATCGCCCGGATCTCGCATGGCTTACAGCCCGCAACAAGCCCTGCTATCCGCCAGCCGCCCCCCTACAACACTAAGTACCAGCATTCACCAGTATCTTCCACCTGAAGACATTCTCACCTCTTCCTCTGCTCTTTTAGTCCCTATCCTCCCTCTTCCGCCTTTCCTCACCTGCTTCCTTGGCTGACCACCTGCCTCTCCTTACCTATTGACAACCTCACAGGCAGGCCCCGGATTGCACAGCATCGTTTCCATTCCAATCCCGCAATCGAGGTCCCAGGCATTCCACTGTCCTCCACCCCCCGAAGGAGAGAGTTCTGGTTCGACTCTCGGTCCTATTCTTTGGCCGCTCTCATCGTCTTCCCGGCCTCGCCCTACGATCTCTGCCGTGTGTCGTTAATTTCGATCTACACCTAAGAAAAGAGTTTCTACCTTGCTGGCCACCTTCTATATTTCAAGGTAGGCGGTTATTTCCTATTTTTTCCACAGCGACCAACTGAGCACTAGTCGGCGACCTGGTGGGAAGGAAGAGCCGGGCTTGGAACCGGATGAGCAATATTACGAAGCTGTAGCCGGATAGAACCAACAAAGAGCTAGCTCACGCACAATTCTCCCCTTGTCTTCGTTTCCTCCGAAAATCCACATCGGCTCATCAACTCTACATTTCATTGCGCTTCAACCTCACGTCGGTCATTCCCAACTGCAGCCGTCTTTACGTTATGGGCGGGCTTCTTAGCCGTGCCTGAAACTGGAAGCTTCGCAAGCACCATTATCAAATATCACACATCACACAACAGCCGTATTGGTCACTTGGCTAACATATTTTGCCAGTCTTTGTGCTGTGTTTGTGTGTCACTAGCGTTTCGCGTTGAATTCTCACCGTGCTGCCACTATCGACGTCAAGGAGCGTTCATTCACTCAAACCCGCCAAGGCAGCCATTCGGATATCTCTGAGACTACGGCGGAGTGCATTGTTGCTGGAATATTGCCTTTGCACTCGACTCGCCAAAGCTCCGGCACTCCTCGGTTGCTGCATCTATCTCGGATAGACACGCGCAATAGCTTCTGCTCGATTACCATTGCTGTAAGTAGATACGTCTTGTCCACCTATTCAACCCACAACCTCCCGCCAGCCTCTGGGAACCGTCAAACGGGACCAGACATCTGAGACACCAACGGTTGTCGGTACCACGTGGGACGTCAGTACCGAAACGGGAATTTGATCTGTATTGGGAGACATGCAAAACGCCATTCCAGGCACCGTCGCCTCTGGCAACCCCCCGCTGTCTTTGGAGAATGTCTCGCCCGTTTGGTCGCTTGGTCTTGGACTTCACATTCCTGGGGCCGTCGATCAATCGTATAAAACATTCATCATGCCCACTCATGTACTTCGCTGGGAACGGCTTGTTGAATTGAGACATTACCGGCCAGTCGAAGAGATCGCACATTGCGATCCACGAAGTGCCATTTCCTGACTACAACCCAGCCAGCCTATATCATGGAAGCTTATAGCACGTTGAAACATGCTAATGGAACATTTTTTCTATCCAGGCTTCTACGTAGACCCAGACGGCCCTACTAGCTTAACGCTTCCTGCCGCCGTCGATCTAGCTGTGCGTGAGCCCTGGTATCATATCTGGCGCACGAGGATTTTCCCTTGCCTGCCTGGCCCCAGATCACCATCACCACAGAAGCCCGCGAGCGTCGTCTTCGCCGATTTTCACGTCACCGCCCTTTTACCATCACTTTCGCGGCAACACAAATCTCTGGGAATGCCGTACACTCCCCCTTCCCACCGTTCTCCCGCTACCTCGGCTCCCACCTCACCCGATATCACTCGCCGGGCCTCCTTTGGTGCCCTGGCACCGTCTCCCGCGAAGCCCGCGTTGCCTCGATCCGCCTCGTATCTGACCAAGCACCGACGAACGCCATCGGCTACACTTCAGGTTACCAATGGGTCCACATTGGATATAACCCCTCCGGGGACTTCGGATGATCTGAAGAGTCTGGTGGCCAGTCATGGCCCTGTGCGACAGTCACCACCCCCGATTACCGACTCACAGGCAATGCCTCCGGGCGCCGTCATCTCACCTCCGGAGTCGTCTAGTGAAGACGAGGGGGTTACAGAGTTGGAGGAGCGGGGTCGCGAGATCGAGAATATCAAAGAGTTGAAGGAGGCCATCAGCGCGATTCCGCAGTGCCGAGGCAGTTCACCGAACAGGACATCGCCTGGTGATATCCTGTTGCGCCCGTCGCAAATGGAGAAGCTCGCCGAAGGACCTCAACGCCCAAACTTGGTCACAACTGGATTCAGGTCAGAGCGGAAGATACTGCACAGCAGGTCCAACACTGACTCCAACATCTATTTCTCCAAATCCGCTGGCGCTTCATTGAGTGGATCAGAGGATAGTTCTGAACAAGATGAACCGATGAAGAAGCCCCAGATGGTGCGGAAGAAGTCCGGCGAGCTTGTCCGACCTGCTCTACGACCTGCCACTGCTCTGCGTCGCCCCTCAAGCATGCCAGGAACGCCGACATTCTCGAAGGCCGTTCACTTTGACTCGCACTTGGAGCATGTTCGGCACTTTCTGCAAGTCGATCGCCCCCTCGCCGTCAGTGCAGGGTCATCGCCCGCCGATAACTACGAGAGCGATACGGAATACCCTTTCAAGATGGTTGACAAAGCTGCAGTACGAACACCACCCTACGAATGGGAAATCGTCGTCAACAATTTCCCCGTCGAAACGGCGATCCGCAAGGGTCTGCCTGTACGACTGGAGCGAGTGTGGATGTCCCCTGACCAGAAGTCATTGATTGGCTCTATCGCGGTTGCCAACCTTGCTTTTCAGAAGTTCGTGGTCTGCAGATTCACATTCGACTATTGGAAGACGACATCGGAGGTAGGAGCTGAGTTTCATCACGAAATTCGACCTAAGGAGACAGAAACAGGCCATGACAGATTCCAGTTCTCTATCAAACTCTCCGACATTGCCAATCTTGAATCCAAGACACTTTACTTTTGTATTCGATACAATGTCAACGGGCAGGAGTACTGGGACAACAATGGCAACGTCAATTTCCAGGTCGATTTTCGCAAGAAAATGCTGCCTCAGAACGGCAAGAGGGGCCTTCAGGGGGCCTCCTCGCGCCCTGCCAATGCCTTGCCTCGGAGCAACCGTCGCGCCAATCCCTCCACGATGGCACGGCCTCGATCTATGCCCGTTGGTGCACTGGATGAGTTCGGTCATGATTCACATTTGGCAGATTTCGATCAGCCTATTCATGAGATTCTTGGTGAGACTGGACCAACTTTGCGATTGAAGAGCTCCAAGTCAACGACGAGCATTCCCAGCGACAACTTGTCTACACGGTTGTCAGCCCCTAGTGGCAGCGCGTTCGCTAATCGGTACGATTTCGGAGCATCTCTTAGTGCGGCTAAGCAGGCTCGCAAAAGCTCCAATGGCCAACGTGACAGCGATGGGCTATACATGAAGGCCCATCAAAGGGGCAGTTTCCCCTCTGAGGCGCTCGCTGAATTGTCTCCAATCTCCCCCCGGACGATGGTTATGCCTAACACCACTTTGGGTCCACAACTCGTCGAGCCACTAGCACCTGGATCTGGTCCTGTAGATACCCCTGGACTGGACTCTTCTTCTAACAGCATCGCCTCTGCCTCATATGAAGAGATTCTGAACAAGTATTGCTTTGTACGTACATGAGCTATCACCTTCGGTGGTCATCCTGGATATTCAAAGATACTATGGACCGGCCGTGATTCTTCGCATAATCACTAACAATCGGTCGCTCTAGTTCAACGGCTCCAAACAGACCAGCCCTCTGCTGAAGGATGGAACCCTGCAAGTTGCCCTAAACGACGGCGCTGATGACAGCTCTTCTCAGAGTATTTCTAGCACCAACTCGAGCTTGAATGGAAGCCCTTCCTCCATGGTCAACAGAGTGCTTGGCGCTACTTTGTTGCAGCCTTCGCGTCAGAACTTGGGCGCATTCTTTGCCAATACGTATACGACAGGTCCTGGTGCCTCATCGTATTTGTCACCAGCATCATCGACAAATGGTTCTCACTCGAATGTGATCGAATCTCCTGTTCACTACGTCACGGCATCCACAACGCCCAACGGAACCGTTCCTGATCACGGTATATATCGCACTGATCACATGCAAGATCGGTTTCCGTTCAATGTGGACTCCCACTCTATACGGGTGATCAGAAGCTAGGCCAAGCATCTATGCTGTTGATTCTTTCGCTCAGCCATTTCGGGTTGGCCGATGAAGTTCACAAGCCGTCCTCTTTATACCCTCCTCTTGTGATATTTTCGGCGTTAGGGGCACGAGCATGTTAGATCAATAGGGATATTCTGATTTTCAGCATCAAGGCGTTGGTGGTGGGCTCCGTTATACCATGATACCCGCACGAACACGAAAGAGCGGGTGTGTGCATATCTCATCCTGGATGCACATACAGAGCAACGAGGAACCAAGATTGGAAGGGAGTGGTTGTAATGCATAATAAGGTCCTCAACACTGAACTCTACTACGATGCCGCAATTCATGGCTTCTTTTGCTTTTAGCAGCAAACGCTGGGTCTTTTGACCCTCTCGGAGTTCGGAAAAATTCAGACCTAGGCATTATCAGAGTGAGGATCTGAGATTACAGGCAAGAGCATCATCGATAGAGAGGAGTGGGAGAATCACCCCTCAGAGGCTCGGGCAAGAGAAAACAAAATAGTGCATGCGACAACGCTTCCGCGTGTATCGCTGGGTGGCGTGCTTCGTTTACTCAGGCAATAAACATGAGGGAAGAACTGGCCATGGAAAAAACGGAATGGAAAAAAAATTATACTACTAACCAACGCTTGAAAATTGATTCAGTATATCTGCCAAGTTCTGCGAGAGCCACGTATTCCGTGACATCATGTTGACCAATTTTCGGCGCGTAAACAAGTGTCTTATACGGATGTAGATAGGGTGAATCTCAGAGAAGATCCGTGAAGTGAAGGAAATTTGAAGGGATCAAGAGGGGCATTTGAGTTAAAGGATGGTTATAGCAAATATGGAAGAAGAGTCGTGAGAACATTGAAGGTAAGTATGTTAGGATTCCTTGTATTTGGTTATGGTATATGTTGATATGGTGTTGGCAACTGGGAGAGTACCGCTTCCCAAGGCGAGAGTTGCTGTGTCTAGGTAGAGACTCGGGCTTCCTTGTGTTCTTTTTGATGGGTATGTGAGTTTGAGGAGATGATATGAGTGGTTAAAACGGCGTGTTGATCTCTTGAGTTTGGGTACGATGGTGTTCGATTGGTACGATTCTGTAGGTTTATGAGATGAGGATTGGTAGGGGGGTTGTGGGAATGTGTAATTAGAGAGTTGTTGTGTGATGGTGTGTCTTGCGCGTGCGAGGGTTACTGCGTAGGGTGGCTATATTGGCGTTTCTTTTCATGGAGTGTGGGAAAAGAATTCGGTGTTGAGAAGTTGTTAAAAAGGAGAATGAAGGTGGGTGTTTTGTCGAAATGGTGGTGAGACTGAGTTTAGGGGGTTGGTTGGGATGTTGTTGATGTTGGAGGGGTGTGATGAGGGAATTGTATACGGTATAGGTCTGTATGGTAAGTGTTCGATGTGAGGTGTGAGATGCGGGATGTATTGAGATTAGCTATTTCGTTTGTGTGTGGCTTCATGACTTGGATTGTAGTGTAGAGAAATGGATAGTCAAGAGTGAAGTGGTGGTTTTGTTGGTAGGCCTGGGGTCTGTTGTGATGCGGCATGTTGATGGAGCCTACATTACAATTTCAACTTTGAGGAGGATGAAGCTCGGTGCATTGGCATTCATGGTTTTGCTCAACGCAATGAATGTTTAACGGGTCGCGGATGTGTAGGTCTGCTGTGTTGCTGGTGGCATTATCTGGTCAATTGCTTCAGTTCTACCTGTGTGCTCGACGTGGATAAGTGAGATGGCGAGTGAATCAGTATCTGCTTAGTCAGATTCGTCGAAAAAAAATTTCTGTGGAAAAACCGCTGAGAGATCTACCCGGAAGAAGATGGGTTCCATTGGTACATGTAGAGCGTACTCGCACCAGGTGCGACAAAAGTCAAAGACAATCATCCTTATAGCACCCCGACGCTCTTGTGTCTTGAAGGTGTCTCAACGCAGAAGGAAAACGTGTTACATACACGTATAAAGACCTAGTTGGGTTGGTCGTGATGGTTATTTCCATGTACAGCATTGGACGCATTTGACCCATTCTGCTGTTTAGTATAAAGGGCGTGAAGATATGCAGCGGCGCAGTCGAGATCACGGAGAGATATAATTCCTGACAAATATGCTATGATGCGATTGAAGTGTGAGTAATTAGAAGTTACGAAACTGACATGTAGCAACGAGGATTAGCTGGTGTTATTGACGAGCTATCTGAGGCTGAGAGCCCCAGAGACTGGGTCACATGTACTTGATGGTGCCACTGCGGTCTACATGATGTCCGCCATATGGCATTTGCTAGACTCGATGGTCTATATCAGAGACGTCGAACGCCTGAAGCAGACACACTTCTAAATCCTTTCGACCTCCGAAGAACCCCTTCGATCTGCGACGAAACGACAGTTCGCGAACCCCGCGGTTCCACGAGACATATTTTCTCGACAGCGCGAACCCGAGCAGGCAAACGCAAACCGTTCGGATAGGTAAGCAGGCTGGCGTTACACCACTGCTAATCCGAGACAACGGTCAAATTCCCGATGATGAGGAACGACCTGGTACGGTTGGCACGACATCACGCAGTTCGGTGAGTGATTCGTGGCACTTGGCTCGCGTAAGTGAGTATATGGGAAGATGAGGCACAGGCAATTCAGCTCAAACCGGGAGGGCGCAGCATCAGATCAGAGGGCATGGCAGTGCACTCCTTGCGATTCGCTCGAACACACCAGCGGGATGGTCTGGGAGGGTTTGATTGGCGATGTGGAAGGTGGTTGCTCCCCGTAACTGCCCCCGCTTCCGGGTGCGTGCAGCAGCCTTGTGTGATCTCGTTCCGGGATCTAGATTGCGAACATGTACGGACGCGGGTCGTTGCATGATGGGGCTAGGCGGTCAGGAACGGATGGTACCTGGGATAAGTTGGCAATGCGCACTCGTGCGCGTTGTTTCTTTGGATGTGAAATAGTGGGAACTTGGAAGTGATTGAGATATATGAAGTAGGTATCGGCGAGGCTACTGGTGGAATTCAGGCTGCTTCTTGCAGTGATGTTGTTCATGTGGGAAACAGGCTTCGTAGGTGAACGGGTGTAGTTTGTGGTGCCAAGGAATGCTGCAGGCGCATGTTTCGGACGAGCCACTGCAGAAAGTATGAGATGAATGGAGGGGACTTCCCTGCTTCGTTGTTTACTTTTGCACTTTGTAGTTTAGATGCGGTACAGAGCGGTTTGGGGATGGCGTGAGGCAAACGGGATGTGTGTGGGGGGTTGGGAGGCAGGCTGTGACACCGAGAATCAGGAAGACCGGGAATGGGCTGGGAGGAAATCGGAATATAATACTCATGAACAGGTTGACATGGAAACAAGATCCGCTGTGGTCTGGAAAAGACGAAGAGGCTGTATTCTCTGTTTCATGGGCTATGTATACTACATATAAATACACAGGCATGAAGCGCGACGACTCCCCTCTCGTTCGGACCATGACAATAGTTCGCCCTCAGTCAACGATTACCGCTACATGGACACTCGGGAATGGTGCGACAGGTCCTACTGAGACGCCAATTGCGGTGGTTCCGGCGTCCAAATCATCTTCATCTGGTCTGAGCTCAGCGAGTGTCGGGGCAATCTTGAGTGCAGTGGTGGTCGTTATAGTACTGCTTCTGATCGTCTGGGTTTGCTGCCGACGAGGTGATTCTCCCGTCTTTGCGATTCATGCTATTGGCTTGTTATCCTGACCACACTGATGCATGCTCGCAGGCCGCTCTCGATCATATCGCTCGGGAACCTCGTCGAGTCGAAGCGGGTCGGGATCTTCTGGAAAGAGTAGCAGTCGCAGTTCTCGTAGCTCCGGCGGCTCGTCTCGATCAGGCGGAAGCGGGGAGTCGGCAGAGAGCGAAGCTATGGCAGAACCATGGCATCCACCCGCGCAACCGATGCCGGGCATGCCTCCTCAGGCCGTTCCTCGGTTTGGGGGACCCTTTGGTGGCGGTCCGCCTGGAGCCACGCTCCCACCAGGGCTTGGACCCGGAGGTGTTGGGGGGCCACCGCCAGGAGCAGGAATGGCATTTCCCATTGGTCGCGGAGGGCCTCCTCCTGGTATGATGGGAAGAGGTGGCCCACCACCGGTACGTTCGGGACCTCCGCCAATACCACCAATTGTCGGAGGCGGCGGCCCGCCGGGGATGCCCCAATAACGGATGGAGGAGTGACGCATTTTGTAATTTTCAGGGCAGAATATTGAATGCCGATAAAACTGTTCTATGATGCTTCAAGGTTGGTAGAAAGTTCAGCTGGCGTCCGATACAAGACCCTCGAACAGCCTGACACAAACCACAGCAGCGACAGCAGCTATGCCTCCTAGGATAACCATCCTCAAGCCCTCCCACAAGCTGGGCTTGACCAAGGTCCAATGTCCCAGACGAGGCTTTGTTTGACTGGAGCTCCACCTAGCGCTAGATGGCCTAACCAGCAGAACGTACTCTTTCGAGAAGCCGAAGATGAAA
Organism: Xylariaceae sp. FL1019; assembly: GCA_022578705.1. NCBI lineage: Eukaryota > Fungi > Ascomycota > Sordariomycetes > Xylariales > Xylariaceae > Xylariaceae sp. FL1019. Next base: position 471,975 of record MU391952.1, on the reverse strand, counting down.
AGAGCTATCAGGCAGATAGCGAAGCTCCAGCGCACGCCACTTGCAGGGTCGTGGACGAAGAAGTAGGGAGTGAGGGGCAGCAGACCGCCGAGCAGATACCCGAGAGCTACGGACAATCCTGACATGACGGGCGAGATCTTCTCGGGCTCTTCGAAAGAAGCAGCCGAGCGTCCATTCATCCGCACACCCTCAGAGATATCTGGAGAGCTTTCGACATGCGCGGTGACAAGATGTAGTAAATCGGCGGGAAGCTGGAGTGGGGCGAGATAATCTTGTATATGCGTCTGTTCGTCACTTTTAACACCTTTCTCACATTCCTCGTCGTCGCAATCCTCCTTCTCCGCCTCGCGCCTCTCCTCTCCCTTCGCGGCCAGGTAGCCGCCAATGCCCATGCTGATGCATCCCGCGCAGAGCTCGGCAGTGCCCGCGAATATGACGGTGTTGGTACTCCCAAGAGACGAGAGGCCTGCTGTCAAGGCGAATGGGACTGTAAGACCGTCGGCGAATCCAAGGGTGAAATCTGCAAGGTGTTTTGATAGAGAGGGATGTGAAGAGGAGGGGCTTGAGGGCATGCTGGACTCTGACGTATCTGGGGTCGTGGGAAGAGATGAATAGGTTGGTGGCTGGTGGCGCTGTCCGTTGTGGCCTTGTCGGCGCCAGCCCGTTATTCGTTCCAGACGTTCCATTTCATCTGCTGCCCAAACTGCGAGGATGGTGCCTCAGGACTGAGTGGTGTATCTGGGCTCCTAATTCATAAGGCAGGATGGAAATGCCGACACACTCGGCCACGCTGATTACGGGCGACAACCGCACTCAAGGGCGTAGGTATACTTTGAGAGACTCTTTTATCTGGCACGATGTATAGAAGAAATATCCGTGTTTACATTCCAGCAAAAAGATCGTGATAGAATTGCTGCGGTGTCTTGCCTGTAGGGCAACGAACGAAGGAGGTGAAGCGGCGTTGATATGGACAACCAATAGAAGTATCACCAAAGAAGATTACGGTATTCGGAGTACACGAGGGTGTGTGAGAAGGGATTGACCAATCCCCTAAGAGACAATCAGCAGGTGGTCCGGGGTAGTATTCCCACAGCAGATATGATCGGCCGCCTGGGCATGTGAGGGTTGCTTTGAGTGAGAGTCGAGGCCGGGGTCATCCAGATTCCAGGCGGGGACTCAGGCGATAGCGAGGCTTCCGAAGTGTAAAGCTGTGCCTCCCTCAGTAAGGGGGTACCTGTGTATGACAGTTAGGTAAACTCAACAGACGGACGCCTTCTACTTGCACAGCGGAAGCAGCGGACAATGCAAATCAAGCGATGAATTGAAAGTGCGACACCTACATGTATGTTATTCACTGATGAAGTAGGAGGTATCGGATCTAAACAAGAAGCCCCAGCCCGTTGTTGTGGCGTTCAGTACGGGACCTAACCCGCTAATTATGGATACCTGTATCGATCTGCCGTTTAGATTCACCGGTCGACCGCCTGAGTCGCCAGTCTCCCGTCAAGAACACCCCACGTGCTGACTGTCAGTCTGACTTTCAGCGGAATCTGATATCCTCCATCATCATAAGCTGATTTCGAGCCCCAGCTATTGTTTACCGACTATCGGTTTCCATTCGCGTCGGACAGACATTGTCACCTCGCGATGAACAGAGTTTTTATCGGCATATCCAAGCCGAACACCGCATACTCGGCGAGTGCTGAGGGGTCGATCCATGTGCCACTTATTATACACTCTTTTGAGAAGGTGTACGGCCTTTTGAGTCAATAACCTGGTTGCCAACCCCAGTGCCCAAGGCTTACAGGCCTCCAGGACTAGACATTGGTCACTGTGGTGCTACATATGTATCCAATATGCTCTACAACGACGCCGCGCCGCTCTTTAACATGGATCTTCAGACGGTCATTCCCGTTGGTTGATAACTCCCATGTTCCCAGCTGGGTCTGCGTGAAATCTCTACGCACGCAAGACCATGGCTCGCTTGTATGTATACAGATAGAGCCGATACCGAACGAGGCCGATAGGTTGTTCTTCTCCAAGCGGCTTTCTGCTGAGAGGGCAGTTTGGCACACATATCTCAACGCCACAGACCACAGAACACCGCGGAAGACTTACGCACGTCGTTCCATCCACCTTCCCGACTTGACCTGCAGCTAGACGACCCTGGTCCCACCCAGTCCCAGTTGTCAGTCTCCTTTATTACCCTTGAGTCTCTGTCGTTTGCCTCTGCTTCTACCAGAACTACCAATCAAGAGGGTTGAATTTGATTCCACGTGCGTGGATCGGCGGGCGAAGTCATGTCTTGAGGTTCGTCCGCCAGTTGATAAATACTCCCTCGTCGTAATACTGCTGCCGCTCTGCTTATCAGAGGCCAGGTCTTCACACGCGCTCTTTTTCGGCCTTCACATCTTTGTTCGAGGTTGTTGTGTAGGTAGCTACGACGCCGGCAAGTCAAGATGCACTCCGTTATTCCCTCGGTGTTGCTCCTAGCGGGCGCTGTCGCCGCTCAGGAGAACATGTACACGGCAACGGCCACCAAATCGGTCGCTGCTGCTGCCGCTACTGCCTTGACGTACAGTCCTACTAGCGACGTGAAGGGCAAGGCCTTTGATCGCTATGTTGTCATCTGGCTTGAGAACACTGATTATGACATGGCTGCTGGTGACCGTGAGTACTTTTCCAATACAATACTTAATCGATATGGATGAAAGCTGACAATCCCCAAACAGCGAACTTAGCATGGCTGGCCTCCAAAGGTCAAACTCTCAGAAAATACCATGCCGTCACTCATCCTTCCCAACCCAACTATGTTGCGGCCCTTGGAGGTGACTATTTCGGCATGCAGAATGACAACTTCGATCAAATTGTCGCCAACGTCTCCACCACCGTCGACCTGCTTGAAAATAAGGGGATCTCGTGGGGTCACTATCAAGAGGACATGCCCTTCTCCGGGTTTGAGGCCGATTGGAAGAACCAGGTGACTGGGGCGAACATGTATGTCCGGAAGCACAATCCGGCGATCAACTTCAACTCTGTTGCCGGTAAACTGGACCGTCTTGCCCTGGACAAGAACCTTACCTTATTCTACGAGGATCTCGAGAACGAGACGTTGCCTCAATGGATGTTCATCACGCCTAACATGACGTCTGATGGTCACGACTCTACCATCACCGTAGCTGGCGCATGGACCCGAAACTTTCTCGAGCCTTTACTCGACGACACGCGCTTCATGAACAACACATTGGTTATAGTCACTTTCGATGAGGCCGAGACTTATACCCTGAAGAACAACGTTATGGCCATCTTGCTTGGCGATGCGCTCCCGTCCGAACTTGTAGGAACCACCGACGACAACTACTACAACCACTACAGTAACATCGCGACTGTCGAGGCCAACTGGGACCTTCACACTCTCGGCCGTTGGGACGTTGGTGCCAACGTTTTCAAGTTTGTTGCAGATTTGACCGGCGACACCGTCCGCGAATGGAACGGCTCCGTCGCCTTTGACGACATCTATTTCAACAGCTCCTACGCCGGCCCTTTCAACACATACGGTGGGAATCAGGAGTACCCTGGTCCTAACACAGGCTCGAGCGGCAGCCCCTCTAAGCGTACTGTTCTTCCCAGCATCAAGGCCACCTGGGGCAATAGCACGAACCCTGTTTATTACACAAACGGACTCGAAACACCTGATGGGCAGCACCCTCCTGCTGGCTATACCCCAGTTGACTTCCTAGCTTAGGAAATTCCAACGACGCCATCGGCCAAATAACGATGGTTTGTACGAGGCTATACGAACCATAGATATCGAAATGTAGAGAATTGGATTAATCATCCGTTGAACATATCAACATTGTTCCTGATTATTCGCTCGCGACTCGTGTTATGTGTTGGTAGATGACTTGAAGCGACTTCCCACCATACAGTAGCAGCTGTCTTCATCCGGGAGTCCCATGTTTTGAGATGTATCACCAGCATTAACAACGAACATTGACAAACATCATAGTAGAAACGATCAATACTGTTAGATATAAACGCAAAACTTTTAGAAACGGATAGGTACTATATTTCATGCTGAATTGTGTACAGGTAGCTCCATTGAAGAGACCCAGTGCTGAAAACTTCCCATGTCTTGTGCTATTACGACCTGCTTGATAAAAGAAGCCCTGAGGCTGCCAAATTCCACATGTCGAGGCATCGACAATGCAGCCTCAGGCGAGCCCTCATCAGTTCAGATAAAATTACATTTCCAGTCCATTTTTAGAGCACACTCACCCAAGTCAATCTTACCATCCATTAAGTTGCACGAAATGGCAGTTCTACGTCCCCGAAACAAATCGCTTCAAAGCCGAGACGATTCTATGACGAAAAGACGGAGAACCACTCGCAAGGTCACGAGCCATGAAAACCCTCGCAAAGTCCAGAAGCCAAACCATGAGGTTAGCTCAACGTCTGGGAAGAAGCAGAAGGGTGCCACTAGCCTTCCGGCCACATCAGAGGCCGATGGTCTATCATCAACTTCGCTACCGCTCATCGATCTGACCGTTGAAGGAAACCCGGAAAGCCTCATACGTGTTGTAACCAAGAAAATTGAAGTCATCGACTTGACTACCGATGAAACACCCAAGCAGCATCTGCCGCCTCCTCCGCTACCTGTGCCAGCCCCCCTACCAAGCTTCGACTTCGGCGGACCGCCTGCGGTAAAGCGCAGAGTCATTGACCCGAAGACTTATGATAAATACTCCTACATCGACGGCATTGCCTACTCATTCATGGCACCCAGACTCCTGTTGGAGAAGAAGGACCTAAACGAGTATGTTTCAGTAACCATTTATTCCTGCCGATGTGTAATATCTCATTTGTCGCTTTTCTCTAATAATCCTCTCTGGCTTCTGGTTATTTTCGGAACCTTCAATCGATATTGGAGCATAGCTGACACAATGACAACAGCGCAGCACTTCCGCCTCCGACCCTTTCTAAGTTGGGCCTGAGCAAGGCTCAATGGAAGGATCTTGAACGTGCGACATTTCCAAGAGAAGACCTCATTCTTGAGTCGAATTCAAGACACATACTAATCCCTTTGTGCATTCACAGACGCTACTCGATCCGCCCTCCCACGATTCCTCTTCCGCGGCTTCACCAAACGCTCAGGGGCTGGCATAAACCCGAAGCTCAACAGTAAACACGGCGTAATTCCCCATGGCTTCCTCAATGGGAAACATCCCACAAACATCTACGATATTCCAGACCTACCCGACATGATCAACGCCCATCTCAGCGGTGGGTATCATCGCCAGAGCGACTTCAGCTCCTGGGCAGCAGATATAACTGTTGCTCAAGGCTTTTGCTCGCAGGGTTACCCGGGCAGGCGACTCGCTGTCCTGGATACAAGTAAACTAGAAACCCATGTCCGCGCATACCACGTCCCATCGCTCATGAAAGCAGGACTTACCCGCTACATATATCCTGAGGAATACCTAGTCTACGGACCCGTTCGCGGTGCGGCATACCATTGCGTACGGTACGCAAAGCTCGAGAATGCTGGTATCACCACACTTATGACCCGTTCTCCACCTGGTTCAGCGAGCCCTGCAGACTTCGAGACGAGCGTCGAAAAGGCTAAGCAAGTAGCAAGACTCATCTGTCCGGCTTCGATGCGGAATCCTGAACTCTTTATCACACTTGTCGTCGCGCTCAGTTGTGGCTATCCGCCTCTATCCGGCGAGGCCTGTGGTCAGATGCTGGAGGCTTTTCTGAAACACTTGTCGACGGACATGAAAGCTGTGCATCTTCCTTCCCAGGGGCAAAAGGAGCGACACTTTGGCCTTGTTAATCGTAATACTTACGCAGGGGGGTCGAACGGCGGCCTTTGGAGTACGCTTGAATTTCTCCGCCGGATTGAGGATGCTATTAGGAGTGATCGAGCGGGTGCCGTGGGCCGGGGTGAGGGTGTTGAGGGATGGGACGCTCGGGATTTTATTGTTCCGCTGAGAGTTAGGTAGCTAGATTGGGATTGGATTATCGTGATGTTGATCAATCGTCTCGGATGCACTGATGAGGTCTTGTTCTATTATGGAGAAAGGAGCTGTTGGAGGGTAATACACTGGTCTGCTGCTGACCTGAGTCTAATAGGGTAGTATTTGATCGTATCTCCAAAGGGGAATGAATGTGCGCGAACCCTTGAGATGAAAAACCTAGTAAGAGTATGTTTGATTCTGTTTGCTATTGGAGGTTCTCCACAATGTAACAGTGACCTGCCTCGTCTCAAACCCCCGCATGACGGGCCTGCCTGATGCATATCTAGCTCCTATCACCTAAGGGTTCTCATACGAATATCACATTCTGCTTCACCGAATTTGAGTATAGTCTTAATACTATATAAGGCTCGGCACCCAAAATAGGTTTCAGTCTATATTATCTTCGAACGCCTCGCAGCCCTGCCAAAGCAGTATAACATGGACAATGACCCCGCCGAAGAGAGAAGTGAGACAAGAGCGACACCAACTCTAGATGAGGAGCCGCAACTCAGCAGCAAACCCACATGTCAAGTCTGTACTCAGATTGCGAAAGCCTTCTTAACCCCTTATTCAGAAACTTCAGGTGAACAGCTCGGGTCTGTGGCGCAAGTTCTGAATAGTGACTGCGATCACGTCACCTGGATGCAGTTGTCTAGGTTTCGGTTTATCTCTTCACAAGATGCTGGGGTTATAGTCGCAAGGAAACGTGTGGATACAACTTCAGTCGTCTTACAAGTCATAGACCATCAACCGAGTAAGAACCTATGGAAATCAAATGACATACGTTGGGAACTCCTCGCCAAACCAGCTTTGCCGCAACATCCCGGAAGAGCTATTGTTGTTAACACACGGTCTATTGACTTGAACCTTTTAAGATCCTGGATACGTCGATGCTGCACTGAGCACAAGACAGATTGCGAACACCCTCCTCTCCTCAGGGGACTTGGTGCAGCACAGCCTAGATGGCTCATTGACGTGGACAAGGGGTGCGTCGTGGCCCGCGATTCTTCTACAGACCCCTACATCACTCTGTCGTATACCTGGGGACTAGTCAATCAACTCCGAGCCACCAAGCTCAACATCCAGGTTTTGCAGCAACCGGAGATACTTATTGTTGGGGATCTAGCTGCTAAGATCCCAGACACTGTACGCGACGCCATACAGTTGGTCCGCATACTTGGGTTCAAACGTTTATGGGTCGACAGTTTATGCATTGTCCAAGACGACGAGGCCGAACTGAATGACCATCTTTTGACTATGCATGAGATCTTCGCTAATTCGCTCTTCACCATCGTCGCCGCTAGCGGGAATGATGCCAATCATGGCTTACGAGGCCTCCGAGGCATCTCAAACCCAAGAGCTATGGATCAGACGGTGCAGAGGATAGGAAATGGCGAGGCAGTTTATCATTGTGATCACATGGATTTCATCTGGGGTACAGGAGACCACGAGCCACTCTATCATGATCGCGCTTGGACGTTTCAAGAATTTTTACTCTCTAAGCGACGACTATACTTTCGCAATAATTTTGTCGAGTGGCAATGTTCCAGTGCACGGTGGTTAGAATACTTAATCCCACGACCCGAGGCCGATTCTAGAATAACGTCACCCGAGGCTTGGAGAACTACCGACTGGATAGAAACACGCGTCCCACATATGTCTTGCATCTCGGCTCTAGTAAATGAATACAATCAAAGGAAAATGAGGTTTCCAGAAGACGTATTGAGTGCTTTTTCTGGTATACAGTCGCTGCTGCACGCACTGTTTCCCGGGGGTCTCATCTACGGCCACCCGGTGTTCTTCTTGGAATCTTCGCTACTTTGGTTTTCCCAGGGCAACCTCAAGCGGCGCGAACACTCCGAAAAGGCATTTAAACCGGGTGGCATCAAACACATACCATCTTGGAGTTGGATGGGATGGGAAGGATCCATCGAGTTTGAATGCGATATGGAGTTTGAAATAAGACCCCGTTTGTCATGCGGAATACTCGAACCCTTAACACAGTGGTACACATTGTCCGGACTAGATCGGAACATCAAAAGGCTGAATGTCGACTGGTACAATTATAAGCAAAGCTGCAAAGCGCAGAACACACCATTGCCGGCTGGTTGGACCAAGCATCGCTACAGCCCACCGACTTGGAAGACCAAAAGGGATAAGTATAGAATTCCCGCTCTGCCAAAGCAAGTCCCGAATCATGTCTATCAGCATGAATCTAAATCGAGTACTCGCTATTGGTTCCGACAGTATCAATTCTGGTACCCCGTACCCGTTCTCGACAAGCATATCAAACCATCACTGCGGGAGCAGACACACTATCTCTTTCGCAAGACCCGTCGTGTTCTGCTTCATGCAGCCAGGGTCAAAGGCTCAAGTGTTTTTTGTCGAGATATAGACGAAGTAAATAAGTTCAATACCGTATACCTGCGCGATGAGACAGGCAGACTCGCAGGTAGCCTGAACCTTCATCATGAGGATCAAATAGCGCGCATCACAGACGGAAACCGGAGACTGGAGCTAGTAGCCATTGCCAAAGGATACACAGCCGTCGAAAGGGGCACGCGGAAGGGTGTTTCCGCAGAAGAAGACGCAGCCCTATTTGCTGATTCAGAGCCTCCATGTCCAATCAGAATTCCAGAGGCTTCACAAGACCATTCGCCAAGCCCTTCGGCCGATACTTCGAGAGCTGGATGGCACGTCGTGAACGACGATTTGTATAGCGAGGATGTGCGATTTGAGTATTGGAAGGAAGACAAATGGAACTGCTATTTCGTTCTCTACATTGAATGGGAGGAGAACGTGGCCTATAGAAGAGGATCGGGGTTTGTACTTGAGGAAGCTTGGGAGAAATATAAGGAAGAAGAGCCAGTTGAGGTCATATTGGGTTGAGAAGGAAGGTTCGAGAATTTCCTTTCGTTTCGCTTTTTCCCCCCCAGGGTGTCTCTTGTATCCTTTGTACGTTTTCTCGAACTTATGAGGCGGTCGAGGAGCCGAGAGTGATGGGTGGACATCTGGGAAGCATGCAAGAAGCGACATCGAACAACTTGTCGAACGGTAAATTGTGAAATCCGCATGGACAGAACAACCACTGGCTGGTGTTGAACCACGCGGCAGTTGCAGAGCTTTCTTGCTGCCTCGTGATTAATTACTCATTTTTCTTTCGTGATCGAGCTCGTCCATTCTTACGCATATTGCGCACCCATATCTTGACCCAGTAGTATTTTGAACGAAACTTGAGGTCTGTTGCAGAATTATTGTGTTGAAGACTAATGGCAGGGCATCAAGGTGCTTGATCGGACGCCATCTATTTAAACCTACCGACCATCGCCTAGCGTCGAAGGACTTCCTAGGTCTTCCAAGCCCCTCGTTGACAATGGGTTGTCCCGGTCGAGCCCGAGGCCGAAACGGTTTGTTGCAAGTTGAGTTACGACTTATTAGGCCAGCATGTCGCGCAAAAGTCGGTTTCATGCCTCTTGCTGAACAAGACAGACAAATGTTGAATACTTATTGAGTTTCACATCTGTTACTCTTACCCTTACCGCTTCTTCACTTATAAGCGAAATGTCGATACCACCAAGCAGTTTCTCAAGCATGTTTCCAAGCAGAGTCTCTCACTCACTCCCCCGACCACCGCGAACAATCTCCTTGATTGGCATGCCCGAGGATTTGCCACCTGGTCTACCGCCCAAGTTGAGACAGTTTGCACAGAGCCTACATCAGGAGCCATACATGCAGAGATATGTGCTCAGGCAAATACTCAAAGAAAACAGACATCTGCTGAAAGGCGAGGCATGGGAAGATGAGTTGCTTGTCGACCCAGAACAGCCACTTGATGTGCCTCAAGCTGAACTCGATTGGACACTTTCCACGTTCCGAAAACTCGACATCAGTACTCTCATTCCGACACCAACACGTCCTTTTCGGACGAATGCAATTAAAGATAAAGATCCCAATGAGTAAGTTTTCGTTCTTTCCTCTGCCGTTTTCCCCTCCTCAGCAACAATTCTCTTCTGCCCATCCTCATATTGCTTTGTATTGGTAATAGAGTCTTGCAATGGCTGGTAACCACACAGGTATGCACTACTGCGCTCAACCACTGACTCTCGATTCGTTTAGCGTGGGGCCTCCGCCCGCGACGTTGGCAGCATTGGGGATAAGTGAGAGCAGATGGAGGCGATTAGAACGTGAGTATTCCGTGTGTAATCTTCATATATCGCGGTTAACAAGGAAACAGGTTCTTCTCGATTCACAGAACCGCGATTCTTATTTCGAGGGTTCGACCGCAAATCAGGGGGAGGTTACGTAGGACTCAATACCAAAGCAGGTGTTGTCCCCCACGCGTTCTTAGGTGGCAAGCTACCAACCACCATCTACGATATACCCAATCTCAAGGCGGAAATCCGTGGTCATCTAGATAACTCGCCCGGCATCTGGAGTCATTTCAGCTCATGGGCAGCCTACTACTGGACCGCCGATCTCTTTGCATACAGAGGACAAAACGCTCATATAGCGATCTTGGATACCCGACTTCTCGAGAGCCATGTACGTGTATACCACGTACCCGATCTAGGCGCCGCGCATCTCTATGATATGAACACTTACCCCGAGGAATACCTGCTGTACGGACCAATACGAGGACCGGCATATTTCTGCGTTGAATATAAGTCCCTCGTAGCCGCAGGTGTTCGATCACTCTGGGAGACCTCAAAGGCGCTGATGACATGGGAAAGGAGGGTGAGCGTGGCAAAGAAAGTGGCTACACTTATGCGACGCCCTGGAGACTCCGACCCCGACATCGTTATAGCTGCTACCATCGTACTGACATTGTCAGAGGTTAAAGTGAGTCCTGCGGAATTTCGACGATTAAGTAAACTGTTTATGGCGGAATTGGAAAGTGAGATGAAGGCGTTAGAGCTGCCTGCACCAGGTTATGAGGTGAAAGCACAGAATCTAGGCTTGATCAATCGTCATACCTATACCGAACACTCGGTTCCGATGAAAGACTATGTACGTCTCGCAGCAGAGATGGAGGATACGATTATATCGGAAAGGGCCAAGCTGGCCAAGCTCGAGCGGCAACACTCCGCATTATCTCGGCGAACTGGCCCCCTATTCAGGCGCCAATGAGGACATCATACATGTGCCGCGATGTCGGTACAACCGTGTGAGAGGAATAGGTCCTGGATTGAATACAAACGAAATGAGCACTGTGTTGGATGTTGGAGAGAAAGAAGAAGGATCCAAACATGATGTATCGAGTATCGCTTTCGAGTATTTCCAAGCTTATGAGCTGTGGCCACACAGTCAGAGTCAAAATGTACGAGGTGGTCATCACGTGGTCCGCCGATCAGTGAATAATGTAGTGCTTCCAATTCAAGTTCGGTGCGCAATCTCTGGAGTTGCAGACGTCATGGGATCTCACATGTGATTTAAGTGATCGATGTAATAGTGTAAAGACAGCAGAGACCAGCAGCGTAGAAGACGATATCTGCGAGTAGGGCTTACTCAGTGCAGAAAATATCGTCGAGTGAGAATATCCGAATGCATTGGCGGTGGTGAATTGTAGGCGCCAGCTCACGGCCCGACATGGCTGTCGCCAACGCCTTGAAGTTCTGCACCTACCTATCGCACAACTTCTTCCTTCCTACTTTTTCTAGTTCCTGGAAGGACCTACTTTATTGCCTAATAAGGAAACTTTTCGAAATATCGTCGGCTTTACGCTATTAAAACGGGTTTTTGCCTTTATTTACGGAGAAGATACGATTTTTTTAAAAATATTAAATATCGGATAAGTTAGCGGTATTACCGCAACGACCGCTTTAGGTTTTATATTTAAAGGGACAGTAAGTAATAAAAGCTTTAAGTACGCGAGCTTTTATTTAGTGCTTTTTTTTTTTAAAAATAGAAATAAAAACTACGCGGCTTATAGAGATATTATTTTAGCGATTATTATTGCTGTCGATAATATTTTAGCGACTTTTAGTATTTGCTTATTTAGTTATATTAAATAAGTAAAGCGTATTACGAACGTTATTATAACTGCGTTTTATAACGTAGCTAAAGGCGAACCGATTATTAATAAAAAACTAGTTTTTTTTATTAATATTAGCGAATTACCCTTTAAAAAAGTTAATATCGTCGAAAACGATTTATAACGGAAAACCAAGCAGTAGTTATACGTAAATATCGCTGCTTAATTTTTTTCTTTTTTTTAACTTAATACGCGTTAAGCGCGTATTAAAAACAAAAAAGGACTAAACGGATTATAATCTGCCGTTAATAGGGCTAAAACTAATAAAAAGGCAATATTTAACGCTATTTTATTAAGCGATTTTAATTAAATAACGGTGTTTAAGCAGCGTAAAAATAAAGGCTTTAAATAAAGCCTACGCGTATTATTGCGTATTTTAAAAGATTTATTCTTTAAGGAAATAACCGCGATAAATTTTTAAATTTGGTTATATACCGTGTTTAAAGCGAATTTAGCCGACTATTTAATTGCTATATTTATTGCTACCGGATGGTTTATTTGTTGCAAAAACGAAAAAACAGTATAAAAGCTATTAAATATTACGGTTAGGTTGCAATTAGAGGCAGGGCTTTAATATAGGTACTAAATATATATTAATAATAAAGTAAAAAAGGGAAAAGGAAGCTATATATAAATAGGCCGTAGGTTTATATAAAGGGGTCCTAAAGCGGTAAGGGGTAGTAGAATAAATAAGAAATAACGGCGGTATTAAATAGGTCGGTATTAAATAGGTTAGCTAATTAATACGTTATTACTTTTTCGCAAAATCTTATAAGAGGCAAAAAAATAATATACTTACCGTTATAGCGATCGATAAGTATTAAAAAACGCTTTAATTATTCCGACCAAAATCGGGATCGAATAACGCTTTTTAAACAAAAAAGAAGTGCTTTCGAAAAATCGTATAATTTACCGCTACGTTAAAGGCTTTTAAACTTTAGTACGGTTTATACGTTATTTTACGCCGTTTTTTAATATATTTATAAAAATGCTTATATACGTAGGTCCTATTTATTAACGTTTTTTTATTCGTTAATTTTTTATTTTTTTTAATTTTTTCGTATATTTATTAATTTTTTTAATTCTGTTATAATTTTTTAGTACTAAATTAACGTTTATATTTACGTATTTAATTTCGGTTATAGTTATTTAGTTTTGTTTTTTAATTACGTTATGTTCGTTTTAAACAGGTTTAATAAATAGTCGCTGCTTTATTATCGTTAAAATATAAAAAGTTAAAACGGTTTTTTATAGCGGCTTTTAATTATTTATTAAGTTTTTTAAAAAGTTCCGTAACGTTTAAGTATTTGTTATAAAAATTTTTAACTAATTACGTTAAATTTTTTAGGTCTTTAGCGTATATTTATATATTATCGGGGTTTTATTTTATTTAATTAATTTAGTATTGCAGCTTACGGTAATAAAGTCGTAATATACGAATTTTTTTAACTTTTTATTCGGAAAGTCTATTAGGGTTAATTTCGTTATTTTTAGGTTCGGGTAATTTTTAACCCGGCAATAGGTTGTTTAAATAAAAGCAAAGTTTGTTAACGTAGTATTAATTGTTTTATATTTAATAGTTTAGTATTTTAAAACGGTAAATATAAAGGCCTGTTTTTTTTAATATTTTAAAATATTATTGCGTTAGTAAGAAGTTTAACTTGTTAGTAAGCTTGTTTATTTTTTAAAACTGCCGCTTTTTAATAATAAATACCCGGTCGCCGATATTAAAATTTAGTTCGCGTCGGTACTTGTTTTTTTTTTATATTATCGTTTTTTAGGAATATTTTATAATTTTGCGGGCTATCGTAATGGCGTTAGCGATAGTTTTCGTTAATTTTTAAATATTTTATTTATTAAATTTATTACAAAGTATTACGTTTATTTAATCGATAGTCCGTTTTTTTTAATTAAAATAGTTAAGTATAAAGTATTTGAAAAAAACTTTATATAATTATATACCGGTTAAATTATAAAGTACGTTAACCGTAACGTAATTTATAGCTAATATTAAACGGTTTTAGTTATTTTAATAATAATTATAAAACGGCCGAAAACGTTAGTTTATATATTTATTAAGGATTTTTATACTATTAACCGTTTTATAATAATTTAGTAATATTAATTACTAATTAATATTTAAAATAGTAAATAGTTTTTACTAAAAGCCGGAAATAAACTATAGTTTTTAATTAAAAACTATTAAAAGTAATAAGCCGAAAATTCGGTAAGGGCTTTCGTAATATATTTAGGCGGCGTTTTTAGCTATAGCGTTTTTTTTATATAAAATGCTTTATAACTGTTTTAATAATCGGTCGATTATAACGAAAATATTATCGTAGCCGTTTTTAATTATAAGCTTAGCTTTAAAATCGATAATAAAATATTAAAATGGTTTTTTAAATATAAAAAATAATTAAAAAAGGCCTAAGGTTTTATTACGTAATACTTTAGTAAATTTATAAGTATAGTTTGCTATAAAAGTAATAATATTTTTAGCTATTTTAAGCTATTAATATTATTTTGCGATTAGTTTTCGGGTTTTATTAGTATTAAAATAAAACGTCGTAATAGTTTTATATATTTCGTAAATAAAGCGTATTTATAAATTATCGACGTTTAATACCGTTAACCGGTTTTTATATATAATAAAGCCGAATAAATACTTTTAATTATTATAAACTTTTGTTTTAGCTTTTTTATAATAAATTAATAAATCGTCGTTTATATAATTTTATACTAATATTTTATCGATTAATTAAACGTTAAAGCTTAACGGCGTTAAAAGTACGTTTATAAAAAAAATGCAAATTATTATCGAATAGATTTATATATTTTTAAAAACGAAATCGTTAAATAGTTCGGAGCAATTAACGGCTTTAAAAAACTATATAATATAAATAGCGTTTTTTCGTTATTTTAAAGTTTTTGTTTTTTTTTTAAGTCGGAATAAAATATCCGTAATAAAGTTTTTAAACTTTAGTTTATAAATAATAACGAAATTATATTATAATAACGTTTTTGCTTATTTAGCTTATTAAAGGTTTAATTTTTTAATCGTAGTAAAATATTTTAATATATTATAATCGGTAATAATTAAAAAAAGTAACTTTTTTTATTAACCGATTAATTTAAGTTTTTAAATAAAAAGTAATTTTATTACTACGAGCATTTTTTTATTATATATGCTATAATTTAATTCTGCGTTAATTATCGTTTTTAAAAAAAAGGCCATAAAGTATTAAAGCTTATTATTTCTTAATTATAAAAGGGCTCCGGAGCAAATTTTATTAAAAAAGTCGGTTTTAATTTTAGTTTGTTATAAATAATTATAATAGCGTAATATTAAAGTAGTTATTAAACAGTTTTTAAGGTTTTAAAAAACGGCGCAGTATTTTTTATTAAAAACAAATAATATATTTTTTCGAATTAAATTATTTAATGGTTTAATTTTATAACTAAAACTAAAAATAAACTGTTTATAAAAGTTATAAAAACTTAAAAAAAAGCAAATCTTTTTAACGTTTATAGAGGTTTTTTAGTCTTTAATAACGGAAACTTTATTAAAATTGATTTTAATTCCGTTGTAGCCGATAATAAATTTTAAATATTTGGTTTTAATAACGTAAAACTTATATTTTTTTAGGTCGGCTTAAAGTTTAGTTTTAATAAAGCGTTTAAAAACTTTTTAAACGTGCTTTTAGTATTTTTTAACGCTATCGGAAAAAATAAAGATATTATCGATATAAACGCTATAAAAGTCGTTTAAATAGTTAAAAAAAGTTTTATTAATATATCGTTAAAACGTTATAAAACTATTTGTTAGTTTAAACGATATTATGTAATATTTAAACTATTCGAGTTTTGTTTTAAATACGGTAAAGTTTTTTAATTTATTAGCGATATATACGTAGTAAAAAGCTTGTTATATATTAAATTTTATAAAAATTTTAGCTTTTAAGATTTTTAAAAGCGTTTTATTAATACGAAATAAAAGATATAAATCTTTTTTAATTATAGCGTTAAGCTTTTAATAATTAACGCAAAAACGCAATTTATTTTCCGGCTTAAAAGCTATAAGTATTAAAAAGGCCTATAAAGTACCGTTAAAAACGATAAAGCTTTTATAAACGTTATTAATAATATAATTTCGTATAATTTCGAGTTTTTTTAACAATACTTTATATATAAAGTTATAACCGATATCGTTACCGCTTTTATTTTTTAATAATTTAATTTTATAATTATACGGCCGTTTTTTAAGTAAATAATTTAAATCGATTTTGCTAAAAGTTTTTAAATATAGTTTATAAACTTCGGGAACTATATTTTAAGCTTTATTTCGTAGTTTTTACGATTTTTTATTAAAAAATAAAAAATCGGCTTTTTATTTAATTAAGTTTTTTTTATTTTAAATAAAACGTTCGATCTTATTTAAAAAAAATATAAAAACTTTACTTATTAAATATATTTTACGGTTTTTTATATTACGCTTTTATAATGTTTTAAATACTAAAGCGTTAATAGCGACGTAATCTTTTAAAGGTTTATACTTATACTATTCGATAGCGTTTTTTTAAAAAACAAAAGGTTTATATTAATCGATATTATATAATAACGTTAAATATAACAATAAGGGTTTATTTAATACGTTATTATTTTTAAGTTTAATAAATTATGCTTTTATTTTTTAAATAGTATATTAAATAAGGTTAATTAGTGTTTCGGCGTACGAAGGCAGTTTATATACGGCTATTAAAGGCTTTTTATAATATAATACCGTTTTGTCGTAATAAATAAAGTATCGTATTAAATTAAAAGCTTTATTTTTAAATATAGTATATTTTGCTATAAAAAGCAATAAAGTTTTAAAAAAAAAAACTAATAACGCTTTAAATTTGGCAAAATATTATAGTTTACTAAAAAGGTTTTTTTAATAATAATATCTAAAGCTATATTAATAACGAAAAAAAGTTAATTAAAAAACTTGCGCTTTTATATTATAAAATACGTATATAACGCGTTTTTTATTATTTGTTCGCTTTAGCCGTTATAACTAAAAATACTTCGAGAAAAAAAGTTTCGATCGTATTCGATATTTAGTCGTTTTTTTAATCGTTTAGCAAATAGTTTGTTTATAAATAAATAGCTTATAATTCCCGTATTAATAAAGGTTTGTTTTATTAAAAAAAATAAATTATTTATTACTATAATATTATAAATAATAAACTAATTTTTTTTTAAAAAGCAAAAATTAACGTAAACTAATATAACGTTATTTTTAAATATTTTATTTCGTTTACGTTATTTTATTAATACTTTTTTTAAAAAAAAGTCTAAATTTTTTAAAGCTAATTTTTTTCCGAATCGTTAAAATCGAAATCGTCGTTAACGTTTTCGACGATAATACAACGTACGTAAATATCGATAGCGTTAATATAAACAGCGGCTTTATTAAAATAATTACAAAAAACATAGCCGGTTTTTTTACAATTAAAACATTTGCTTTTATATATAAACTATATAATTTGCTTTAAAATTAATTAAAATCGTTTCGAAATTAGAGTATTAACAATTAAACAAAAGCGGTTTTATTACACCGGGTAAAGAATAACAGTCGTAACGCCGCGATTACGGCCCGTACTGTTAATATTATTACGGCCTTTTTTATTGCTTTTATCGTTAATTACGCGTCGTTTACGAAAATCTTCGTCGTTATAGCTAAAATTATAGCATAACGTTTTATAATATTTAATAAAAATATCGAAGCCGATATTATTATTAAAACGCTAAATAATAACGAAGTTTTTAATACGGTTTAATAACTTTTTATAAAATTTTTTTTTTAATTAACGCGGAAAAATTAACGTTTTTTAGCATAACGTACGAAATTATTATAAAAAATCTAATATTTAAATAAACTAAGTTTTTTTAAAAAAAGTTTTTTTAATTTTTAATAAACTTTTTAAACCCGGTTTAAGTTTTTATATTTTATTTTAAAATAACTAATTAAAGCTTTAAAAGTTTTAATTTTATTAAGGTTGTTTTTTTCGTTAAAATATAGTATAAAATTATATATAGCGTTATTTATAAAATATAACTAAACGTTAATTATTTTCGTTCGTTTATTAAAAAACTAGTTTTTATTAACTTTTAATCGATTTAATTATATTTAAAACTAAATATTAAAATTTATTTCGTTTTTATTATAATCGGGGCCTTAAAACTTAAAGATTTTAATTTCGGCCGTATAACAAAATGCGCCGCTAATAGTAAACCGTAAATAGGCTAAAGCTTTGCGGTTTTAAATTATAAAGTTAATTACTAACTAATTTACGTTAACGAGCTTGTTTTCGACTTTTTTAAAGCAATTTTAAAATATAATATACTTTAAAATTAAATTAATAAAGGTTTTTTTATTAAAATTAATAACATTTATAAAAACTTCGGCGATTACGCGGATTTATTTTTTTAAAATATTTAAACAAAAGTCTAAAATATTAACCTAATAATAAAAGTTATTAATTTATTTTTTATAAGCAATAAAAAAAAGAAGTCAATATTTAATTTTTTATTATAAAACTAAAACGTTTATTTAATAAGCTTTTTTAAAATTATTAAAATTTATAAAACCGTTATATTTAAAAAATACTTTTTAATCGGCTTCGGTTACAGCGAAAAACGAAGTAAAAAAAGATTTATTTTTACTTTTAGTACTAAATAATCCGGCTATAATATCGAACTTTTTTTTTAAATCCGTTATAAACGTTTTAACAATAACGTTATAATAATAGTTTTTATAGTTTTTAAATAAAAAAACTATTTCGAAACTATCGAAAGTTTTATAAAATTATCGGTCGTTTTTATCGTTACTTTTTTAACCTAAAGTTTTAGTACGGATAAAAACGCAAATCGGCGCAATATTAATAATATAAAACAAATAACGAAAGTTCGAATTATTAAATTTATTAAGTTAAGGAAATAACTTAAAAAGGTCTTTAATATAAAAGCGAACTTATTTAATGGCCTTAATTCGGACAGCCTTTTTAGCAACGTCGCGAGCTATTTTAACGGTTTATTTTATTTTATTAAATTTTAATATTTCTAATTTAATTCGGGTTTAAATTAACTTTATTATTATTATAATTAAGTTATAATTAAAAGCAAAGCTTTAATATAAATACTAAATATATATTAATAATAAAAAAAAAAAAAAAAAAAAAGCTATATACAAATAGGCCGTAAGTTTATATAAAAAGGTCTTAAAGCGGTAAAAAGTAGCAGAATAAATAAGAAATAACGGCGGTACTAAATAGGTCGGTGCCGGGTAGGTTAGCCAGCCAGTACGTCACTTTAAACGCTAAAAAAACCCCGGCTTTAAACGAATATAATATTATCCCGAAATAAAACGAAAAATAGGCTATTTATATTATTATAAATATTATTAAAACTTTTCCGAACGGGCGGTATTTATTTAATTTAATCGTAAAAGAAGTTATTATAAAAATTAGCTAATAGCCTAACCGCGTTTAATAATCTCGATATAATTTAGCGTTTTAGGTTATTTTTTTTTTAAAGGCGGTTTGTAAAAACTTTTCCCTATTCGGATTTAGGCTTTTTAAGCCGATTATTAAAGTTATTACGGTGTTATAGTGCGATAATTGCTAGAAATATTACGATTTAAAATATTGTATTAAAAAACAAGTATACGTTACGTACGGGCAAATATATGTTTTAAAAGTTTATAAAGGCCTAAAGCGGTGCGTTAATTGTTATAGCTTTTATTTTTTATTTATTTTAATGTATTTAGTACGATTTACCGTAAAAAACGGTAAGGTCGTAAAGTTTTCGAATATATAACTGTAATTTTTTAAGCAATTAAAGGATAAAGTATATAAAGCTTAAAAAAAGGCTCGCCTGTTAGCAAACCGGAAAGTTATAAAAATATTGGCTTTTATAATCTCGGTTATAGCCGTAATTTAGCTTAAAATATAGGCATAGCTGTTTAACTTATTTATCGTAAAGGATAGTATAAATTAGGAATTTATTAATTATAATATAACCGATGCAGCGATTCCCCGTTTTATAAGGACTAATCGATTTAGTACCCCGGAAATTTAGAGCGATATTAACGTATTTTCGAAATAGCGCATTTAACGCTAAATTAGCGTCGTTAACGCGCCTTTAAATAATAAATCGTTTTTCGACGAATTAAAAAGGTGTTAGGAGTAGATAGCTTTTAGCCAGTATTAGTTAGTATAAGATAGTTAATAGAGATTTTCCTACAAAAGGCTTTTATTAAATGCTTTTTAAGAGGATTATTATAAATAAACCATTCTAATTTAACCTTTTTAATGCTGCTATTATATAGTAACTAGCGACCTTTTTCCTTTCCGGTTAGGCCGTTATAGCCTAGCTAAGCCTATATACTATTCTTTTTTTTGCTAAGTTAGTTACGTTAGTTTTACTAAGGATTAGGACTTTTTATCGGTTTACGAACCGATAATATTAAGTTTTTTTATTACGACGTTTTTTATATAAAGTGTTTAAAAGTTAATTTTATTTAAAAAGCTTTTTTAACTATTTGATCTTTTTTTTACGTTATTAGCGGTAAAAAAACTCCGCGCCTCGGATTTATAAAATATATTAGCAAATTTTATTTTATATAATAGCAAATAATAGCAGTAAATAGAACTTTGTTTAATAAACAAGCCTAGCGAAAAGTCTTTTCCTTAAAGCTTATTTAATAACTTTAAAAAGTGCGGTTAATACGTACGGAAGCCTTTTTTATAAAGTTTTTTTTTTCGATTTTATTAATATTAAAGATTATAGAATTGCATAATCTCTACTAAATAGCAGAATTTCTAGCTATATTTAATTTAAAAGCAACTAAGAATATATTGGATATTTAAAAAACAGCAATTATTAAGTACTACGAGGATATTTTTAAGGCGGAACGGCTTTAATTATTAGCCGAAAAAACTAAACGTATTGTTCGAGTTTAAAGCTAAAAACTTTTTTTTTACTTTACGGAATAGTTTGTAAACGATTTTAAGGCTAAATTTGCAATTATTAAAGCAATAGTATATTTGGCCTTGTTATAGCTAAAAATCGAAAACAAGATTAAAATAAAGAACAATTTTAAAGACCTTTTCGGGCTAACGGTTTTTAAAGCCGACGTATTTATTATAACGTTTAAAGTTTATATTTTAAACACGTTTATAGAATTAACTTAAATAGGACTATTATATAAAATAGCTTTATTGCAGTTAATATTTAATTTTAGTATATTTCCTTTATTAGATTTTAAAGTTCGTACTTTATCTCGCACTAGCTTACTTTTTAATAAGAAGCTTTTTTTTTTGTTATTTTTTAAATTTGATTTTTTAAATAATTTAGTATACCCGGATTCTCTTTTTATATTAAATCGGAAAACTACTTTCCCGCCTAGCTTTTAACGCAATTAAAATATAGTATTTTTATTTTTAAAACATTTTACTATAATCGTATTATTACGTTTTAGTAACGGTTTTTCGGAATTAATCCGATTATTAAAAGGGAAAAACAAAAAACTGCTATTAAACGTACTATATTAATCGGTTACGGCTATTATATTTAATTAAAATTTTAACACTTTTAAGCTATTAAAGCATAAGCTAGATCTAACAATTTTAGCTTTTTAACCTTATAAAGTTACTATTTAATCGGCGATATTAAGACCTAATATTTTAATTAATAAAACAAGCCGCTAAAAACCGATAATTTACCGTATTTTTAAAATGCCTTTAATAAACGATAAAACGTATTGTCGTGCTTAAAAAATAGCCTTAAAAATAGCTTTAGTCCTTTAAACGGATTAATTAAAAAGTTTTATTAACTTTATTAAAAAAATAACGCAGTTTATTACTTTTTGTAATAATTACTAAGTTGTTACGAATTTATTATAAAAAATAGCTTCCGTCGGATATTTCGATTTAATATTAAACCTAGTTTACGGTATAAGCAATAGTATTACCGTAGGGGGCTATTATTATTAACAGGATGTTAATCTTTTTATATTTTTAATTAAAAAGGCAGCTTTAAATATAATTAAAAAAACAATATTACGTAATGCTTTCGTTTAATTTTTTTACGGGAATATTTTATTATAGTATATAAAAGTCGTTAATAACACTATTAAAAAAGCGATAGCGGCTAGTTTAAACTATGCTTTAATAAAAACAAAAAAAAAATAGAAAAAAAACCCGGCCGATATAATAAAATTAGCGATAATTTCTCCGTATAATAAGGACACGATTTTAAAAAGCATTAACGCTAAAGCTTAGGCAATATAGCAAATCCAAAACGCTAAAAATTTCGGCTTTAATAAAGATTTTTAGTTTACTAATTATATTTAGAACATAATATATAGTAAATTATAAGCTATATATAATAAACCTAAACTAAATACTAGTTTCGCGGCATTTTTTAATTATATAAAGGAAAAAACAACGGTATACCGAGCGTAATTAGTATTACGCAGAAAAAAAATCCAGAATACATTAATACAAACGTTTTTACCTGCTTTACTTTACTTAAACCTATTTAATATCTCTACGCTTTAATAAATAAATACCCTAGTACTTTATAGAAAAAAGCTTTTAAAAAAAGCCTTTACCGCTAATAAACGGACTAAAAACGACGACGATATTTACTAAAGTAAAAATAGCTATAATAACCGCAAAAAAAACTTTAAAAACAATTTTAAAAGTCGAAATATAAAACAAGCTCGAGTATATACTAAAAAACGATTTTTTATACAAAGATTATACAAACTACTTAGCTATAAAAACAACGGCGGATTTAATCGAAATAGCTTTTAAAGCAATAGTTTCCGCAGTAATAATCGTAAAAAACGTCCTAATAATCAAAAACGATACAAACGTATTTAACGCTCGTATACTTTTCGTTATAAACGGTAAGTAAAACCACAATAACAAAAAAACGGCGGATATTTTAGCGCCGAAAAAAAATTCGTCGTAGATTTAAACGACGAATAATAATTATAAACTAAGGCAGAACTTTCGGAATATAATTATGTTATAATCGAAAAAAAAACCGAAAAACGTAATAAAAAAACATTCGTAGTTAAAAACGAAATTAAAAACAAGTTTACTTATTTGCTATCCTTAAATTTTAATAATATACGAAATAACGTATACGATAAAGTTAAAATAAAAATAAACGCATTTTATTATAACGATTACAATATTATATTTATTTTAAAATCCGTTTATTTAGTTTATTAAATTTAGTTATATATTCCGTAATCGATACATTTATTGTTAAGAAATAAAAAAATAAAAGTATTTAAAACCGAAGACTTTTAAACAAAAACGTTCGAAAATAAAAACTTTATATAAAATAAAATTTTTAATACTATTATCGCTAACCCTAAATCGGCTTAAGCATTTAGGCTTTTTAAAATCTTGGCATTATATACCTATTTATGCGTTAAGGCTACTTTTACTACAAATCTACTTATAACAATATGTTTAAATACGGAATATTTAATAGTATTAATTAATAAAGCATAGTTAAAAGCGTATATATTAAACGCTATTATTATAACAAAAGACAAATATATAATTAAAGGCGTCGGGGGCAAAATAATTCTTAGAAAAAAAGCTTTTTTTTAGCTATTTTTGTTTGGAATAGTCGAAAAAACTAATAAATCGGGAATTTTTTAGGTTTAAAGCTAAATAACCGACAATTTGTCCCTTAATATATTATTCGGAACGGAATTTATAACGGAGTATAAAGTATTTTTAAACTTTATAGCTAAAACGATTACTTTCGATTCGTATAACGGAATAATAGCAGATTTCGACGTTATATAAAAAAATACGGCGTTATTATAACGTATATTAACGGCATATAATATAACGATTTCGGCGAAAATATTAATATATTTACTAATATAATATACCGATTTGCCTAAACAAAACTCCGAAAAAAGCGACCGGCATTATTTGTTTATGCCTAAAACGCAAAAAACTATAATAGCATTTTTATTGGGAAAATCCGATAAAATTATCCTATTTATAAATACTTTAAATTTGCCTATTAAAGTACGTAAAAAAATACAAATCGGAAAAATACAAAACTATATAGCTAAAAAAGTATATATTATAATATAAAAAAAAGCTTTTATAGCGGTTATAGTACGAGTAACTTAAAAAAATCGTAAAAACAATAAGTTATAGTTATTATCGGAATTTAAAATTCCGCAGTTTATAGCCAAGGTTTTCGAAAACGAAGACGCTTTATTAAAAAATATTTAAAAAAACTTATTATTAAAAGACGTACTTTTTATATTAAGAAAATAAGCTTTAAAGCCCGATAAGCCGAATAATATACCGCACGTACTTACTAGACAAAAAGTTTACGTTTATACTACCGACTTATTATTAATTAAAGAACTAAAAACCAAATTAAAAAAGTTTTAATACTAAACGAATAAAAATATCGTAAAAATAAATAAAAACGAAATAATGCGTATAAACTTCGTAAAAAAATAGCAAAACTAAATAAATGCTTTATTTAAATTTTACCTATTAGGACTAAAAAATTAAAAAATAGTTAACGAAATAATAAACGATTTATATGTTTAAAAAAAAATAAGTTATATAATATAACTAACCTTTTTTAAATGCCCGTTGTTTGTTATATAGTATATAGTAAACAGCAAACGTAAAAGCAAAATGGTTTTTAATTTCAAAAATCTAAATAAAGTGGTCGTACTAAACGTTTATTTATTATTTACGTAAGAATTTATTATAAAAAAGCTTTAAAAGTACGCTTATTTAATAGTTATCGATTATTTTAAGTTTTTTTTTAATTATTAGTTTAGCTAAAATATAAAAACAAAATAGTAATGGTTTTACTAAAAGGCTTTAAAGTATCTAATATAGTGTTTTTCGGTTATAAAAATAGCCTAGTTTTTGCGTAGCGTTTTATAAATAAAAGACTTTAATTATATGCCAAGTTTACGTTAGCCTATATTAACGATGTTATTATATTTTTAAAAACCGCGCGAAAATACGTTGAGCATATTATAATAATATTAATTATATTTAACGATATTAGCTTAAAAGTTAATTTTACGAAATCGTTTATTGCGTTTCTTTTTATAAAATTGCTAGGTTTTATAGTTAATAATTTCGGAACGTCGATTACTTTAAATAAAGTCGAAGCGATATAAAAAATCGTTATATTTAATACTTTGTTTTTTTTAAAAACATATATCGAAATAGTATTATTTTTAAAGAAATATATTCCTTAGTGCTAATAAAAGCTTTTATCGTTATAAACGCGTAAAACGAGCTTATTGTTATAAGGCAGAAAAAAAAGTGTTTAATAAAAATCAATAGCTTTAAGAAAGCGATAGATAATTAAAGTCCGGTTCGATTTAATATTAATAAAGCAAAAGGCGTTTTGCATATTATAAAATTAGCTTTGCTAAATTAATTATTTAGTATATTAAATATTCGAACGGCATTCGTTTTTAAAAATCGATATATTATATAAAAAAGGCTTCGGAATATTTATTTTTTATATTTCCGGAAAATAAAACGGAAAAACTGTTTTAATTAATAATATCAAGCCTATTTCTTTTTGGTCGAAAACCTTTATAGCTAAAAAACAAACATATTAAACTATAAAACTCGAAGTCGTAAGCTTTATATAAGTTTGTTAAACGTTAAAAATATAGATATAATTATGCTAATATAAAATAGTTATTTTAATAGATTATTAAGCGATATAAGGCGTAGTAATATATACGAGTATAAAATTAATCGATTTTGTTAAATTTAATACTAAGCTAATTATAGCGTTCGTTTATTTTTTTTAGTTTCGTTTAAACGTAAAATATATCTCGGGACGTATAAATTTAGTATTAAACGCGTTGTTTAAGCTATTAATAAACCCGTTTAAAAAGGACGAAAAAATTAAAACGAATTATAATTACGGCAAATTAAAAGACATTTATAATAATTTCGGTTATATTACCGAAATAAATATATTAATAGCAGCCGAAAAATCTTTTTTGCAAATAGCTTTAAATATAAAGCGAATATTCGTCGAAGCTTATAAAAAAGATAGAAAATTTTTTAAAATTATCGATAAGCTATTATAAAAAAGGGCTTAAAAGGTAAAACGAGCCGAAAAAACTAAGCAATATTTAGGCAAAACTTAAAAAATAAAACTATTATAGTTAAAACTTTCGTATAAATTAAACGAAGATAGTTTTTTATTTTTATTTTATAAAAACAAACGACGTAAACTATACGTATTTTAAAATTGCGTAAAAATAGTTTTAAAGATTTTTTACGATAAGAAATTTTATTTCGGCTTAGAAAAAATGTTAAATAATTTAATAGGCTTTACGATTTTTAAAATTTAAAAAACGATTTAAAACTATATTAAGTATTGCTTAGTTTGTTTCAACAACGCGATAAATAAACAACGTTTATTAAAGGAACTAAAACTAAATATGCGGCTAATTATATTATATTATACGGTTGCGTTAAATTTTATAATAGTTATATCCGAAATAAGAACGTTAGATATGCTTTATTACTAAGAACGTTTTTTAATTGCGAATATACTATATATTTAAACGTGTATATATTTTAAAAAAAATCTTTTTATTTTAAAGCATATAATAATAATAGTAAAAGATTAAGGAAATCGGATTTTTATATTACTAATACTAAATAATTAGGGGATTTCGTTAAAAATAATATTTAATAAAGATAAAAAGTTTATATCCGAACTTTAAAAAACATTATAATATAAAAACGGGACTTAGTTAGTTATATTTATAGCATATTATTTTTAAACTAATAATTAAAATAAACAACGAAATTAAAATATAGAAATTGCTATACGTTTTTACGTTATAAACTATTTAAATATATTATAAATCGCTATTATACCGGTTTTACAATTCGAGTTTAATAATGCGTACAATTAAGTATTTAAATATTCCCTAAATAAAATAGTTTTAGGGTTTAAACTAAAGCTATTGCTATTATTAGTCGAAATAAATAATAGCATTAATTTCGATTTTTATAAAAAAATATATTAAAAAAAAGCAAAAAAAGCGAAAAATTTCGTAAACTTTAATATAAAAATAAAATATAATACTAGCCAAAATTTATTACAGTTTTAAATAAGCGACGAAATTTATTTAAAACTATATCGAAAATATAGGCTATTAAATAAGCTTTATAAAAAATGGTTATAATAAAGAGCAAGACTATTTACAATAGTACGTAAAGTGGGTAAACTAGTATACGAGCTTAATTTTTTAAGGCAATAGTAAGCTAAAAAAATCGTGTCCGTAGTATATTTATATCTTGCGTTTAGGACTGCTAATCTTTTTAAACGAAAACGACCTTTTTCCGAATAAATATTAGTCGAAAAAAATATAAACGAGCTTATATTATTCGAAATAAAGCGATTGCTAAATAAACGTATTTCGAAAATAAACCGTAAACCTATTTTCGAATATTTAATTAAATAAAAAGGCTATAGTAATTAAAATAACGAATAATATTTATAAATACTTTTTATATAAAATGCTTTAAAACTAGTAGCAATTTATAATAAACTATATAAACTATTTTTAAATGAATTTAAATATAGCGATAAATAAAAGCTCGACCTGATTTTTAACGGAAATTTACCGATTAATAAATTAATTAACGATAATAAGTAAAAAATCGTATAAATAATCCTTAAAACGAATATTAAAATCTAAATTAAAAAAAACGATCGACCCCCGTTATTAGTAAGTAATAACGCGTTAATAAGCTTACGCGCGTATAAGCTTTTTATAAAATAGCCTTTAAAAGTATATAAAAGAAACTATCGACGGATAGTTTTTTTTTTTTTTTACTTCCGCGTAAACTATATACTTTTTTTATAAATATATAAAAAAAGCTATCGACGGATAGTTTTTTTTTTTTTATTTCCGCGCAAACTATATATTTTTTTTATAAATATATAAAGAAAACTATTAACGGATAGTTTTTTAACTACATATTTTATTTATTTTAACGTGCTATTATCCCGTATTTGATATTATTTCTTTTGTAATTAACCGCAATCTAATTCGCCTTTTTTTTATATATTCGATACGCTTAAAAGCAAAATATTAAATTTGTTTGATATTTTATAGAAATTAGCGATAGAAATATTAACAATAAGAAATAAATATTTTTATTTAAAAGTATTACAAATTCTCGAATTTATTAAGCTTCGAGTACCCGAATTGTTGTTCGACTATAAAATTAATATTTAAATAAATTTCGTAAAGCTAAACGTTATAAAAGCGTTAGTTTAAGCAGTAAGGCAGATAAAAACTATTAAGTTTATTATAAAAAGTTTGCCGGAAAACGCATTTGCGGCTATATATTTTAAACTAAAGGAAAAAAGGCGATAATATTGATTAAATAAAATTATAAACGAATAAGATATTAATATCGTACTAAATAAAAAAAGTACTATATAGTACTATATTGCAATTTTTGAAAGCTTTTTAATCCGTTAAAATATAAATTTATAAAAAGTCGTTATTTTATTAGTAAGGATAATACTTTATTAATAGCTAAGCGAGTAAAAGCTATATATAAATATAAAACGAGCTTTAAAAAATATTACGAAAAATAAAAAACATTATAACTTTTAGCCTTTTAGTAATAAGCTTAAAATTTTATATATAAAAAAGTTCGAAGCTTTATGTATTTATAGGTTATTAGATTATAGTTTCGGTATAATACGGTAAAAAATTAAATACTAAATAATAAAGGCAAAGGTAATATAGATTTTGTTTTATTTAAAAGTAACGGCGCTTTCGATATATTAAAAAAACTATTTAAAACTATAAACTAAAACAAAAAAACTTATTAAGTAAATATAAAGCGATTTAGTATAGGTTAAAAAAGATCGAATAGCTTACGTTAAAAGTTTTAAAGAGAAAAAATTAAAAAGATCGATAACGGTAAAAATACTAAAAAAGTATATCGATTTTATAAAAAATAACCGTAAAGTAATAGCTATAAGCAGAATCGTTGTTAAAAAGAATGTTCGAAAAGTAAGTTTTAATATAGTAAACAATATGTCGTAAAAGCCGTTTAATTAATATAATTTTAAGTATAAAAGCAAAGTTTATAAGTTAGATTTGCAAAATATACTTTAGAAAATGTCTCTCGGCGAAAACATTTAGTATAAAATATTAAAAAAAAACAACCTTAAGCTAAACGTATAGCAAATAAACTTAAAAAAAAAAAAGTCGCGATTTATAAAACTAAAATATAGTTAAAAATAAACAAAATCCGAAAAATAGTTACTAAATAATAGTTACGGTAGTCAGCTACCTAGCCACCTGGCACTGCCAGGTAGGTTGTCCGATTAGATAGCAGATAAGATAAGGGCGCACACACTATATAAGTGCTGCGGCAGACCTGGCACCCCACCAGGCCTGACCTTCCCTTCTGCACCTTAATATTATCACACGTACTGAGAGTCAACTCTGGAGCCCTGTCTTCACTTACAGCCCTCATCGTGACTATAATTTAATGCTTTAATAAAATAATATAGCTGTTTTTAATAAAATAACGATATTAAAAAATAATAAAAACATATTTAAATAAAGAGATTAAGTGGTAATAAAGTTGCTATATTATATAATTATTATAAGAATATTTAAGCGATTACGAGATAATATTAAAATGTATAATGTTAATATTATAAAGTGTAGTTTTGTACTTTTTAAAAAACCGAAATAAACATTTAAAAATAAGCTTAAATTTATTATAAAAAAAGCTTGCGATTTTAAAAGCATATAAAGCCTTTTGCCTAATACTTTATTAAACTAAATTTTATAAATATTGCGCGTAAAAAGCTTCGTTACGGAAAAACTTTTATATAAATACCGAACTTAGGAAAATTAACGCTTAAAAGCTTTTAAAAACAAAATTAATAATATTAGTTAAAAAGTTAATAACTTTTTGCAAAAAATATCGTTATATAATATAAATAGCGGATTTTTTTAGTAAAAAGTAAAAAAATTTTAAAAGCCGGATACGTTTTCCGAATTAAAAATAGCGAAATAAATTATAACATTTTTAACTTATACGTAAACTAAACGCTATAATTTTTATAACGAAATAAAGTTTAATTTAAATAAACTTGTAATAAATATACTCGATAAATATAAAAAAAAAATTAAACCGTTTCGTAAAAAACGACGATTATTAAGTAATAACGATAGTAAAAGTTCTTTTTAACGATATAAAAGCGAATTGCTCGCAAGCCGCAATAACGCAAAACGAAAAGCATTTTAAAATGCGGATTTTTAATACACGCTAATAAAAAAACAAAAGCGGAACAAAATATTAAATCTTCGTACTTTAATTAAACGTCAAAATAAAAAACGTACCGGTTTTGCTTTGTTTGCTTTTTTTTTTCCGATAATAAAACTATTATTAATTTATTAATATAAGATTTTCTTTCGGCTCTTTTTTTTTACTTTTTTTTTTTTCTTTAATAAAACGGCGATTTATTAATATATAAAAATAGTACGTACAAGCTAACGAAAGCGTTAGCTTATAAAGGAAGGGGTGATATTAAAAGTAAATAGCTTTTAGCTAATATTAGTTAATATAAAATAGTTAGTAAAGATTTTCCTATAAAAGGCTTTTATTAAATGCCTTTTAGGAGGATCATTATAAATAAACCATTCTAACTTGACCTTTTTAGTGCTGCTATTAAAAGGGCTAGAAAGAATTTTATACGTTTTTTTTCCTTTAGGCCGCTCGAGATTTTTAAAGACGTTTTAAGTAATTAAAGGGACGACGATAATAAGGAAATAGATATAAATAAAGAGAAAAATAACGACTATAAATTATTAAGCGATAAATCGGATAACGGGTTATTAACTTTAATGGTATATAAATATAATAATTATAATAAATTTTAAATAAAGTAGGAGAACTGGCGGAGCGAAAAATATTAGGAAGTTTTTTACTATTATATAAGCAAACGTTATTAAATTATCGGGGGTATATAATATTTTATTAACGGTAACGTACGATGTAAATGCGGATATTATTATAGTATAAAAACTATAGGTAAAATATCGAAGCAGATAGTATATATTTAAAAGTTATAAGTTTTATATATACTATTATACTAAAGGGGATTAAGGAGTTACTCCGCCCGGTATTATAATCTATATATATAAAAAATAGGAATAATATATTTATATACTTAATAAGGCGGACTATTTTAATATTGTTTGCATTTAAATATATAGCTTTACTATATATAATATATATCGGCTACTAAAATACGATATAGCCGACTTTATATTGGATATAATGGAGGGACTATTATATCTAAAAAGTACTTTAATAATAAAAGATTTTAACGCGATATATTAAAACTAGGCTCTAAGCGTTAAAAATTTATACAATTTTGCGTTAAACGATAAGATTGCTATTTTTACTATAAATAAAAGCTTAACGTAATTTATTGTTAAAACCCCTACTTATAAAGCTAAAGGCGTTTTTAACTTAATTATATACGATATACCTAGCGCGACGGCGTAAGTAAAAAATAAAATATATATTTCGTTTAATTATTTTATTATTAAAACGACTATCCCCTTTAATACCTCTAAAATTAATAGGAAAAGGATAACGATTAAAAACGACGACTTATTTAAATAAGATATAGCCGTAGCCGAAAAAGCGCTACGAATTAAAATGCTTAACCGTATTAATTTTAA
This sequence comes from Xylariaceae sp. FL1019, assembly GCA_022578705.1. Classification (NCBI taxonomy): domain Eukaryota; kingdom Fungi; phylum Ascomycota; class Sordariomycetes; order Xylariales; family Xylariaceae; species Xylariaceae sp. FL1019. The sequence continues at coordinate 440,084 of MU391952.1, read as the reverse complement.
AAAAAAGGCCGAGTTTTTATATAAAAAAATCGTCGTAATATTAAAGGCCGCGTACAAAGTAGTAGCTATATTATATTAAACGGAACAGAAAAGTATTTTATAGTTCGATTTAAACTTAAAAGCTATACGTAAATAAATCGCTAAAAATAAACGAAATAAAACCTTTATAAAAAAGCAAGTCCGAGATTTTTATAAAAATATAAAAGCGGTTAAAAAAGCTTATTAAAAAAAGGTTATTAAAGACGTAAATATTATTTAAAAGCTTTTTAAAATTGCTAAATAGCAAAAACTAAACGATAGGTTTAGCGTATTTTTTATTAAATATAATAACTATATATACATCGATTTAAAAAAAAACAAACGTTTTTATAACTAATATTTTCGTTATAAAAACTATTAAAAATAATTTACTCGATTTGTTATCGAATTAAAACTTTAGACTTAACGGTTATTAATAAAAGGTTTATTTTCGAATAAATATAACGGAAATAAATACGTAAAAGGCTTGTTGCGTTATAACAAATACGGCGTTAAAAAGCGATAAAATCGGGGCGAAATTATTAAGCCAAACGTAGCTATATTTTAAAAAAGCCATTACGCGATTTTATTAAGCTTATTTCAAAATAAGATATTATTTACGGAAATTTAAATATATAAAGGTCGTTTTTTTACTTAAATTAAATAAAAAAAACTATATTTTCGTTAAGTTTTAACGATTTATTTTATTTTTATTTTATTTAAGTAAAGGCTTAAAAAAGTTTATCGCACGTTATATAGCGACGGCCGCGATAAAAAGCGGGACTATTATATTATAATAGTTCGGAGCATTGCTTAATAAGGCTGCCGTTAATTTAGTTATATTAGTCGTTTATAATATAAAAAAATACGTATTTATAAAAAGGAAGGTTTTTTTATTTTTAATTTTAAACGTAGCAAGGGCTTTTAATACGATTTTATAAAATCGGCTAGTTTACCGGTTAATTAAATAGGGTTAAAACCTTTATTTTATACGTTAAACTTTATTATTTATAACTAATAAAACGGCCGTTTTAAAATTAAAAGGGAAGATTAGCCCGATTAAGGCTTTAAAATATGGCTTTTTATAAAAATTACCGATTTTTTCGGTATTTTTTATATTGTTTATAGTATTAATATTTTGTATTTACGGCATTTTTAAAGATATATTTAGGTATATTAATAATATTGCTTTCGCGAAATACGGCAACGTATCGCGTAATAATACGTTAATATTTATATTATAGGCCGGCTAAATTATCGATTAAGGCGTTAAAAATATTATAGCTTTCGAACTAAAAAAGTACGAATTTATATACATAAAAAGGAATAATAAAGCCGTAAAAAACCCGGTTATAATATCCGCTCGTTTGGTAGCGGCTTTAATATAACTTATTTATTAATTAAAAGTAATTATCGATTATTAGCTACGTTTTAAATATTACGTAAATATATAGGCAAAAAAAGCTTTACATATAGGGGCTTTTTTAAAGTTATTAAATAATACCAAAAAAGGCGCCTTTATTATAGTTTTAATTATAGTAATTAAAGCGATAGTATTATTAATCGCGATTTACGGCAGTAATATATAATATAGCGGAATTAAAAAATAATCGCTATATAATTAACGTTAATTAATAAACGTAAAAATAAAAAGTTATATTTAAAAAATATATAACGTATTAAAAACCGCTATTAAAGCGGTTTTTTCCGTTTAGCAGATTTTTTTATTTTTAACAGCGATAAAAAAAATAAACATATTAATTAGCGAATTTTATTTCGAGCGGATTAAAAACAAAAAAGCAATATAAATAGCGCGTTTAAATAATAAACATTTATTAATCCGTAAATCCTTTAAAAAAATAGGCAAGCAAAATACGGTATTATAAATAATAAACAAATATTACTCCAAAATATAAAAAATCGCCTTTTATTAATTATTTATACTATAGATTAAAGCTTTTTTTTTAAAAAAAAAGCTATAAACCGAAAAGTATATAAAATAGTTTTATAACCGGATAATAAATTAATAAAACGATAAAAACATTATTATAGCTTATTTAAACGGGTTTAAAAATAAATCGGTAGCGTAAAGTTTTATAATTTATTCGAAAAACGAAATATCGTATAATATTGCAAAATAATTAAATAAAAAAAAAGTTTTTAACGCCGAATATAAAAACGTTTTAAAAATTTTCCGTTAGTTTTATAGCCGGTATTATAATATTTAATATTTTTTATATTTATATTTAAATAATACGTTCGTTTTTATAAACTTAATTAATAAAAACTTTTTTAATTCAAATAACCGTTTTATAAATTTTTAAAAAATAATACGCTTTTTTAAATAAAAACTAGCTTTATATTAATTATTAAAATATATAAAAATATTTAATAATAAAGCCGCCGATTAAGCGGCGGGCGAACTTTTAAAATAAAAAATACCACTTTTATATTTATACCGCTTAAACCCTTTTTTTTTTTACGTATATTAAACGTATAATTAAAAAAAAGTCGGTTAAACGCGCTATTATATAGTAAAAAAACTATAAACCGAAAGCGTACGGTATATAGAACTTAAAGTAGTTTAAATCAATAAAAAACTTTTTAAAATTAGATTTAAAGCGCGGTATATTTTGCGATTTATTTATAAAGCGCTTTAAATATAAGTATTTTATTATATATTATCGACGTTTTAATTATTTAAAAAATAGGATTATAAAATATCGATATAGGTAAAAAAATAATTAAAAGCATATATTTACGTATATACGCCGAAAAAATAACTTTCTAACGCGATTAAAAAACTTCCCCGAATTAAATATTTATAAAAAACTATTCGGCTTTAAAACAAAGGGAAATTATTTTAACTTTTAAAAAAAGTGGTATAATTTAAAATAGGGGTAAAGAACGAGCTTTATACGGACTAGGAAAAGCATAGTTAGGGATAAGTAGTCGCGTTTTAATTAAAAAAAAGGTTGTTTTTTTTTTTTTATTAATAATAACGGAGTTTCCGCCGTTTATTTAAATATAAATCTCGTCGAAGTTACGTAAAGGGAAAAGGCCGGTTAGGCGCTAAAGCCGCTAATTATTTCGGTGCCGAAACCGTTGTAAATTAGCCCTCTAACCTAAAGTAAACGATTAATACATCCAATCTAATCCAATCCAACCTACCTATCGCACCAGTGGTATGGGGGAAGATCCACCAGCTGGGCGACAGCTGCTGGTCACCGCCCAGAGTCCACTTCGATGTCAGAATCAACCTGTTGTTGCCACAGAGAACTCATAAATGTTTGTTTGCCTTTCATTCGACTTCAAGTCTTTGAGTGATCTCCCAAATACACCATTACAATATTTTGTTCTTCTCATTCCGATATCCTCTTCATCCTGGTCCACCATGGCACCGCCAAGATTCAAGGCACCAAAAAAAAACCAAGCCGCGGTGGTAAGTGCTTTGACTGTCTCGAATATCAGGTAAAGACATCGCTCATTGCTGATTGCCAACAGAAACTCGTTGACGAGGATGATTATCTCACACAAGGTGATAGCCATGAAGAGGCGATGAGAAAACACCGAGTCGGAGATCCTGCGAAGGCGTTACGGTTCGCCGACAGAGCTCTCGAAGTCTATGCACAAGGGCTGGCTAAGTTTCCGCATAGCTTTGATCTAGCCTACAACAAAGCACGACTCGAGCTCGAGAAGGCAACTGATGAAGAGTATTCGGAGGTTATCCCGGGCCCTATCATCATGATACTGCGGCAAGCGCTAGAGTCACATCAGCTTGCACGAAATCTAGACCCACTTCATGCCGACACCCTTTTCAACATGGCGCAAGTGTTGACGAGCATGGCCGAGATCCATGCTGAAGACGACGAGACAGATGACACGGAGGCACTCCAGAACATTCAGCAAGCCCTGGAGACACAGAGCCAGTGTTTCGACCTGCAGCTCCAGAACTACACAAAGAATCGTCAGGAGCTAGAGCAGGCAATGCGCGAGACTGCGGCGAATCAGTCACACTTCAATACCCCCGATAAAGCACGCGGCTCAACAATAGAAACTCAAACATCAGACCAAGAGGAACAGTGGGTCAGCATCGAGGAACCAGTCACTGCTTCCACTTTGCTTGACACCATCATCGCCCAGATCGAGGCCTTGACCCTTCTCTGCAGCATCCTCAATTCCTCGTTCTCCTCAGGTCCAGGTACTTCACAAGGTCTGGCATCACCAGCATCGATGGCTTGGATTGAGTCGTATTCGGCAAAGCTATTGACGCAAACCCTACCCACACTGTTCAATGAAAACCGCGATACTCTCGAGTCACGTTTACCGGAAGTTGCACTGCCCCGCGCAGTATTCACGAGTAGTTACCTTGAACTATCACTCAGGATGTCCATGGTCACTGTCGAGAAATACAAACAAGAGCTAGATGCCGCTTTTGCACAGCCAGGGGTCGAGGCCACATCGGCAGACACATTGATGGCCAGCGCTCGAGCCCTGATGTCGTTCAATAGCGCGCTTGCAGATCGCGCCACAACATTGGCGAACGTCAACCCAGAGGAGGCTAATGCGGCGCTTCGATGGAAAATCCTACTCGAAGCACAATCTCGCCTCGCCTCTGTCGCAAGTCTCAAGGACATAGACAAGAATGTAGTCGCTGCGACGCATCTACTCAGGGGTGATGTTTCATTACTACTTCAGACGCTGGCCTATCCGCCTGCCGCCCACACACAGGCGAGAACGACGACATCTCAGCTCCTGAGCCATGCAGAAGTCTATTATAGGAACGCTGGCAAGCTTTTCGGCTCGCTGGGTAGCTCTGCTAAAGAGGAGAAGTTGACCAGTGCGCTGAGGGAAGGTATAGTCACTATTCTCAAGCAACTCACAGCTGCGCAGAGCTCTGCTGGTAGTAGCACAGGGCAAGATAACAGTGGGACATTGGTCGGGCTACAGGCATCCCGCGAGCAGATTGGAGAGGCGTTACAGCCTCTTCTGAAAGTGAAGTCGGAACAATGGGCTCGAGATCAAATTGAGGAGATGGTGACAGCGGGCTTAATTAGGGAGGAAATTCTCTCGGTCGTGTTATGAGAGCGTCGTCTGTGTAGCTAACCAATGCAGTACTTAGCAAGGCGACAGCATTATGCCTTGTCATCTCCAATTTTCTCCTGCAATGGGTGAAGGTTGCCGTTCGCGTGCCGGCCAAGATATTCGCGCGCTCGGCATTGGTGATAAGGGTTACGCTGAAAGTCAAACCAGCCGTGAATAAAGCAATGATCATCAGATTGGTTGCTGAAGCCTATACCAGACACGACGCAGGCCTCGATCCAATGAGCAATATAGAGGGTACGATTGTTGTTGCAATATTCGCAAGCTCGAGTCAGGCAGCTAGCTCTCTTTGAAGCATATGATTCCTGGGTACGCTTTCATCGCGTTTTCTTTGCGCTCATGGGTGCCCTAGTCAAGTCATTTTTCAAAGGGCAATGAATTGTTTTGAGAGCGCTCTGCTGCATTGTTACGCCATCGCGCCTTCGAGATAGTTAGAGGGTCCTTGCCGGCGCTCGTTACAGCAACGAGACCTTCCTTCTTAATCTATATGCCAACGCTTGCCTTTCGAACGACGGGGCTGCCTTCCATACCAAAGCATCTGCTTGAGTACGCGTGACATATACCTAGAGAATGCATCGTCCCCAGATCGGTGAAAATCCGTCGGAAGTGCTGGCATTAGAGGCGAAGAGTAAGCTCGTAGACTTTTGGTGTTTAGTGGACTACTCACTACTTGCTTGTATTCTAGTGTTGCCCTCCTGTCTCGCCTGTGTATGATGTCTGAAGATAGCATTTGCTTCTAGGCTGGGATTTACACCCTATCTGGCGAAGACAGGTCTTGTCGCACCTGGAAAGAATCGTCAATCCTATGTATACTTGACTCGGGCCAGATCATTAGCAATGGGATATGGTTATAAGCAGCTCAATGTTGGGTGTTCAATGATACCCAGTATAGTATGGCGCATTAAGAATCAGGCATGTCTGTTAATTTTAACTGAAAGTGGTTGCATGAGATCAGCTCCGGAGTCGAGTCTCGGATAGAAGAGGCCACAGCGAGGACATAAAAGCAGGCAGCAGGATGCTTCCGTCGTCTGAATTTGCGCGGGAGGATCAACGCGACCTCCGCCATCCCATGAATTTGTAAATCACTGAAACACCGCCCAAGGTGACGATCCACAATCTGGCTAATCTGGGGGTTTCAAGCATTGCCAGTTGTTGGGCATGCGACAAGAAGACTTAGTCTGACCACCAAAATAAAGGTACTTGTAAAGGAAAGTATTCATTAATCTCTATCAAAGACATGTCACAAACCAGATACCGGGACGTATTGCACATGTGCGCTATCGACGAGATAAGTGATTGAAATTAACGATTGGTGCCGTTCTCCTGAAGGATGCATTGACAAGTGATATGGAACTACCTTAAGAACGAGGCGGTGAAAGATGACATGAGGATCAACCTTGAGTCCGTACCTTGGGCCTGGACTTATTGACATTTAAACATCCCAAAAAGTATTGTTTGAGTTCGAACAACAACGGATGAAGCAAAAGTGCATAAGGTACGAACAAATTCCAGTCGAAGAAAGATACCAGAGAAGAGACCCATGATAGTGCGTGGCACATGGATGCGAGTTACATGACGCCGATGGTTGGGCGAACTCCTGCGGCGGGCCGCTACAAAGAGCGAGAGTGACGATAGGCAGTCAGGTGGGCCGTGCAGCAAGAACTGATGGCTGCTGATTGGCGGCCAGTCGTCACGGTCGGGTTGTCATGGTAGCGGAGTACATGCCTGCATATCCACGCTAAGTCACAAAAGGCTAAAGCGGTATCAGCGACAGGGGAGACAGCGCATTGATGGGGGGCAACTGGGGGGTGGAGGGGATGAAATTGTAGGGGAGGACAGCAAGAAGGGTGGGTGGATTGTTGACAGGCTGAGACACCAAAATACAGGCCTGTCCTTTGGTGCGGGTGACATGTGGCGAGTCTCGTTCCAACAACAACATCGCCAGCCAACATCGCCAACCTCACCACGCCGCCCGCCCGCGTACTAACCCCAGCAGCACAGCGACGACACCCGACAAACCAACGGCGGCGGCGACGGCGACTAGGTAAGCCAGCAACAGAACGACGACGCCAGCAGCATCCGTATTCGACATCGCGACCACCACACACACGACACGACGACGACTCATCTTTCTTTCAGCCCGACACCGCGGATCATTTCATTATAATCTCTTTCGCGACACGCGCCCAACGAACAAACGCACAACCACCCACCGGCAACTACGATAAGACATCTACCAGCATTCAACCCGACGCACAATCAAAGTTACGGGTAGAGAAAGACATTTCGTCTGCTATTGTCGCACGGCACAAGGGGACCCCCAGCATGCGTGTCTACGTCTGTTTGTAGCGCCAACACAGCCTCCATTCTTCAATTCGCCCTTTCGATTCTTTCAATATTTTCAAAGTACATACCTACACTACACGCCACTTCTTGTGCATCTTGTTGCGATCCACCTTTTCCCCTGTTTCCCATCGGAGTCTGTTGCGCTTCCACCGACTTCATTCCCAAGCTACATTACGTCACCAGCATATGCGACACCAACTTTGGGCCTGAAGGGACGCATCCCATCGTGCACATAGCCTCTCAGACCAATCATCACCATGTCCGAACTACCATCCTCGCCTCCCCACGAGGCCACCGCCGACGAGTCCCTCGCCTGGTACAAGAAGCAGTATGAACAGTTGGCCGATGAACTAGCCGAGTTTCGCGAGTCTAGTCATGAGCTGGAAGCCGAACTGGAAAAGGACCTCGATCTTGCCGACAAGCGGCAGAGAGAAATGGAACAAAAGACCGAGACTCTGCAGTTCGAAGCCGAGGAGTGGAAGGTGGGTTCATTCTTTTTCATGGGATGCGCTGAATCACGGTGTGTTCGTTGAATTGGAGGCTGACAAAGTGCGCAACCAGGAAAAATGCAGGAAGACAAAATCAGAGGCCAACACAGCCCAGACAACATTAGAAAGGGAGATCACTACGCTCCGGGACAGCAACCGAAGCCTGCATCTCAAGCTACGGGATATCGAAGTAGCCAATGATGACTTCGAACGCCAAGCTAGAAATACGACATCGTCTCTCGAAGACATGGAATCAAAATACAATGTCGCCATCGAGAGGACCGTTATGATGGAGGAAGAGATCAAGATAGGAGAGCAGGAACGAGAGAACCTACGGATCGAGGCCCAGAGGTTACGCGAGGAACTATCTGATCTCAAGGTCGAAGCCGAGATCATGCAGGACAAGCTCAAGAAGGCCGAGCACCGCCATCTATCCACCATCTCTACCGACGTCTCCATGCCCGGGTCGCCTGCCTTCGAGACGTCTCCCCAGTCAACGGCTAGCTCGCCTATGATCACGACGCCTCCCGAATCGGTCTCTCTGCCACGCTTGCCCAAGGAAGAGCTTTCGCTGCACGAACCCCCTTCGCCCCCCATGTCCGATGCCTCAGCTCCATTGCCTCGGCCGTCCTCGAAGCTTAAGACGCCCTTGCATTCAGCGCAGAAGAAATCAAGAATACCTTCGTCGGCAGACCACAGTATCACGCCAAAACCCAGAGGCATTGCATCTACCGGTATGCGCCCGCCCGGAGCTCGGTCTGTCACCACCACGCGCACTCCGGCACCTTCTCGCACCGTTGCCAACCGCTCGACGTCTAACAAGGTTCCCTCATCGACGTCGCTTAATCATATTCGCTCTCTGACCGCTCAGATGCAACGCTTGGAGGCCCGTGTACAGAATGCGAGGTCCAGATTGCCCGCTCCTGTCAACACGCCTCCCCGTGCCTCTCCCCGCTCGTCTGCGCAAGCAGTAGCTAACATTCCTTCCACCGTAACTATGCGATCGCGTAAGCGTGCGGTGGGCTCGGCCGCATCTTCCGTCGTGGATGATACTCCCACGCAAGGCGCTGCTACTAACGGGCCCAGCAAGCACCAATCTCGACTTAGTACATCGGGTGTGTCGCGGCTTTCGTTCGGGCCCTTGCCTAACCGGTCAAACAACTACGACCCCGACAACTCTGCCATGGGCATTTCTCGTCCCAGTAGCCGAGCGAGTGTCTCGGGCTTCACCAGACCTGAAAGACCTGCTAGTCGCACGGAGATAGCACGTCCGCTTTCCCGAACGAGTCTTTCAGGCGCCCGGACACCCATGGGCCTGCGTCCAAGATCTTCTATGAGTGGCAGTTTGCACAGTCATTCTCAGAGCTATAGTCATATGGAGGTGGACGAGCTGGAAGAGCGTACGCCCAGCAGGCGGGGTACCTACAGCAAGTATGACTTGAAAGGAGCTGGTAGCGCCATTCCGGCTCCCAGTAGCATCCCTTTATCACGACGGCCGAGCGGAGGTTTGGCTTCCTCGACTTCGCGGAGAGTTAGTGCCGGCACCGCGAACGATGGGACACGGCCCCGGAAGCTGAGTGATTTGGGGGAGACATATTGATGCTCTTCTTTCCACTTTCGACTTAATTGCGGGCCTCCTCTTCCTCACCTGCGAATAGGCAGACTGACGAGGCTTTGACGGCGTTACGAGATCACGATGGCGGAGATATACCAACCGTACCTACTACTACAACTCTACTTGTTTGAAAACACCGAGCCCCATTGATAACCTTTCATCCGTTAGCCCCCATCTGCACAAAGACTAGACTCGGGGTCGATTCGGCGTTGGAGGCTTGGAATCTTGGGAGCATCATACTCTATATTCCCCTGGCGGCAGTTTGGGGATTTCATTCACACAGCATCGAGCATTCCTTTGCGGCGCTTCATCGTCCTCTTTGAGACTTGAGAAATTGATATGGCGCTATCAGGTATCTAGATCATGGCTTGAAAAGGGTCTTGCGATGGATTGTATATACATTTTGTTCTGTGACATGCGCGGTGCGGGGTGATGATGTGAAGGGGCAGGTACGACGATGCGGATGTGGTGCGAGGAAGGTGGTGTGAGGGGGAGTAATACCTACAGAAACAGGCCTGACTGGCCCATATAGTTTTCTTTTGTTCCAATTGACTCTATTGAGATCACTGTTGGCGCGACGATGTTTCTGCATGCTGCTCGCACATGTGTAGCCACCTCAGATGGTATGATTGGATGTGGCCATCAAGAGAGGCGCAGTCTGCCCGTTTGCTTGCCCTTCAGATGGGTGGCCTCAGTTGTGTCTCCTCACAATATCGAGAGTCGTGATGTTTTCATCTCCATACTCTCTCAATCCTCTTGTTGCTCTCTTTACAGTCTGCTTATAACGATCGACGAACGGCCGCCGTGTGATGCATCATGGAGGCCGTAGGTGCGGGGGCGAATGTGATTGCATTCGTCGTACTCGCTGCCCAGCTTACAAAGACTGTCTACACCACCTTCTCCTTGATCAAAGATGGGCCGACTAATCTTCAGAGTGTGGCCAAAGATGTCCTTGGACTACACGAGACACTCGAGCTACTCAACGGGTGTCCGATGGTTGCCCATGATGCTTCACTGCCCAGTCTGATTATGGACTGTATTTTAGATCTCAAACCGATTGACGACAACATCAGACATCTTCGGATCACTCCTGGCGAAGAGAAGATTGGGAGACTGTGGAAGAGATTCAAGATCTTCCTTGACGAGAAGAAGTTGGATCAGATTCGGACGCAGGTTCATGCCCATACTAATGCGCTGCATATTCGACTTGGTATCTTGCAGAGGTTTGCACGGGCTTTGGGTTGTTGAAGGAGATCATGATCTGACTTGGCTTTAGTATCAGTATCTATGGCATCTCGACGGACATGCGTTCACTGAGTCAATCTGTGGTTGATATTGGCGACAAAATTAACCACTATTCCAGCAGTCACGTTTCTAATATCACGACAATGCACCAAAGCTTTAGATCCCTTCAACAATCATACGGACACGCTTTGCAAGGTGGCCTATCATCAATTGAGAGTGCCGTTCAAAATATGGAGTCCTTGGGACAATCCAATGCTAATTCTATGCTCACCCTTCTTCATGAGTTGAAAGACTTGATCATCAATAGGAATGAACGTCAGCCACGAGAACGTCAAGCGGTCGGTATCGTCGAAGAAGAAAATGCACCAAAGAACAACTTGCCCGGAAACCCAGACGTCGAGGACACTCTAATCTCAAGTATCACCAGATTGTGTGGTCTGATACAGGAGAAAAACAGGGTGTTCAACACTGACACAGACTCCAATGAGCAAGCTGAAGATATCATGGGAGACATTGAAAAGATGGTTTTCTCTGCTCAACAGCAGATTGAAGCTACGAATGGAGAGACAAAGATTCGTACTGATCTCAGGCGCTTCCGCCAGGCTTTTGGGCAATTCGAACTTACCCTCAATCCAGGTTGGTACAAATGAGATGATGGGCAAGGCAGCCACTGATGTCCATACAGATCGAGACCAGACTGATTCCCCCGATCCAAATTTTAGCTGGAGGCACGAATATACTACTTTCAGCCTTGGAAGACTCGGGACAATTGGACTCATGAAGGGAACACGCATTCGATCAACGTCACAAGACAAACATGACGACCCCACTTGTGCACTCGATTCAGCGGATTGCAAGTTAACAGTTACATTCCTGCCAAACAACCGTACTCAATTCAATATGCTCGTGGCATCGACTGTGCGACAGATTGCTTTTGGCAGGACCATTCACTCTATTTCATCGCTTGCAGTGAATAGAGTACTGCCATGCACATCTAAGGTATTCCAGGTAGTTGATCGCGGCGAAGTTCAAGATTTGGAAGAAATGTTGCGGCGAGGGGAGGCGTCTTTAAGAGATCATGACGAGTATGGCGCAAGCCTCCTATTCTATTCGACAAGAAATCCTGATATGTGTCGGTTTTTGCTGCTACATGGAGCGGATGTTGACCATGTTGGCGAAGAGCACGGTGTGAGGCAGATGCAACAGCCAGATGAGTTGACTCGCTCGTGTGTATACCAACGTTTCATCTGCAATAAACTACAACCTTGAGACTAACGACTCGCCACAGATGGCCAATTTCGATCTTAAATGCGCTCGTTCGCTGTCGTCATCGTGGAGGTTACAGGATCAATGCGAAGTTCGCACAAATGCTTTTGGAAGCTGGCGCTGATCCCCTATTATCGCCGATATCTGACGGAGACAATTTTATTGCTAATGTCATGACCTATGGGTCTCTGGTATGGCTATGTCATCGGTTTCTTTATTATACAAGTAGACTGATACACCGTAACAGGAAACTTTCACGGCATTTTGGCGCTGGACTCGATCTCAAACTTTCAATTTTGCCAATCGTGCTTTCAAGTATGGATACACTCCATTGATGGTATTGTGTCAGAACATCTCGCAATCTGATTCGGTACAAAAGCTTTCGATTTTGTTGGAAGCAGGGGCCGACGTAGCGGTACGCCTTGCTGATGGCAGATCATGCCTCCATGTTCTCACGCAATCTCTAATACCCGATATCCGCTCAATCAGAATCGCCCGTGATATTATTCGATGTCTTGTCGAGAATGGAGCGGACATTGATGCCCGTGACAATACTGGTAAAACAGCGCAGGAGTTGGCATATAACAAATGTCACACCTTCGACATTGACCGCCGAAGGTTGGTACACCACGCTGGTTCTTTCGCTGGCGATTTATGGGATTTAGTTCGCCATGAATGTGGTCATGATATTCGCCAATTTCGACAGGGTCACCAACGGAGAGTGATGTACTGCGAGCAATACACGCGTCAAATATTTGAAGAAATGTGGGAAGGGCGAGAGTCAGATTGTCCATATTGGAACGACGCTCCATGGCCACCAGAGGCGCCATGGCGCCCATTTGTTGATGACCCCTATCGCAATCATCACTGTGATACCTGCTATCCCCAGTTATGTAACCGCGATGATTGTGATGGGTGTTCAAGAAGACGGGGATTTTTCTATCACGCAGGCAAACGGGCGGAAGCCTTAATGGTCAATAGAGAGCGCGATATCGACAGCGACAGCCACTCTTTCATCACAGAAGAGCATGTGTCCTCGGCTCTTTACGAGAACCCGTGGCGGGATTGATATTGACAATGAAGGGTTGGGTGAAGGCGCAGTTATTTCGTTGAATTCACGAGTTACTGTTGATGTTAGTCATGATTTGGATGCCTTCAGCTTTAATTTCCTAGGCATGGGTTAGGCGGTCGCTCTTTTGGGGGTATGATGTATGGAGGCATGAATTTCGAAGATCTACTTTCATATTCATTATGCTCTTGAAATCATGAGACTGGATGAGCTCGTCGAACAGCGAAGAATACTTTCGATTTCGATTTAGGCGCTTGATAGCTTTGCATTCTTGTCTTGTTCTCGTTTCGTGGTGTAACTAGAGCGGATATACTATCTTACGACTGCACACTGCCGGACTATTGATGATTTCATGTAATCCCGGAGGGGTCGCTCATGTCCGTTTCTAGTGGAGATGAGACCATGATTAGATAGACGACTACTTGGCCGTAAAAGATTCAACAACTGTAGCACAATGTATAGGTTGTAGGATGAGAATTAGCATCTGCGTTGGATTGTATATGATAGGCGGCGTATTCGGTGTTGAAGGGCTACATATTTGCGGAGGTGATGGTCTAGGGTATAGTGAGGTGTAATATGGGTTTGACTGATTAGACACCTGGTTGAGTCTTTGATTGCTTTGAGATTTGGTATTGAGGTAGCAGATAGGTATGTGTTTAAGACACAGTGAGTGTGTACGGTTGTCCACTCGTTATGCAAATGCTAATGTCTACTTCATACACTATTGAGACAGTGGCATGCAGAGAGTGACAAGATAGTAGAGATCAGGATATAGGCGTAGGGAGTAGGGGCAGATTCATGATTCGCCTTGGAGACTACTGTCGAGAGGTTGGCCTTAACTCAAGAGCTGTTCAGAGTATGAACCTAATTTTTAGTCCTTCTTGCAGAAACCGATACCCCGGATGTGTTTTGTAAGTCTGGTTTGGGCAAAGTGAGTTGATGGAGGTTTTGAAGGTTTGGATGACGAGATAAGATTTTGGTTTATGAGAAATTGTTGTCATTCAGCAATGCTAAGTATCAATTAACTCAGCACAATACTGTCTCACATTCTAGTGCATGATAACCGTCACTTGAGTCTAATCAATGCGTTTATTAACTACAAGATTATGATTGAAGGTTTCTAGGTTCTTACATTTTCTGATGAATGTTATTTTCGAGTGGAGTTACACGTTGGACAAGCTACCCTTGAATTGTGACGGCGCCTAGAACACTTCTTATGATAGAGCCAAAAGTTCGCATCGCGATACAGATTCCTGGGAGAGCAATGCGAGCAAATGATATATTCTTCTGTAAGTACTAATGGAAATGGCTGTGCTATCTATACCGCTGTGGGTAAGGGTTGTTTGGTTCTGCGGTTGCTATTTATGTGAATGCATGTGTGGTTCCAGTGATCTGGTAGGGCTGGGATAAAATCGTACGATTTTCTTCGAGTAGAGGCAAGGATTGGTTCGTCACTGCGCCGCCGCCTGCGGATGCTGCCGCAATGGGGAAGTATTTGAGATGACGAAATGAACTGAGGTTTTTGTGTTAAAAGTATCAATTGGATGTTTTCCGTGTTCCATTTCGTTCGCACGAATAGGCCGCGGGCCTCGAACGAGGGCCTCGCTCGTTGGCGTGAGTCTGTGAGCCACGCCCATGTCGTTTCCTACAAACATTTCATGTGGGGATGTAGCGCCTCCAGATAATCGGGATGGCAGTGTGTAGAGATGTCATCACGTACAGTACATTGTCATATGCGATATTTGGCGATGGAATTGAATGCTTGTACAATTGCTAGCTACGAGTAAGGACCGCAACCCCAGTAGAAGCCTCTATCCACAAATGCTTCGGTGCCCGAAGTTACGTACAGGGCGTGGTTTCATGGAATTAAATAGTAGTCAAAAGAAGCCCGAGAGCCCTGACCCGGAGTAGGATCCCCTGACCCGGAGTAGGATCCGGCATTGTCATTCTGCATGTCAGTAGTCTGGTTCAATTCTACAGCACTGAATTATTGAAGGAGAACTCGGGGTAGACATCACACTTCAAGTTCATCACAGGACCGTGCTGTTATCCTCAGAATGCCACCCGAGAGTTGCAGCAGCAAATGTTTACACGATGATAGTGAGTGACACAAGGGCGAGAACGTCAGAGTAGAGACCTGATGTTGTCGATAGAGTTTTGGAATCTGGAAACTCTTTGAGATGCGGGGCCCGATTCTTATCTTTGTACCTACATTTCTCCGTTCCTGTCCCCATCCGTTCCGCCCAGCCGGACAAACATTTGGGGATCTGCGCCTGGTCATTCCGCTGGTTCTGCGCTGGGGCCGTAGCCAACTGCCTAAGGACGCGTCAGGACTCGGCAGTACTCCAAGGCATTGTTCACAAGTTGTATTGATTGTGGCCAATGTTATCGATGCCAATTTGAAAGCATCTCTTGCCCAATCTTTCTGTTTCCTCATTGCTTCAGCTCAGAAAACTCATCATCGGACTAAAGCGTGCCGGGGAGACTAGGAACATCGAAGCGTCAAACTAATGGGGTAGAGCAATTGGATGTACTGGGTACCAGCTGATTGACCTACGAGACCCCAACAATTGAGTTTATTAATGCAGCGAGATCCCGCACTCAGTTCTGTCAGGGTTCCCAATTCCTTGCCTGTCGTCGCATCTGAGGTAGAATTAGGGCTGGTAAAATGCCGGCACCAATTATAAAATGCCGGTATTATGCAACCCCATATAAAGTTAGGCATTAAACGGTTTAATACCTAATTTTTTTAACTATTACGCTTTAATTATAATATTTAATATTAAATAAATGCGATATTCGTTATTTTTAATTAATTGCGCATTTAGTGATTACTTTTTTACTTTATTTAATTAAAATTTTAATAGCTTTTTCGTTGTTCGATTTAAAAATGTTAGTATTATTTACTTATTTTTATCGGCCCCTTTATTCTATCGCATTACTACTATTATTTTATAATTATTATAAAAAAACTATAAAATAATAAACTACGTATTTATTTTAAGCCTTAGCTATTTTATTATATAAAATATAATTATTATTATATAATAATTACAAAAGCTGCGGGTATATTAAATCGTTACTTAAAGCGCTATAAGCGTTATAAAATTATATAAAACTAGCAAATAGCCGTTTTTAAAGCATTACTTATAGCGTTATTACTTAAAGTTAATATATATTATTGTTATTTTATAAAGTAAAAAATAGCTATTAATTATGCTTTTGCTTTTGCTATTATTACGGAAGGCCTAAAATACAGTATTTAAAAGCTTTTAAAAATAAAAGCTGTAATAAAGCAGCTAAATATATATTATATTTTACTTAAAAAGCACGCTATATTAAATCGTTACTTTTTAGTAATATATAAGCAATATCGGGCTATTATCGTTAAAAAAATATAACTAACGGACTTTTTTTCCGTTATTTTTAACGTATTTAATAATAACGCTATTAATAAAATATTAAATATATTAATTCAATTGCTTAATCGCTATATTTACTTTTAAAACAATATCGATTTTAAAAACGTCTCTTTAATTATTAAAAAGCACGTTAAAATATTTAAAAAAAGCCTATTAAGCCTCGTCGGTAATTTTTAAGGGCTAAAAAAAATCAAGGTTTTTATTACTAATATTTGCAATATTATAAAAGCTATTTACGCAGTTTTTATTAAAGATCTTAACTTTAATTATATTTAAAAGGTTTTTTACGACTTTTATAAATTAAATTTACTAATTAAAGACTTATTTAAAAATAACCCTTAAAAAAGCTTTATTTTTAAAGCTTTTAATATCGTTAATAGTTTTAAAAAATTAAAATTATAATACATACGTTTTTATATAACGTAAAAAAAAAAATACGGCAAATATAAAGCCTTTTTACTATTTATTAATACTAAATAAAAGTTTTAATACCGCTATATCCGCTTTTTAAAAAATAACCGAAACGCTTTTATTAAGTTTAATACATTTTACGACGTAATAATTAACCGCCTTAAATCCAACGTACTAAAATTGCTATAAAAAATATACGACTTTATTAACGATAGCGTTTTTTAAATATAATTAAAATTGCTTATAAAGCTTTTACAGCTTTTAATTAAAGCTATTATATCGTTAAAAGCAAATAAGTTATATATAAACTACGTTATTTATTATTAATAAAAAATTAAAAAGGCTTAATATAATTTATTTACAAAAAGTCGATTTTTAAAATATAATTTAAACTATACAATAACTAAATTAAATACTAAACAGGCTTTATAAACTACCGTTATTAATTAAATAGTATATACTTTAAATTACCGCTTTTTAAGCGTTTATTTATACTTTAATATTTATAATATAGTAATAAACTAGTTAAAAAATTAAGTTACTTTAAATATTAAAGCTTAAATATAGCGCGATTTTATTAAATTTAAGTCTTGTTAAAATACTTAGTTTATTTTTAAAAAAATAAATAATATTAAAAATCTAAAAATTTTATAAATAAAAGCTTTAAATATATATATTCCGTTAAAAGTTATCGGTTTTCGACTTTAAAGCGTTTTAGCGAATTCGGTACTATTAAAAAAGGCGTTTTTGGCTATAAACTTTATTTATAGTAAATCGAAAACTAATATAAAAACTATAATAATTACTATATACGTTTTTATATATATAAATTACTATACGATATAAAAAATAGAAAAAAAAACAATAAATAATATAATAAATAACGAAACTAAAGCAATTAAGGCTATTTTAATAGCTATAATAGCAAAAACAGCGATAAATTAAGTAGTAATAAGGCTTTAGGGACTACGGAGGCTACGGGAAAATTAAAAATTTTGGTCTATAACGTAAACCAAATCACGTAATAATCACATAAGCGGAGCCGGAATAATTAAATATTCTATAATGCCGGCACGGTAAAAAAAGGTACAGTTTGGTACCGGCACGAAACAGTATAATGTAATCTGGTATGATACTATTACCAGCCCTAGGTAGAATCCTTGACCGCACTAGCTTTTGACCACTGGTCCCTCTCCAACTCAATTGTGATGAAATGGTCCCTGCAAACGAGCAAGCACGTCATCTGATACACAACATCAAGGCAAGGCGAACGAAGAGTCGCCGGAACCCGTGGAGGCCGGTGGTCTGTAAGCCGGCGATGAGTGGGGATCTCCATTAGTAGTAAGCAGAGATATTCATGTCCAGCACGCCGGGAGGCAGAGGATAGCTCGACAGTCTTGTAAGAATGAAACATCAACATGCCCAGGTGATTTCGGGGTCAGGAATCGGGACTCGGGCATCGTGCGCGAAAAGGTCTCGGGTACACGCACCGCCGTGCAGTAGTAGTAGGGCGATAATGCAGGGTCCCGCTCAATCCCCTAAAAGCCTGGTGGTATCTTGGCCTATATGGGTAGTAGACGGGACATTCAGGATTGTCTCAGCAACATCTCGGTTCGATAACAAACAAGGCGATAGATACCTAAGTAGCATGTAGAAGGATGATGATATTGGGGGACGACGTGCTTCAAGACGACAAGAAACATCGTCAAAAAGCTATCTTGAACATGGGCAACTTACCTCACTGGCGCTTACATCGATCAGATGGGATAAGCTAGAGATGGACTTACTTGTTTGTCCTTCTCGACTTCCTCGTCGAAACTCGATACCGCTATTGTGACATCGTTTGACGAACACCTGTGTCAATTGGCTGTTGAAATCATCTCTTAGATTTGAAAACAATAGCAGAAGCGAACAGATTGTAACAAAAGGAGTCTTGTGGACATTTTTGACCAGCAAATCCTAAGTCGTGCCTCGTACTTTGTAGTCTGCAATAATAGTTCCGCAGATACCGTAAATCGACTCCCGTGCGGTTCCGGGACCTCCTCCCGCTGCCCGATCGGGGATGGACAACAGGATAGACGACGCCCCCGTTCAGGGAGATCGACGGGTCCAGATATGGCATTCAATATACGGTGCAGTATTGCCGAAATGCCATGAATGACAAAGCAGCAAATTTATGCGAAAAGAAAGTGATACTGGCAGGAGATAAACAAAGAGTTGCTATCGTTGGCCAAACGTCAGTAACAAGGGGACAACTTTCAAGCTTAGGGTCCTTGCCATATTGTAGTAAGGCAGCGAGGCCGAAGGTAGATATATCCGTTTAGTCTTTGAGTGCCCTCCCCCCAGTCTCCCGGTGCTCCCAGCTGAGGTCCAAATAAAGAGTTCAAACCTGAGACAACAGGTCCGAGATGACAATGTCAAACGACGGGCTTCAGATCTCGAAAGTCAGATTGTGCCGGTGATAGGGTGAAGAGCTGATAGACATTTGGAGGGTGGGTTTTGACCTAGGGTATGGACTTTCACATCCCCAACACGCCCGAGTCGCTACGTCAATTGGAGCCCCACAACAAAGATAGAGGGGCGATCTTGGAGCGAGCGACTCCCAAGTTCTGCCCAAGCTTGCCCAACAGGGCAATAGCTGAGCGATAGACCCGGCTGGCGAGCACCCGCTAGTGTTATTGGGCAGGGCTCTATGCACGGCTTAGTGCCGGAATTGAGTGCTAGTGAGGCCCGAGAGGAGTGCGGCGACATTGGCATGGCTGCTCGCTGTCAGTCGAAGGAAGCGACGCTGTATCTTGTACCCGTGTGCACCCCGGACTAGCGCCGTGGTAGCCACTGAGCCCTGAATATTCCGCAGCCCTGGGAGGAAGGGGATGGAACCTCATGTACAGTTTACAGTTTATTGAGATGCCAAAAAAATGTTGTACCCACTCATATCGCGCTGCTGGCACAGGCGACAGACAGGCAGGTACCGCAATGCCAATCCGCAGTGTGTGACAGCGATATGAGTGAGGTTGCAGTGTTGTAGTGTTGTAGCGGAAGGAGCGTGGTGAGTGCGTGCAATGTCCGCAGCCCGCGGTGTCCATACTACCTAGTCCAGCTCCAGCTTTTGGGGTTGGCTGTCCAGTGTGCTAGGAACCGTCAACTTTTTCCTCTGCTGGCTTCACGTTCAATTGTTATTACATGAAGGTATCCCGTCCCTTTCTCACCACCCGATCCTGAACCTTTCTTCCTCTCTCCCACTTACGCTCAAACGTCTCAATCCCATCCCGGTCGTCATCGACCTTCCCCATCCTCGTTGCTTGCTGCTACTACTGCTGCCCCGTGCTTCTCTCTTATACAAGAGGGGCATTGTAATAACCCGTCTTTCTCAGCATAGCTTGGGTCTGCTCATATCCTACTCCAAAAGGGGTCCATTATCTGTTTGGAGATACCCGGGTAGAAATTGGTGTCATTTGCCTTGTGTTGTGTAAGTTAGCCTTCTGCAATTCTGTATACTCCATGTTCTTGCCCACCGCGAGATGCCCATGAGCAGAAGCGGACGCAGATGCACCCAGACATGGGCAAGAGCCAGCAACAGCCAAAAAGAGCCGTGCCGTCTCATGCTCAGGCTCAAGAAAACGCTCAAGTGCAGATCTAAACTCAATTTTCGCATTGATGACACTTACGCTGACCCCTATCCGTTTTGCTTCGGCTATTGTAGACATTGCGCACTTCCATTCTGCTTGTACTTGAAATCTGTCGGCCAATTCTCCCGTCCGCCTCACCAATAGACCTCCCCGCCGCTGTTTGACAAGCGGACGACTCCACCCTATCACCGAATTCCACCGAATCGTACAGTCAGCTAGCTGCAGCTGAGCTGTCGGCGCTGGTTCGACTGCACTCCCTACCCACAAGAGAATACCTATAGTATCCGGCTCTCGATCCGGGAAGGTCTAGGACTCGGATGATCCGCTATCCATCCTATACCATCACGACCTAATTCCGTTCGACGTCCTCTCCCCCACACGTCGAACACCTCCCCCTCCAAACCACATATCACCAGGACGAAATCATGGCTTCTCAGACAAACGGCAAGGCTGGCACGAACGGCAACCGAACGGTGCCCGTTGCCAATGGCAAGCCCACCTATGCCGAGAAGCATAGAGTCGCGGACCACTTCATTGGCGGTAACCGGCTCGAGAATGCCCCTCCCTCAGAGGTCAAGGACTTTGTGGCCAGCCACGATGGTCACACCGTCATCACAAATGTAAGGAGATAATGAAGAAACCAGTAGGGCAAAGGCCAATCGAAAAGTACTTGTACTAACTCGACTGGTGCAGGTTCTGATCGCCAACAATGGTATCGCTGCCGTCAAGGAAATCCGATCAGTACGAAAATGGGCCTACGAGACATTCGGCAACGAGAGAGCTATTCAGTTCACCGTGATGGCCACGCCCGAAGATCTGGCTGCCAACGCCGATTACATCAGAATGGCCGACCACTACGTCGAGGTTCCCGGTGGCACGAATAACCACAATTATGCTAACGTAGAGCTAATTGTCGACGTTGCTGAGCGAATGAACGTACACGCCGTATGGGCGGGCTGGTAAGTTGCAAATACGCCCACACCTTCGATCGAACAAAACATGTTGCTGACAAGGATATCAGGGGTCACGCTTCAGAGAACCCAAAGCTGCCCGAGTCGCTGGCTGCCTCTCCACACAAGATTGTCTTTATCGGACCCCCGGGATCTGCTATGCGGTCTCTCGGCGACAAGATTTCCTCCACCATCGTTGCACAACATGCCGAAGTACCCTGCATTCCATGGTCTGGTACCGGTGTAGACAAGGTCGAAGTCGACGACCAGGGCATTGTAACGGTCGCTGACGATGTCTACATGAAGGGCTGCGTTCAGTCGTGGGAAGAGGGCCTGGAGAAGGCCAACGAGATCGGCTTCCCCGTCATGATCAAAGCCTCCGAAGGTGGTGGTGGCAAAGGTATTCGAAAAGCCTTGTCGGAAGACGGCTTCGAGCAGCTCTACAAGGCTGCCGCAAGCGAAATTCCGGGTTCCCCTATCTTCATCATGAAGCTGGCTGGCAACGCTCGACACTTGGAGGTCCAGCTGTTGGCTGATCAATATGGAAACAATATTTCCTTGTTTGGCAGAGATTGTTCCGTCCAGAGACGACACCAGAAGATTATTGAAGAGGCCCCGGTAACAATTGCTAAGCCGCCCACATTCAAGGGGATGGAAGAAGCTGCTGTCCGTCTGGGTCGCCTTGTGGGATACGTTTCTGCCGGTACCGTCGAATATCTGTATTCCTATGAAGACGACAAGTTCTACTTCTTGGAGCTGAACCCTCGTCTTCAGGTCGAGCATCCCACTACTGAAATGGTTAGTGGTGTCAACCTGCCTGTCGCCCAGCTCCAAGTTGCTATGGGTATCCCCCTACACCGCATTAGCGACATCCGGCTGCTCTATGGTGTCGATCCCAAGACTACCACTGAGATTGACTTCGAATTCAAGAGCCCCCAGAGCGATAAAACTCAGCGCAGACCACAGCCCAGAGGACACTGTACCGCCTGCCGTATCACCTCCGAAGATCCCGGAGAGGGCTTCAAGCCTTCCAACGGTGTAATGCACGATCTCAACTTCCGTAGTAGTGCTAACGTGTGGGGTTACTTCTCCGTCAGTACCTCCTCCAGTATTCACAGTTTCTCCGACAGTCAATTCGGTCATATCTTTGCATACGGAGAGAGTCGTGCCGCTTCCAGGAAGAACATGGTCGTGGCTCTGAAAGAGTTGAGTATCCGTGGTGATTTCAGAACAACCGTCGAATATCTCATTAAACTTCTCGAGACGGAGGCTTTCGAGGATAACACAATCACCACGGGGTGGCTGGATGAGCTGATTTCTAAGAAACTGACCGCCGAACGGCCCGACCCCATTCTTGCCATTGTTTGCGGTGCTACGACCAAGGCCCACATCGCGTGCGAAGCAACAATTGCCGAGTATCGCAATGGTCTTGAGCGCGGTCAAGTGCCCTCTAAGGACATCCTCAAGACGGTCTTCCCTGTCGACTTCATCTACGAAGGCCATCGCTACAAATTCACGGCGACACGTGCTGGTCCTACTAGCTATCACCTCTTCATCAATGGGTCCAAATGCCAAGTTGGTATCCGGCCGCTCAGTGACGGTGGTCTGCTCATTCTTATCAACGGTCGGAGTCACAGCGTCTACTGGAAGGAAGAAGTTGGCGCTACCCGTGTGTCAGTTGACAGCAAGACATGTTTATTGGAGCAAGAGAATGACCCAACTCAGCTCCGAACACCAAGTCCCGGCAAGCTTGTCAAATACACGGTGGAGAATGGCGAGCATGTCAAGTCTGGCCAAACTTTCGCTGAGGTTGAAGTCATGAAAATGTTCATGCCTCTGATCGCCCAGGAAGATGGCATTGTGCAACTCATCAAGCAACCCGGCGTTACAATTGAAGCTGGTGACATCCTGGGTATCCTTGCTCTCGATGACCCAAGCCGCGTGAAGCAGGCTCAGCCCTTCGTCGGCCAACTTCCCAACCTGGGATCACCGCAAGTCCTTGGTAACAAGCCGTCTCAGAGGTTCCATCTGGCATTCGCGATCCTCCAAAATATTTTGAAGGGCTACGATAACTCCGTAATCATGCAACAGACTCTCAAGGAGATGATTGAGGTTTTGCGCGATCCTGAGCTTCCCTACAGCGAGTGGTCTGCCCACCATTCCGCTTTGCACTCAAGAATGCCTCAGCCTTTGGATGCGGCCTTCACTCAAATCATTGAGAAGTCGAAACAGCGAGGAGCCGAGTTTCCTGCGAAGACTCTTGCCAGATGTTTCACCAAGTTCATCACCGAGAATACCACTCCCAGCGAGGCAGATACCCTCAAGACCACCGTTCAGCCCCTGTTGGACGTTCTCATCAACTACTCCGAGGGGCAGAAAGTCCGAGAGCTCAATGCCATCTCCGAGCTTCTCAATGAGTACGCTGAGGTTGAATCCTTGTTCGCCAACCGCCGTAGCCAGGATGAAGATATCGTCTTGAAGCTACGTGATGAGAACAAAGAAGATTACTCGAAGGTCATTGAGACGGTCCTGTCGCACAGTCGTGTTGGATCCAAGAACCACTTGATCCTAGCCCTATTGGACGAATATCGACCCAACAAGCCAAACTCCGGAAACGTTGCCAAACATCTGCGAGATATTCTCCGCGAGTTGGCCGAGCTCGACTCGCGCTCTACTGCTAAGGTCTCCCTCAAGGCCAGAGAGATTTTAATCCAATGTGCTCTCCCCTCATTGGAGGAGCGCACTGCCCAAATGGAGCACATTCTCCGTTCGTCTGTCGTGGAGAACAACTACGGAGAAACTGGCTGGGAGCATCGGCAGCCTAATCTTGACGTTATCAAGGAAGTTATCGACTCCAAATACACTGTATTCGATGTATTGGGCACGTTCTTCGCTCATGAGGATGCCTGGGTCGGTGCTGCGGCGCTTGAAGTATACATCCGCCGGGCTTACCGTGCCTACAATGTTAGCAAGATTGAGTACCATGCTGACGACACTGATACGAACCCTGCATATCTTTCGTGGGACTTCTCTTTTAGGAAGAGTGAATCCGAGCTTGATATCATACCTCAGTCTACAAATCCGTCTGTACCGGGTACTCCGATGAGGGAAGATTTTGGGTTCCATCGCATCAGTTCCGTCAGCGACATGACATATCTCCGCCAGAAGACCGAGGCCGAGCCCGTAAGGAAGGGTGTCATCGTTCCCTGCAAGTATCTTGATGAGGCTGACGAGTGGCTACCGAAAGCCATCGAGACTCTACCTCTCAAAAAGGCTCGCACCCCTAGTGGTCTGCCCAACCTCGATGGGAAGCGCAAGACCTTCAAGACAGAGGAGGACGAGCTGGCAAACGTAATCAATGTTGCTGTACGCGATGCTGAGTCGGTGGATGATCAAGAGATCATTTCAAGAATCAGGTCCATGATCGACACCAACAGGTCCGATCTTCTTTCGCATCGTGTTCGACGCGTCACTTTTGTCTGCAACCGTAACGATGGATCAAATCCCCGGTACTACATTTTCCGTGGTCCTGAATATGTCGAAGATGAGACTATCCGCCACATTGAGCCGTCTCTTGCCTTCCAACTGGAACTTCAGCGGCTGGCCAAATTCAAGATCTCTCCAGTATTTACAGAGAACAAGAACATTCACGTGTACGAGGCTATTGGCAAAGGCTTGGAAACCGATAAGCGTTACTTTACTCGCGCTGTTATCCGACCTGGGCGTCTGCGAGACGACATCCCCACAGTCGAGTACTTGGTTTCCGAGACAGACCGTGTGATCAATGATATCTTTGATGCCATGGAGATTATCGGCAACAATAACTCTGATCTGAACCACATGTTCCTCAACTTCTCGCCTGTTTTCCAGCTGAACCCTGACGAGGTCGAGAAGTCTCTCCAAGGATTCCTTGACAGATTTGGCCCTCGTGCTTGGCGTCTGCGTGTTTCTCACGTTGAGATTCGCATTGTCTGTACCGACGGTACTACCGGGCAGCCGCTCCCCCTGCGCGTGTTGATCAGTAATACATCTGGTTATGTCATTCAAGTCGAAATTTACGCCGAGCGCAAATCCGAGAAGGGCGAAATGATCTTCCACTCGATCAGTGGCACCAACAGAATCGGCTCTATGCACCTCATGGCTGTATCAGCTCCATATCCTACGAAGAACTGGCTCCAGCCCAAGCGATACAGAGCTCACCTTCTCGGTACGCAGTACGTGTACGATTTCCCTGAGCTTTTCAGACAAGCTGTCGAAAACAGCTGGACCCAAATCCTTAAAAAGCACGGTCATCTGGCAGAGAAGAGACCTGCCCATGGTGAGTGTATCGATTACCATGAGCTTGTTCTGGACGATCATGACAAGCTTGCTGAGGTCTCACGTGAGCCTGGCACCAATACCTGCGGTATGGTTGGCTGGGTTATCAATGCTCGTACTCCCGAGTATCCAAAGGGCCGTAAATTTGTTATCGTGGCCAACGACATCACCTACAAGATTGGTTCATTCGGCCCCAAGGAAGATCACTTCTTCAACAAGTGCACAGAGCTAGCTCGCAGCATGGGTATTCCTCGTATCTACCTGTCTGCTAACTCTGGCGCGCGCCTGGGTGTTGCCGATGAGCTTATCCCGCATTTCAAGGTGGCCTGGAATGACCCCAACAAGCAGGAGTCTGGCTTCAAGTATCTGTACCTCGACGATGCCGCAAAGAAGCGATTTGAGGACGGCGCTACAAAGGATGTCATCACCGAGACTGTTAGCGAGGATGGCGAGGAACGCCACAAGATTGTAGCCATTGTGGGCGCTGAGGATGGTCTCGGTGTCGAATGTTTGCGTGGATCCGGCTTGATTGCTGGCGCCACAAGCCGTGCCTACAATGACATCTTCACCGTGACATTGATCACCTGCCGATCCATTGGTAAGTCACAATTGGCCCTCGACTAGTTTTTGCAGCACTAATTCTTCATAGGTATTGGTGCCTATCTCGTCCGTCTTGGCCAGCGTGCTGTCCAAATTGAAGGCCAGCCAATCATTTTGACCGGTGCTGGGGCGTTGAACAACCTGCTGGGTCGTGAGGTCTACACTTCTAACCTTCAACTTGGTGGCACCCAAATCATGTACCGCAACGGTGTGTCTCACATGACCGCCAACGATGACTTCGCTGGTGTATCCAAGATTGTCGAGTGGCTGTCATTCGTTCCAGCTCAACGCGGCCTTCCTGTTCCCATCACTCCCAGCCTCGATTCCTGGGATCGTGAGACCGTCTACATGCCACCAAACAAGCAGCCTTATGATGTCCGATGGCTTATTGGTGGTAAAGAGGATGAGGATGGCTTCCAGCCTGGTCTTTTCGACAAAGACTCCTTTGTTGAGACTCTGGGTGGTTGGGCCCGCACAGTTGTCGTTGGTCGTGCGCGCCTTGGTGGCATTCCTATGGGTGTCATTGCTGTGGAGACCCGTACAGTCGAAAACGTGACGCCCGCGGACCCTGCCAATGCTGACTCAGTCGAGCAAGTCATCAACGAAGCTGGTGGTGTCTGGTATCCCAACTCCGCTTTCAAGACTGCCCAGGCCATCAACGACTTCAACTACGGCGAGCAGCTGCCTCTCATGATCCTTGCCAACTGGAGAGGCTTCTCCGGAGGTCAGCGCGACATGTATAACGAGGTCTTGAAATATGGTTCGTACATTGTCGATGCCCTCGTCAAATACGAGCAGCCCATCTTCGTGTACATTCCACCTTTCGGTGAACTTCGTGGTGGCTCTTGGGTCGTCGTTGATCCCACCATCAACCCTGTTGCCATGGAGATGTACGCTGATGTCGAAGCCCGCGCTGGTGTCCTCGAGCCCGAAGGCATTATTGGTATCAAGTACAAGAAGGACAAGCAACTCGACACTATGGCTCGTCTCGATGCTACCTACGCTGCGCTGAAGAAGCAGGCCTCCGCAGAAGGCTTATCTAAGGAGCAAGCCGACGAGCTGAAGAAGAAGATGACTGCCAGAGAGAGACAACTGCTGCCAATCTATGCGCAGATCGGCATTCAATTCGCCGACCTCCACGACCGCGCTGGCCGCATGAAAGCCAAGGGCACGATTCGTGAAGCAATTGAGTGGAAGAACGCTCGTCGCTTCTTCTACTGGCGAGCTCGTAGACGCCTCAACGAGGATTACATTCTCAAGCGCATGGCCACTGCAAGCGACTCCAAGATCACTGACCAGTGCAGCCCCGCCGCCGTTTCCCAGCGAAATGAGCATCTCGGTATGCTTGCTGCGTGGTCCGGCGTGCCCAACTTCTCCCGCAGCGACAGAGATGTTGTCGACTGGTATGAGAGCAATGCCAAGTTCATCTCTACCAAGATCGAAACACTCAAGACCGAGGCTATTGGCAGACAGATGTCTGACTTGATGAGTGGCGACAAGGTCGCTGCTCTCAAGGGCTTGAAGGATATGTTACACATGATGCCCATCAGTGACCGAGAGGAGATCATGAAGTACCTGAAATGAGCAGAGTCTATCTAGGAATAAGATGAAGGTGATGTATATTGCATTAATTTGGTGCATGGTGTATCTGACGAGGCTTCCGGGTTGGGTGCTTATATGATCTGGCGCTTGTGTCTGAAAAGGGAGGCAGCGCTAGTAGATTTCGCCATTTCGGCATGTTATATTAGAAGAGCATTGAGATTTCGAATTCAATTTCCAATACCTTTCCTCGTTATTGCTCACTGTCTGTGATATGTGTCGTCTGGCTAGAAATGCTGGTGAATCGTATCAATTAAATAGTTCGTCCCTGTAAAAATCAGGATCATGAAGTGGGCGTCTTCATCATATTGTGCGGTATTGTCTTGGTACGACTGAAGAAATGCGTCTGTATTAGGACGGAACCGCTGGCATCAGTATCATTTGAACTGTAGCATGTCTCGACTTTTACCACATTACAGAAGACGGGTATGCTTGTGAGGGTGATTTCAGTCTCATGCCCTCATGGATTAGTGTTCTTTAGTCTTGGTTTTATTACTCTATTTCATTGTATATATGGCGTTGAGGTACTTCTCGGGCTGATGGACGGATTGACTATTGTGGAGTGAGGTTTGCGGGGGGTTTGTGAGGATATTGGTGGCTTAGGTGTAGTGTTGTTTTGGGTATAGTGTTGTATAAGCATAGGTGCTGTCTTGGGTATGGGGTGTGAGTTGTTGATTCGTGCGTGGGTGCTTTGGTTAGGTGCTTGGTTGGTGTGTTCTTGTTTGTGGGGGGCTTTGTGGTTTTGCCGGTTTGTGGTTAGGAGATTGTGAGATTTTGGGATGTTGGCATGTTGGGGAATGGCCGGAGCTCTTGGTACGTACTGTTGAGCTTCTGATCCTATCTTCGCAGGATGGTAAGACAATGTTGAGAATGAATAAAGATTGTCAACAGAGATCGTTGGCAGGTAGAGTCTGGTCCGGCATGAGACTGAAGATGGAGGTTTCATTGTGTAAGTGGTTTTCGAACGGGTGTGAGGAGAGGTGTGAGGAGAGGTATTCATCCGACGTGGTATTGGAATAAAAGTGTCTTGAAGAACATCAGAATAGTTGAGGAGAAAACGAGCGACTCAATTAAATGGTAGCTGGAGCTAAATTAGGAGATGGAGATAGATAATAAGACTGAACGCAAAAACTGAGTGCATCGCATATCCTTAACAGTGATAACTTGGTTATCGCCGACATGAATTCTGTAGCGTTACAAACATCCACGAGTAGATTTCTGATTCCAATTGACGAGGTCAAACCTCTTACTCAGACTACCAGCGCTCCTGCGAATGTCAGAATCTCCTTGAAGGTAGTGTCGTCGTAGTGACTGTGTGAAGTGTGGTGCTGGCAAGTGCTGGCGACGGTGATGTTGAGCTGAGCCGGGAAATACAACGCCAGAAATGATTGAACTGGCGTACAGTACCCGCCAGCTGATATAGGGCCGGGGTGTCAATTGTAAAGCGAAAAGCGAGTGGGAGACAACTATGCCATCGGTAAGCAAGATCCGGTGCTCTCGATTCGAGATTCTATCATGAATCATTTTGGTTGTGATCGGTGCGATTGACGACTGTCCTATCGACCCCGGAAACGTCACCACCCTATCAATACGTCCTGCTCGCTAGTTACAGGCTCTCCCTGCAGCAACTCGTCGAGGCGGCTATATAGGAGACGGTATTTGGCGATCTTGTCTAGTCTACCGGCTGCTAACAGTCGTACTGTATGATGAACTCGATTAGCAGTGGCGCGAGATGGCTGAGACGCAGGGTATGCCGGCGACTTCAGTGGACGGGTTAAGATGGAAAGACTTGCTGATTGCACCGGTAATATGTGTGAAAATGTCCTTCCTGCCATACAGCCTATTCGTGCTGCTCCTATGCTCGACAATGTCATAATTTCGCTCGAGCCACGCTTTATAGGCCTCGTACAATGCGATCCTCTCTTGCAATAACAAGTTGTTCAGGTGTACTGGATCGGGATTTCCCCATGATTGCATTGTATGGAGCAGTTGGCGTCTTACGTACGATAGCGCCTCGGACATCATGCCAGGTTCGAGTTTCCCATCGAGGGCTTTCCTGTAGAGGGCTTTGGTTGCATCGATGGCTGAGCCCTCGAGGGGCACTCCGTCCATTATACTTCCGCCCAGAGACTCCCCCATCTGGGTTATGAGCGGCCAACACTTATCAGGGCATATGCCCTGAAGGTATTCAGGATGGGTCTTTGTTGACTTCTCGTTGAAGCATAGTTGTCCCGAGGCAGCAGTTCGACATAGGATCTTTCCTTGTCGACGCCAGGTATGCTGGCAAATGGGGTACACCTCGTCCTCGTAGTAACACATCATGGAAGACTTTGGATAAGGTTAATGATGACCAGGTGACATCTCGTTTTGGCATCGGGCCGGGCTTTTCTGGGGGATTGCACATATGCCAAGCTATGACACCGAAGGGTGGTGGTGTTATACACATGATGGCTTGATGGTGTGTCGAGTTATGCTCTTTGTCCGCGATTTGCAGCTCGCATACTAACTGGGCGCAGATGTGAGTATAGGAAAGGTACAGGAGAAATGCTGAGCTTTCAATGTCGATATGGGGACACGAAGCGCGAAGTTGGCCCAACTAGAAAGTAGTGACAAAAAGGAATCAACTATTCAGATTCCAACCTATGCATTTGCGCTACCAACAAGGCTCTTGAGGTCTCACAGGGAATGAATCTTCCGACATAGAGAAACAAATCGATCGGCTGTGTTGTGCCTACGATGTACAAAAACTTAGTGCGCAAGACGGACACTGAGAGTAATCTTGATGACCGATGGCGCTTGGATATCTTCTTGGGTGAGGAATGGAGCTTCTTTGTTCGCGCTGTGAAGTTGAGTGTTACGTGGTACGCGGGTAGCACCGGACTGCGGTTTGGAAGAACACAGCAATCCACTGAAGGGTGGACGTCAAGTTTGTCATGATACACGTCCCTCAATAAATCAATCAAGGAGTATAAGGTAAATCTGACTTGAAATATCGAAATAGTCGTGCATCTCGAGCTCCACGTCCCGGTTCTGCCAGGTAGGTTGCACCTCTCAGGGGTTCAGGATCCCTGTCCCAGGTGTTAGCGCTGTGCTGCAGCACAGCATAGGTGACCCCATCCCCGAGCCCCGGCCATCACGCAAAGTGACGGGGAGCAGATCAGACCCGATGAATCGCCTAATGAACGAGGAGACTTGTCCAATAACATTACACTGCACGATCAGGCTCCATGTGTAGGACTTTGCAATAGACGCACGGCGGGCCGCTGATACAGTAGCATTCATGATGCATCAACAGGCATGGCGAGCCTGGGAAACGGTTTTCCGATGCGCCCGTTGGGTAACCCCACAAGAACATGGGCCACACCAGGATACCGCTGAATCATTAGCGGCCTGGGAAACATCTCCAGATCACTTCCCCTCCTCCTGTGTACCTACTCGTCAGGCCTAAAATCGGCTTACTTCCGTGGTTCCGGTATAGCTACGACCTATATGTTAGGGATATTAAATTGTAAAACGATATTAATTCGTAACCGTTTTTAAAAAATTCTATATATAGATTTTAATAAAAATCGCATTAAAATAAATATATATTTATTTAATTAAATTCGGTAATATAAACGTAAAACTATATTTTAGTTAGTTTATAATAACGTTATAACCGGATTTTTTATATTATTAAATATAGAAATAAGTTTATAACGTTATTTTAAAGCCGTTATTAATATTAAAATAAATAACGATTATAATACTTTTAGTATTTTCTTTTTTATTTTTAATATAAAAATAAAAGCCCGCGCGCCGATTTAAATTTGTTTTAATTAAAATTAAAAAAAAGACTAAAATAAATATTTTATAATTAAAATATATAAACTAGTTTATTTTTTAAATTTATATATATACTTTTTATAGTTTTTTCGAAAAACGTTATTTATTATATAAAATTAGCTATATAAGGCTTAATATTAATATTAACTTTTGTATATTTCGGTAAACCTATTTAATTAAATTTATATAAATATACGTTTTACTATTTTTTAATTATATATAGTTTATATATTTAAAACGTCGCGTTATTATTGTTTTTTTTTTAAATATTAGTAATAATGCTAATAATTAATTAATATAAATAACCGCAACTATATAATATTATAATATATAATTATATATTATACTATTATAACGTAGTTTTTTAAAAAAAAACGTTAATAAAAATTTATATATATTAATTATATCGTAAATTTTATATTTATAAGGTTATTTTTAATTAAATGCGTTATTTAGTAATAAAACGCGGCAATATTTATATTACTACATATTAAATAATTATTACCCCGTTTTTCTTTATACTATATTTTAACGTTTATTTTAACGTTATTTACGCCGATTTATATTATTATTACGGCTATTGTTTTTTTTATCGTTTAAGTTATAAATATATTAAATAATTAGCTTTATTTTAATATAAATTAATAATTATTTAATAACGTAATTATAAAAGGTTAGAATTTATAAAATATTACGATAAACTATTGTAATAAGTAAATAAGGTAGCCTTTTAGCGCTATTAAATATAATATTACTAACTCGTTATTTTAGGCCTAAATACGTCGATTTTTATATTTTTTAACAAAATAGCTTAAATAAATAAAGTTATATATTTAATTTTTATTAAAAGTAATATTTAAATAAAGGTTTTTTACTTATAATTATAATTTATATTTATTATATTTTATTTAGCGTTTATATTATTATTTTAATTTTTATTAGCTTTAAAATTATTACTATTATTAGTTTTGAAATTATCGTTATAAATATTAAATCTTACGGGGTTAATTTTTAAAAAATTTAATACAGTTATAAAGCTATTTATATTTATTTTGCCTTTAGCGAAAATAATAATAACGGCATTTAATATAAGCTTTATATAAACTTACGGCATTACCGGTTAAAATAGCTTTTTTAAAAAGTATTAATATATATTTAGCTATATATTTTTAACGGGGTTATTAAATAAACGCGTTTTATTAATAATAGTACGTTTTTTTTTTCGTATTATATTTTATAACGCCGTTAACGTTTTTTATAATATTTTAAAAGCAGCTAATTTATATTATTAGCTTTTTTTTTAAATAATACGATTTTATTAGTTAATTATTTATAAAATATAACTCTTAAAGCTTTAAAACGGGCTTTTTATATTTTAATAAAGCGTAATTTATCGTTTTTAA
The DNA here is from genome assembly GCA_022578705.1 of Xylariaceae sp. FL1019. Lineage (NCBI taxonomy): Eukaryota > Fungi > Ascomycota > Sordariomycetes > Xylariales > Xylariaceae > Xylariaceae sp. FL1019. The sequence continues at coordinate 406,778 of MU391952.1, read as the reverse complement.
AACTTTTAACCTATTACTAAAAAATAGTTATTTTTATTACTCCCTTTTTTTTTATAAAGCGGTAATATTTATTACGCTTTGTTTAAATTTTATTAAATTCGTTTATTACGGCTTATAATTTAGTATTATTAATTATTATAAAACCTATTTTCGTTATTAGTTTATTTTAAAAGCGTGCTTAATTATTTATATTAATAAAATTTTGCTTTTTTTTTAAACGTTATTTATTAATATTAGCTATTTTTACGAAAATAAGCGATTTTAAGGCTTTATTACGTTTATTTATAATATAAGCTAATAATTCGTTTAATAAAATACGTTTTTATATATATTTTTTTATTTTATTAATAATATAATTAATATAATATTATATATAGCTTATTAATAAAACTAGGGTAACGTATTTGCTTTATTTATTATTATTATTATATAGAAATAATAGCGGTAACGGCGTTTAAAAGCGACGTATATTAGTTTTAAAACTAATTATTATACGTCGTTTTTTTTTTCGATTTTTACGTTATAATAATGTTTTACGACTTATTAATTGTTTTTTTAGCGTATTAATATAACTTTATTTATTACAGAATATATTATTATTAAGTGTTAAAAATAAAGTATTTAGTATTAAATCGAGTATTATATTAATATTAATAAGCTATAAGCCAGCTTTTTTTTACGTAAATTTAATATATTTGCGTTTTATATTAATTTTTCAGATATTAAATAAGCCGTCGAAAAATTTAATATTGCCGTAATTAATATTTTTAAAATTAATATACTTTAATATCGCGTTTTAATAGGTTTTTTTGCAATAAATAAATATATTAACGTTAAAAAGCTATATATAGCCTATAAAATAAAAAAGTAATAAAAATAACTTTACGTTATATTTAATATAAAGTTAAAAAAACTTAATAATATAATAATTTTTATAATTATTTAATATTAATAATTTTATTTTAAATAAATTAATAGGCCGCGTTTTTTTTTTAAAATAATAAAACTAATTTAACGCTAATTAATTATTAATATAATTAAATAAGCTATATAATAACGTAGTATTATTTTCGAATAAAATAGTAATATATTTTATTTTAATTTTAATATTAAATATAATAATAAAAAGCGCGATTTTTTTACCCGTAGTAAAAACCGCTTTAATAGCGGTTATTAATTTGCGTTAATTAAGATTGTTATAATATATCGTTAGTATTTTTTAGTATTGCTATATATATTAATTTCGATTATTAATATTAATATAATAACCCGTTTTGTTATTATTTTATATATTATTAGCCGTTATTTTATATTTATCGACGGTTTATTAAAATAAACAAAATAAAGTTTTTAAAAAATTTCGATTACTAGCGGTTTTACGTAAAATAAATTTAGGCTTTGTTTTTTTTAATTTAAATATTTTAATATACTTTTATATATATTATTGCGCTTATTATTTAAAAGCTACGGATCTAAAGTGGTTAAATTTTAGTAGCTAATTAATTAAAATAGTAACTCGATTTAAAATAATAAAAATGCCTAAAATATTAAATATTAATAATATAACGCAAAACGAAAAAATATTAACGTATTAACGGTTATTTATACGTTAAATTAAGTATAAAGGGCTAAATCTTTAGCTTCGTTTAATAATATATTATTATTATTATTTTAAAATCGTAACTTTTTATTATTTAAACGAAATTATAAAGCAAAGTATTCGATATTATAATATTTCACTAACGCTATTATATTATCGAAATCTTTAAAACGGTTTTTTATATACCGGACGGCGATACGTATACGGTTTTCGTTAAAAGCATTTAATATTTACGGGTTAATACGGTTTATTAAGCCGGTACGCGTTTTATAGCGGTAATATTAATATTTAGTTATTATAAAATATAGATTTTAGTAAAAAATATAATAATAAAAAGCTTTAAAAACTATTATTTTAATATAAATAAATAAAAATTATATACGTTAATAAAATTAAAATAACTATATTTATTAAAATATTAAAAACTAAAAATTAAACTTAGTAATATATATTAAAACTATTTATTTAATTAAGCGGTAGTATATATTAAATTAATGCATTTATTATTAAAAACGAGGTATAAAAAAAACGGTTGCGAATTAATATCGTTTTGCAATTTAATATCCTTAACGTATAGGTCGTAGCCACACCGGAACCACGGAAGTAAGCCGATTTTAGGCCTGACGAGTAGCTTGTCGAATGATGAGAAATGAATAAAACGGCGGTGGTCGCGCCGCTGGCGCTGACGAGCGAAGATGTCTGCCATGTTTCCATCTGTTTTACTCCATTCGGTCTGAGTACTTTGCATTTTAGTTCCAGATTCTTATGTGATCCTACTTAGCATCGCTGCATAAGTACTCCGTATAGAGTGCTTAATCAACCCCGTTCTGCGGATTGCGATCGCAAACCATGCCTGAGAAACGTCCCATCAGGGTGGCTGGCGCCTCTGGTGGCTATACCGATCGCCAACGAGCCATTCATGACTTGGCTGCAGAATGCGAGCTCGACGTGATCACTGGAGGTAAGCAGGAGCTGCCACGCCTGAGTCCACCTCGTTTCCCATTTACTCAATGATGTGAGTGAACGTATACGAATCCCTTGCTAACTATTGCCTACAATGCAGACTGGATGGCCGAGGGCACCATGGTCATGCACGGTCTCAAAAAGCTTGAGCGAAAGAAGATCATGGCCGAGAACCCAACAGGTCCCGTGCCCGCCGGCGCTTTCGACCCCTATTTCGTCGGGACCATCGAGCGCGCATTGCCCGTACTGGCTGAGAAGCGAGTCAAGGTAGCCGTCAACGCCGGCGCCAGTGACCCGGATTTGCTTTCCAAGCAGCTGGCTGCGCGATGCAAAGAGTTAGGACTCGACCTCAAGGTAGCATGGGTTGAGGGCGATGAGTGTATCGACGCAATCCAAGAGCTGCGGAAAAAGGGAGAGCCATTGAACAATCTGGATACTGGTAAGGCCATTAAAGACTGGGGATTCGAACCCGTTTACGCGCAATGTTATCTTGGGTCATTTGGTATCGCCGAAGCATTCAAGAAAGGGGCCGACATCGTCATCGCTGGCCGAGTCGCTGATGCTGCGCCGACTATTGGGGCCGCAATCTGGTGGCACGGTTGGGATCGCAGCAATTTGAATGAGATTGCGGGGGCATTGATGGCGGGTCACATCATCGAGTGCTCGGCCTACGCGACCGGCGGTTACTATTCTGGGTTCAAGAAATTGATGAACGGGTGCGAGAATCTGGGTTTCCCCATCGCCGAGATTGACTCTGCTGGCGGGACGATTTTCACAAAAGGCGCTGGCCCCGGCGGAGAGATGTCCGTTGGGACAGCGACGTCACAACTTCTTTATGAGATACAAGGACCGCTGTACTTCAACTCAGATGTGGTCGCCGACATTTCGGGCATCAAGTTCGAGGACGCTGGCAAGGACCGCGTGAAAATGACAGGCGTGAAGGGACTTCCACCCCCTCCGACGACCAAGGTCGGGATTACCTCCGAGCCGGGCCAGATGTGGCAAGCGGAATTCCATTTCTTCTTGGTCGGTATCGACATCAAGGAGAAGGCAGAGTGGACCGAGAAGCAGATCCGCTATGCTATGCGTGATCACATACATAAGTTCACTACCCTCAAATTCTCTCTCGTCGGTTCCAGCGCAGACGACCCCACAGACCAAAACTCCGCAACGGTTGATTTCCGTGTGTTCGCACAGACACGCGATCCGACTATCGTGGGACTGGGCACTGCTGCCGCCGGAACCGGACTAGGCACTATGACGACGGGGACATTCACGAGATGGTGTCTCGAGAACTTCTTACAGAGCTGTCCTGGTGCGACGGTCGAGGTTGATACGAGGCAAAGCATGGCGCGCCCCGTTCTTGAGTACTGGCCGACGACCATGCCGCAGAGTATGTTTACCGAGAAGATGGTGCTGGAGTGGAGTGGTGAATCCTTTGAGATCCCGGGCCCGACGGAGACGAAGACGTATGGACCGCAGGACTCATACGATACAGAAGATCCTGCTGATTTGTCCTCATTTGGCCCGACTACGAGAGGGCCGCTGGGATGGATCGTGTTGGGTCGCTCGGGTGACAAGGCTTCTGATGCCAATTCTGGATTCTTTGTCAGACACGATGATGAGTGGGATTGGTTGAGGACACTTCTCTCGATAGAGAACTTTAAGAAGTTGCTGGCGAAGGAGGATCTGGGGCATCGCATCGACAGGTGTGAGTTCCCGGGCGCCAGGGCTGTCCATTTCTTGCTGAAGGATCATTTGGATCGTGGATCTGTTAGTAGTTCATCGATGGATCCGTTTGGGAAGAATCTGTGTGAATATATCAGGGCGAGATATGTTGATATTCCGAATAAGTTCTTGGACAGAGGACGGGTGTAGGAGGTACTTGGAGTTAAATCTAGGTGGCAAATAATCTACGTCTATATTCCAACTGATTGGAACATATGTCTATGTTCGCAGTCTCATGGGCCGGCACGCAGTTGAATGCACGAAAGATTGTATGCCTTACTCATTTTTATGTGTCTGCTATGTGCAACATCTCAACGAGGATACTGTAAATATACTGTCGAGATGATGGACGGCAAGATCCCGGATCCTTTTCGGCCACAAGTTCCAAAGTCTTTCGACCCGACCGGAGCCAGCTGATGTTCCACTTCCCAGATTGACGAAAGTTCTTGAGTTGAGCTTCACAGCGATCTTTCTGTATCAAGTGCAGGTAGAGACTATGTTTCACTGCTGTATCACTCTGAACGTTTACCATCATCATTGAGCTGCTGCCTGAAGGATACCCAAAGGTTGCAGACCTATGACGAGCCAACCTGATTAACTGGGTTTCTGTTAAGATACATGCCTCAAGTTTCCTGAGCATGATCTCTACATGGATTGAGACTAGAGATGTCCTGCCTTCCATCATCATCTACCGCGGTAAGGCAACACTGGTAGCCCGTTGCCTATTGAACGAACAACAACCTTGTCTACCCGAATACAAGTTGTCGAGTCTTTGTTGTGATGATATTACGCGTGACTAGCAACACAGTTGCGAAATAGGCCACTTGTAGTCCGAACAGAAGCTTTGTCTGCGAGGCACAACAAAGAACAAGATTACAGAACAACAGCCACGTTTTCCATCTCGGATATTAGGCAATTGTGTTTAAAGTCAACATATATGCCAAGGTTGTCGTGCTGTCTACACAAATACTCCTCGATCCGACATAGTGATGAGATTCCAAGTCGACAGATATCATACACCTACTAGCTGATTACACATTCTCAAAGTAAATCTCAGAACATAAACACGACGGCCACGATGGCCGACAATGGCGACGTCATTTTTGTTGGGGGAGAGGTGTTCGCGGCCGAAGAGAACCCACATACAGCCTCTTTCTTCCCTGCCATGGCGGAAGTGACCCTAGGAGGTCAAGGAAACGAAGGTAGGTTCAGTGTATGGAGAACCCATTTCTTTCCCGACAGCCCTTCTTGCGACCTCTGTCTGGTTCACAGGCGTGCTTGCGCGGGCGGCAACCCTTGCGCAGACTGCGGCAGCAAGAACGTTCTTTGCACGACAACGCCTTTAACCCAGAACCTGCCCCCTGCGACGGTACATCAACCAGAAGCCCCTGCTACCGATTTAGGATTCTCGTTCGCTGCAGAGATGAATGATCCGGCATTCAATCCGGCATTCTTCGATGGGCCGAATATGGGTCTATCCCCGGGTCGATCAGGGGCTTTTTTTGACCGCGCCTCAACCCGAAGTCCCTCTCAGCCAGCGGGTGGCGCGCCGTCGCCTAGTAATCTCTTCGCCGGACTCTCGCCAGGACAGTCAGCCGGTGGCGCGCCATCACCAGTTAATCCCTTCGCTGGCCTCTCGCCGGGACAGCCAGCCGGTGGCGCGCCATCACCAGTTAATCCCTTCGCTGGTCTCTCGCCGGGACAGCCAGCCGGTGGCGCGCCATCGCCTGGTAATCCCTTCGCTGGCCTCTCGCCAGGACAGCCCCTATCGCCTGGTGGTCCACCGGCGGCTGGCGTCTCCCCTGGACAACAACCCCTATCACCAGGTCAGCACATGCAGTCACAGTCTCCCGGTGGGTTTATGCCTTTTACCGGCAATACTCCACCACCTCCTGGTCTCTCTCCTCGCGGCAACTTGGATCCAGATTCGCCCAGTGCGCTGCTGGAAGGTCTCTCTCCTCGCGATCCTGGCTCGCCCAGTGCGCTGCTGGAAGGTCTCTCTCCTCGCGGCAATTTGGATCCTAACTCGCCCAGCGCGCTGCTGGAAGTAGAAGAAATAACCAACTATGATCTCGCCCCACCGGCCGCTCCCGCTCCCGGCTTCGACCTCTCGAACTATAGCCAACCCCTTGTGACGCAGCGGCAACAGCCTGTAGCAATTGGTACTGGTCTCCCGGGTGGTGACGTGAGCGATGAGCCGCAGCCAAGCGCCCTGGACATATGTAAGAGGTGCTTTGCGCGGGATTTCACGTGGTGCGACATGGCCAAGCCCCAGTGCAATATGTGCGCCAATGCTAATGTCGACTGCGTGTATCCGAAACCCATCTATGCGCTATCAGATGCGGCCAATGTGCCTCGTTACGACCGCGATGCACAACGACGGCGAATGAGGGTACCCAAGGTACCCAAGGGGTTCGCCGTGGATCGTGGTGGCTTCGATCTCACGCAGTCCTTCGCCGGCGGGCCAGCGGGGAATGAAGCAGAGGATCCAAATAATCCAGACGATCGAAATCCATGTTTCAGGTGCAATAGGCTGGAAGTGCGGTGTGGCAGGGAGTCGCCGGTCTGTAGGAGGTGTCAGGACGTCGGAGCCCCGTGCGTCTACCCCCAGGCAACACACCAGCCTGTAAGTACGGTGACGGCTTCCGACCTTCACCCAATGGCGCAGCCTGGAAGAACGTCGACCGTCAGAGTTGTCACCCGAGTCGACCCCAGCATTGGCTTGTATCCAGGGGGGACACCTTCGTGTGAAAGGTGCAACCACCAATATGCCGAGTGCACCAGGGAGTTGCCGCAATGCGCCAGCTGCCAGGCCGCAGGGGTCGAGTGCGTCTATCCGGCAATGGGCCACATGGTATCTATGTTTCAGCAACCTCCGCCGGCTCCGCAACCTCCACAGCCTACGCCGCCTCCGCCGCCTCCACCGGATCCTCCGTGTGAAAGGTGCGTACGGCTGCATAAGCTCTGCGGCAGAGAGAAGCCTACTTGCGTCAGATGCCAGCGCGCCAAGGAGCTCACCCAGTGTATCTATCCGCTGCCAAAGCCGTCGCCGCCAAGGCAACTAGGTAACACGCTCGTGGAAAGACGGAGGGAGATGAACCAACGGGAAAGACAGGACCAGAGAGACCATGCCCCATGGAGCACGCCAGCACGGAGCCGTACCGCTAGTGGTCTGATGGGTACGAAGCAGATAGACGGACCAGGCTCGCCCACGCGTCTGAACCTTGTACCCGACCCGCACGAACACGAACAGGTCAGGACCGAGAAAAATCAAGTATGCTATGCTTGTTCCAAGAAAATGGACCGGGTGAAGAACACTGACAAGTCATGCAAATACTTCATGCCGTCCTCGCAAGGCGAGGGAGAGGGCTGCGTGCGCTGTAGGGAGTATGGGTTTGTCTGCGTCGCCTTGGGAACACCTCTGCGCGCCAATACCAGGGTCTTGACCCGCAAAATTCCTACCAAAAGCGTTGGCGTCTGTGATGCGTGCCATAAGTGGTTAAGCCGCACATCTGGGGGTCAGGGCAGAGTCTGCGACAGGCAACGTCCGTGTCTCGAGTGCCAGACGCGAGGTGAGGAATGCAAGGGGATTACGAAGAAGGGGGTCTATGAGGGCGAGATGCCCGGGGGCGGTATGCCCACGTATCTCTCGACGTTCGGCTTGGGTCCAGAAGGGCCAATTGGCGCCGGCAGGAGGGACATACCTGTACTACAGCCCTCAAGGAACGACCATCTTCTATGGGCTGCGACTCATCCGAATCACCCTGCTTTAGCTGCACCAGGTCCTATTATTCCAGCTCAGCCGGCTGCGGATCAAGACCCCTTTTCAGATCAAAACCCTTGGTCAGGTCCAGCTCCAGCTCCAACTGGGGATATGTACTTGAACCCTTTTTCAAATCCAGGTCCGGCTCCAGGTCCAGCTCCAACTGGGGGGGCTATGGACTTAAGCCCTTTCTCAGGTCCAGGTCCGGCTCAAGGTCCGGCTACAGGTCCAGCTCCAATTGGGGCTATGGACTTAGAAGACCCTTTCTCAGATCAAAACCCTTGGTCCGGTCCAGCTCCAGGGCCAGGTCCAGCTCTAGGTCCCGCTCCAACTGGGGATATGGACTTGACTTTTTCAAGTCCAGGTCCAGCTCCAGCTGAGGATATGAACATAGACCTTTTATCAGGTCACAGTCCTTGGTCCGGTCCAGCTCCAGCTCCAGCTCCAGCTCCAACTTCGGGCCCGGCTATGAATTTAACGCCTTCACCAGGTCAAAATCCCTCATACCCTTACAGTACCAATGCTGCTCTATTCCGTCCTGCCCCCGCTGTTGCCAATCCAAGTGGACTGCCCTCTGCAACGACTGGTTATATGAGCCAGCCTGCTGGCTTGGCCCCCGGAGCTTGGTCAAATCCCCCTCCAAGCTCCGATCTTTTCCCAGATACTGATGTGACTGGACAAACAGACCCCATGATGACGAGCAATCCTTACGTCCAGAATACTAGTTCCAGCGCTGGTGCGCCGGCGCCGGCGCCGTCGGATTCAGCGTTTGACCCATTTCTTGGTGGTCACCCGGGAGATGGCAGCGGCGAGTGGTATGATAATTTATTCCCAAATCTCGGCCCGGATTAATGCAAAGGTAAGAAAAGTAGGTTGAGATGTTACACAGATCTAACTCAGGGTGCAGCCTGGATGATGTTGGAAGGACAACACGGTTTCGTAAGTATTTTTCTTTCTCTGTTTCCGTAGCTACGAGTAAGTCATGTTTCATTTTATGCAAGCTCAACAAATATATTGGTTTGTTCCATGAGATCCCAGCGTCTGTTGCCTAGGCTGTGCTTTCTGCCGAAAAGAGTTATGTGACATTTAACAGGGTAAATGACAAGTCAATCATTTCGAGCTATGTAGGAATACTTAACAAGACAGAATGATTGAAACGGAACTAGAGAAATAACTCCGACTTGTTCAACTTGAATGTTGCACGCCGTGTAAGACGTGGGAGAAACACAAAGAAACACACAGATCAAAGAGCAACCTTATAGTGCAGTGGAGACTGTTTTGGTCTTTCCCTTGTTGCTGTTGCATCACTCAGATCACACTGCATCATACCACATCTTGAAATGGCCAGTACTGTCACTCCTCTAGCCCAGAACGTTTTGCTGGCTGATGATCTGGGCCATTGAAATCCTCTTCGGTCTTGCCCCATTGTAGCTCTTAATGATGGAGCTCTCCACCTCGATACCTAGAACTGCTCTTGCTATTGCTATTGTGAATCAAAGACAAACTCATTGTGCGACGGAGTACGCGCCTCCTCTGTGCTCTCTCCGGGGCTGACGGCATTGAGATTTAATTTCTCGCCCGAAGAGTGCATAAAGGCGATTTCGTCACAGATAATAGTGCCTTTGTCACCTTCGTCGCAAACAGCGCATGAATGGGCATGATTATTGTCTGATTTGGCTCCTTTTATCTTTCTACTGTTTTCATACCCTAGGAAGATTTTGGTCATGATGGCAGGCCCATTAATATCAGGCTGACCTAATAAGCATATCGCACATGAACGCTTGCAAGCTAGGAAACGATGAAATGTTTCGCATTTAGGAGTGGGCTTCTTAAAACAGACAGGAAAAGCAGCGGGGAGTCTTCGATTCAACCCACATTCACAGCTAGTTCCTGCGAGATCTCATGGCGCTCTCGCCTTCCCCTAACCCTTCTCGCAATATTTCGATCTGCTTCTGCATTTCGACCCATAATACATTCCCGTCCAGCTCATCACCACCATCGTTCCCGTCTACAGAGCGTACATCTAGCCATCCATCGCCCACATCCCGGGTCAGTGACTTCTCTTCCTGTCGCTCGCGATCCCCAGACCGTCGAGCGATCGCAAGCAGAGCAGCGACGAAAGCCTCTTGCATGTACGCGAAGCTAAACTTGTCTGTGATATCTGCAATTGCCTCGCACAGTTCGTCGGGGAAATCAATCTCCTCATTGCTAGCCAACTTCCCTTGCCAGAACTTGCAGTACGCAACGCGCTGCTCCAAGTCCGGATCGGGAAAGAAATACTTTCTGTCAAAGCGCGAGGGGCGTTTAGCGATGCCCGGGTCCAGGCGATCCAAGTGGTTAGTCGACCCTATCATGAATATCCCATCGTTGCTCTTCAACCCATCGACCTCGTTGAGGAAATAGCTCCGGACACGATCGGTCACGATACTGTCCAGGTCCTCGAAGACGAGGTAGCAAGGCGCGAATTGCCTCGCCTTCTCAAAGATGAGTTTGAGCGAGAATTCGGGTCCTGCATACTACAAGACTCGTGTGTTAGATGCGCAATTCACAATGACAGAGACATGTCATCAATGACACGGTAAGAAGCAACTCACTGAGCTCAGCGTTCGCACATAGAGCGTTGGAACCGGGTCCTTCAGATCGTACAACATGTGCATCGTAGCTTTGATTGAAATGGTCTTTCCGTTCCCCGGCGGTCCATGGTATATGATGCCACGCTTCCACGGCACCTTCAGCCTGGTGTACGTGTCGCGGGACTTGAAGAATGAAAGATGATCATCGATGATTGATTTTTTCATGTCTGCATCAAGAATGACGTTGTCCCAAGACGCACCGACAATGCTGCGAAAGAGATCCGCGTTCTTCTGCCAATAACCCTGATCAAACACCCATACCTCTTCGTGCAACTCGTTGCCCCAGCTCCCAGCAGCGAGGAGTAACGCATCGGCGTGGTGTCGCTCCGTGGCAAGGAGATAGTGGTTATTCGTGACGCCAAATGGATAGTTCCCATCCCGTCCATCGGCTAGGTAAAGGATGAAATCGTGATTTTGCCATTTGTATGCGAATTTACCAAAGTTCACCTTCTCTCCCAGGGCACCGGAGCTGCCGTCGATGCGGCTTCTGGGCGGGGTGTACACTGTCCAGGTCACGGGTGAGAAACCCCCTGCCTCCCCTTCAATTGGGTTGCATGTCGCATGCCCGGCTTGTGCGTACTTCTGCAAGCTGAGACCGCTGACGGGCGGCGCGATGATGAGCTGCAGATGAGGATACTGTCGCGACAGGGCCTTGGCAATTACTACGTCTGTGCTGGTTCGCGGCGCTGTTGAGTGCGCGAACCAGGCTTTGTTGGTGGCATCATGGTGAGCGCCCGGGGCATCGGACGCGGGGCCCCACTGCGCCTCGTTGCTAGCTGGTTGAGCCATCGTCGTATAGATAGGTGCTCGTTAGCTGTCTTCTGAGGTCTCGTGAATGGTTGCAGTGCTATGGATAGAAAGGCAGGACTCTGAGCAGGATCAATGATCAATAATAGACTTAATACCGGACAGAAAGCGCTGTTCCTTGGTAACTCGCTCAATTGTGATGCACAATTGTGCTACATTACGGGGGATATGGCTGGATGGCTGCCTAGATGATCGACAATACGAGAAGGTCGATGCACCGGATACGGGTATGACAATGTGCTGTCCGAGGATGCTGTGTTGACAGGGTGCTGACTTTAGGAATCGTGGAGGCCACAAACGGCACAGCAAAGAGGGGGCTGACCACTTTCCTGCCCAGATCTTGGTAATGCATAAACTCTATGATTCTACGCCTATCTAGGTTAACAAAGCAATGTTCATCGACGCCTAGTATCAATCGAACGTCAACACGATTTAGAATAGCGAGTTGACATCAGAGCTCTGTAGAGCGTTCAAAGCTGCCTTGGGGTAGTATTCATCCTCAGCTCATACGGACCAATCCAGTCCATTTACTTCGTGAAGCTTGCCACTGCTGTCACCGATCTCCATTAGTCTGATGAGAATAAATACAATCCGCTAACATTCACGACGCTTGACGTCGTCTGTACGCCCATGCCATTTCGAGCGCATATTGCTTGCACGGCTTGCAAAGCAAGACAAACATACCGGTACAGGCTATAGTACAGTTATATGGGTGTAAACACGCACGCACAGCTCCTCGCTAACCACGCGCTCATCAGAACTGGCTTTCCATCGCTAACCCCATAATCATGTTCTTGATATTGGCCCTCGCGCTCCACCTGATATTCTCTGTAGTTCCCTTCTCTCTTATATCCTTGATGTCGGGGTTCTGGATATCGCTATCACTTCCTATTGGCCCCTTAGCCCGATGATGGAAGAATATAGGCGGCGTAACCGTAAGGCATTTCGCCTGTAGCCCATCAACATTCCCCGAAGCGCCATCTCTACACAGGTCCGCCAGCGAGTTGTCGAAGGCCATGTTGAGGTGGTCGACGGACAGCTCATACAACACTTTCCGTGCGCCTCGCTGCGACAGCGCATACGCGAAGCTGCAAATTGGCCCTCCGCTGACGTGCACGAATCGCGTGTGCTCGGGAAACTGGTGAAAGTCGACGAAACCAGTGATCTTGTCGACGGGTGGCACGGTAGGGTCATTGCTGATGACGAATTTGGGATGCTCCTTCTTGCCTTCGTTCTCGATCAATGACTCTGGAAATATCTCGCCGCAACTATAGATCAATTCTTATCAGAATATGTATGCTCCCCAAGTCAAGGCCAAAGCTGTGCTTACTGGCCGAGCCAAAGGACATCCCAGGCGTCGCCATACGGAGATGAAGGATGATCGCCAGATGGCATGAGCTTGCGAGACCCTTCTGCTATCTTCATCAGTTGTGACTTCAGCCTGACATCCCTGTGAGGCTGCTTGTTAGAGTCAATCTATTCCCTTGCTTCAGAGTGGTCACTTACCAATCCATATCATCTTCCATGATCAGTGCAGATTCCAGGTTCTCCTCGACAATCCTAAATAACGTCTGAGTAAACATTCATGCTCGCAATTGTGGTCTGGTCAAAACCAACCGGCGAACCGCGTTCATGTGTCCTCTCCAACTTCCCAGCTCGGTCTCCTTGAGAGATTGCCTGTTATACCCCCATGGCAACGCTTTATCAGGTACTGATTCCCCTCTGACTCCCCCCATAAACTCAGCACGAAATCCAGTGAGCGCCGATGTCAACGCGAACGCATCGCGCTTATCGGTGCGTTCTGGCAGTCCAAGGACAAATATTTTCGAGAAACCGAGAGTCTCGTTCTTGTAGGAATCGTTCTCCTTTGCGGGTAATGGCTTGGAGGGCTTCTCTGTTATGTCATCGTGCAACAGTGTCGGTTTGCTGTTTGGCAACGGCGTGTCATGGAGAGGTTTCGAGGAAGAGGACCAGGAGACTAAGACAAATATGACAATCAAGCAGGTCAGAAAAGTGACACAGACACGACGAGATGATTGTCGCATAGGCTTCGGCGATCCGCCCATATCGAGCTTGAAGTTTTTCTGCATGGAGTACATCCGTAGAAAAATAACAATTGGGAAGAAAAGAAGGCTCTACAGTGACCGATGTATTGAGGCCTGAGGTAACACACACCAACTGTGTGGTATCATTTCGGTCACCATGCTGTGATCAGCCCCCAACTTCCCTTGTCGCGAAAATACACAACCAATCTGAGGAATTGGAGTTTATGCACGACGACCAACAGTGTAAAAATCGACAATCTGTTATTGGCTATGCAACGCGGGCGCTTATATACGCCACGGTTCCGTGTCGACTGCAGTTGACTCCACTTCAACTACCCGAAATGAGGTCCCAGGTTGTCGGGTCCGGCAACATTAAGTTCTAACCTGGTTATACCCCTTGTCATCGGGACGCGATCAGGAGCGCTTGTAATAGTTATATCACCCGGCCTCCTTGCGGCTGTTGTATCTCGTCCCAGCGTAGTGGGCAGTGGGGATTCAGGAAAACGTTCAAGATTTCAAGGTTAGGAGTAGGGACCCCAACCACATTGCCACATATCGATGAGAGTGGGTTTCACGAGACTTCAGTAATCAAGCTTAACACAGAGGGGCTATGCCGCATGTGTTCGTCGCAGCCCGGCCCTCAAGGAGATCGAGATCTCGCGAGCAACGCAGAAGGCAGAGAGGAAATTACTGGCTGGGAATAGTTCAAACGATGAGACGTCTGTACAACACAAGAATTGTCAGTCGTCAGCCTTGCTGGGCCAAATGATGGTTACAGAGGGTAGGAAGGGTAGGAACGTCTTAATCTGCAGCGAGGAATCTTCGTTCTCATTGGTATGTTATAATACATCGTATCACTTATTTTAGACTTTCGATCCTGCATGCCGAATAACGATTGGGGGTTGCACACCGTGGTATTGGGGTCGTTAACATCTAGACTTGCATGAAGCATAATATCAACTGCATCCTTTCTAGCGTTTTACCTATGCATAACTCATTACATTCCACCGAGTGGCTTATTTGGGCGCCTGAAATAGTAATGACTCTCGCTCTGCGTTCGTATAGAGTCTAACAAGCTGGTCATTCACTGGGGAAGGGGCCGGGTCTCAAGACTTGGCCGAGTTGCATGCGAGCATATTGTCAAGAGTGGCATCGGCAAACAGTGAGTATCAGGGCTTCGTTTTAAGATGTGTGAGCGGTTCTAAGAGGCGGTCCGGGTTTGAGATTTAAGGATATATTGGCAGTCACACCAGTCTACAGCCCGTTTAGTTGCCCTCCCCTTAAACTCTGGTTCCTAAACATAACCCTTTAGACCCCGAAAATATCATCATGAGCTCGTGAGCAGCGTACTGCCATATACTCTGAGGCTCATTCGCAAACAATGCGGTTGATCTCGGTATATCTCGCTCTATGGCCATCCCTATCACAGGCTGCGAACGGTAACCATTTCGTATCACCCAAGTACCAATTATCGTCCAAGGGAGGGCAGTACGGCGGCGATGATACCTGGCCCTTAGGTTCAAGCCAACTCATCGGATTCGTGACGACATTCGACGCCTACAAGATCGGACTCTGGCAGCAAGATGTCAAAGGCGGTGCCGCATTATCTGAGACACTCGTTTATACCCGTACGTAGTCTCCATCGAAAACACATGAAGCTGCAACCAGGGCGCTGATGATATCACAGAAGAAAGCGGCGAAAATAAACCGCAAAGCGTCTACTGGATCGTACAAACCTACGAGTTACGACTCTCCGACTCTCCTGTGTTCTTTTTCTGGTTAATGGACCTCAATTCAACCGAGCAACAAGCATCAGCATATTTCAACATCACCCTCGACAATAGTTCAGATCCATCGACCACATCCGCATCTAATTCCGCAAACACGACGAAATCATCCAAGGCCTTATCACCAAGCGCAGCTGCAGGGATAGGAGTCGGCGTTTCGCTGGGCGTCGTGTCGCTCCTAGGCCTTGCCGTATTTGCAATCTGGAGGCGGAGGCGCCAGCGAAAACAACAAACACAACAACAAGGAAAACTCCAAGGTTCGAGCGCTTACATGTCTCACTCGGACTTAACTTCCAAGCCTACGCACACGACAGAATACGCCGATTACAAACCGCGGCCGACAGAGTCGCGTCCACAACCCACAGAACTGGCTGCCCGAACCCCAAGAACCCCGGAGATGGAATAGACGGTCTGCGCGATTCTATTCGGCACGGTCTGAAGACAGGTGTGGTATCACTATGTATACACTAGCTTTATAGGTGTCTACATGTACATATACTTATATATACTGGTCAGTGTGCACAAGTGCCCCCATATTGTCTACAAAGTCAAGAGCGTTTTGGGTGCCAAAAGTTAGAAACCCTCATATTCACAAGACTCGATTGTTATTCTCAGTTCGATCTGACGTACAACAACGAGAAAGGAAAGTCTTTTTTTGTCAATCATGACCCCACGGCCCTTCGATGAGTCGCGCATGTATTTACAACTACCTCCTCATGACACTTATTGGTTTCTCTAGCAATATCGCCATTGATTGATCAACAGCAGCAAATCTGATCGAAGGTATCTTAGTACGAAGGATTTCATTCCATACGCTGACTCGACATCTCGTGGAAGTGACACTTTCCGAGCTGTGATGGCTGGCGTAAACCGCGTTTAATCGCATTTGACTTGGTGGCATAAAAGCAGCGTAGTTTGTGACCTCAAGTCTGCTTGCGACTGTCGACACCAGCAAACAGATATGTTGCCGAAGTCCACACAAAATGCTATTCAGATATGACTCATAAGTATATTCACAAATAACGCTCTAATGCTGTGGTATGATACCTGTCTGCACCGCCTTGCTTTTTGCAAGAGCAAACCCAATAACATAGCATACACGTCGCCCTCTGTTTATGTACAGACCTACTCAGACTCCCCGAGGTGATATGATGCTCCAAGTGGAAGAGCAGTCAACGCTACTCGGCCAAGATAGGGAGCGATATTCCAGTTCTATAATGACAATAACTGAAGGCAAATCCAACGATGCCCAATACTAGCCTCAGTCTTCCCATTCTTCGTCGTATTGATCGATTAGCCGATTCTCGTCATCGCGGCTGTTAAGCCCGCCACGAGCATTGCCGTTGCCGGCAAGGTAGTGATAACCTCTACGGTTTGGAAGGAAACGAGCGCATGACGAAGTCAGAATTACAGACATATCCTTATCTAAAATTAGCCTCCTGAAACTCAAAAAATGGGTAGGACCGGGAGTGACATACACAGATAAAGCTCCAAACACCTGACCACAACGAGTAGTTAGGCAGTTGTCTCCAACCTCGAGCATTCTCAACGGTTCTGTTGTAGAAGACACCGCCGAGCACATAGACAAGGAAGGCGATAGCCAGGATGATAGCAAAGACGGAGCCAGGCCCGACGCTCCCGGGCTTGTGTGGTTCTGCGCCACCACACGCGTGAGGTGACTTGGCCTTGAAGACGTAGTTGCATTCGTAGGGGTCGACACCAATGAACGAGACAATGGCGCTTGTCGCATCGCTATCGCAGCTGAAGAAGATGGTTGTCGACTTCTCGAACTTGACATCCTCTTCGTCGTCCCAGCTGGAGCTAGACACGGGCCTTGAGCTGACGTCTGTGGAATGCAAATCACTGCTGTCCTCGTCACTTCCGTAGCCGCTGTATGAAGCTCCTTCGTGTACGGTATCGCGCTGGCTTAGACGTCGCTCCGCCCATGGGTCCTTCAAGCCACAGGGTGACCCGTGGGAATATTGCAAAACCAGCTCTTTGCCACGAGCCACGAGCCCGCCCGACTGGGTTCCTAAGCTGTAGTATTCGCCACCCGAGTGGTAATGGGCGCTGATGTTGGCCCACCTGTCGGAGGGAATGCCCTTGACGTCCTCGATAGGGTCGACCACAGCGTTGCAGATATTGAGGGTGAAGTTGAAGCCGTAGTCGTGGCCTCTGACTTTGTAGTCTGTCAGAGGCGCATTGTGGCTGTTGGAGGGGCGTGAGCCGTCGGGCTTCGGTTTTACTGCCGCATCGGGTCTGAGGTCGAAGAAGGCGCCGGACGTCGAGGATGCGGTGCAGGACGTGACGGTCTTTGATGCCGAGGCAGAGGTGTCGGCAGATGCGAGGCTGAGGATCGCGAGCAGCGCCGGGTATACCGGAGAGGAGGCGGAAGACCACCGCATGGTCAATGTGTCGAGCGAATGTGGCGTGGTCGGATGCGCTGGAGCAGCCGGATGCGGTGCGATGCGCCTGGTACTTGACCAGATGCGCGGGATTACGGAGCGTGTCTGGCGTCTCGGGCGTGAAGTAATCCAAGGAATGGGCGAAAAAGATCAACCAGTCAGAGGCGACTGAGTCGAGATGGACAGCACCTGTCCAGCACCAGGCCGCGGTCAAGTTTGAAACTGTGGGATTGGAGTTTGAAATGATAGAGCTCAATCTATTTCATGTATTCAATCATGGACTCGTGGAAACTAGTACGCCTGCTGCAAGGTAATAGCTTTGCGCGAACTTGCAAGTTATGAGCGAACGAATGGATGAAGTCGAAAGCAAAGCATTGGAGAGGTAATGCGACACGTGGAATGGGATGTGGTGCTGCGTTGATTGATATTGACAGTCATCAACTCAACTGGATTTCTTTCAAAGCCGACACGCAAGGTGGCCCGTTACCGTTTCGAGGCACCCTGCCTCGCCTGCAGACAATGACGCTACTCCCCTGACTGTTCATGGAGACCTCCGCCGCGCAGCTCTTACAGTAGCGCTTAGTGCTGGGCCCCCGCGATGTCGATGTCGAGGCCGCATACCTAAAAACCCAACCCGCTCGAATGCAATAGTGGAGACATGCGTACTGCGGACAATAGACCACAACAGACACCATCAAGATATAAAGAGGTTTCAGTAATGCCCAGTCTCAGCTAGGGCATTACAGACATGGCTTGAGTGTACGAAGCCAGATAACTTGCCCTCAAAAGGGTAGTGGGATGAGAAGATGGCACATCAAAAGACACGATAAACAGCATAAACTGCTAAAACGGGCACAGATTCGCAAAAGTAGACATATGGTTGACAACCGCTTTGCTAACCACGGGATTTTGGATGTGGTTTTGCATTTTTGGTGCACGCTCGTTTGTGGTACGAAACGTCCACTGCAGCTTCATTGAAGTGTGGCCTGAAAAGTTTTAAGGCCGACGTTCCAAGCTTTCAACCCAAGTGCTGCATCATGGTGCAGGAAGCACTCAGCAACAGGCTCCAGCACAAAAACAATGCGAATCTTACAGTCACCCCAATCACCCGCACGCCCCCGAGCATCCGACATGAGGCGTGTCCGGTAGACGAGAAAATGGGTGTGTGACTATAAGAAGACAGGTGAAGAGCTGTCGGCAGGTGCGGTATGGAATCTTACATAGCGGACTGTGGATGCAACTGCTGTTTCTCTGCCCAAGATTCGGCAGCATGCGCCTGCCTAAGAAACGCGATGATGATTGCTGATGAAACAAATTGGAGTAGGGCGATTTTGACTCGAGGCTGCTATGAGCGGCTTCTTGCGCGGCTTGCTCATATTCTTGAGTAAGCCAACAAAGCAATCTGTCCAAACGCTGCAAATGCTCGT
The DNA here is from genome assembly GCA_022578705.1 of Xylariaceae sp. FL1019. Taxonomy (NCBI): domain Eukaryota; kingdom Fungi; phylum Ascomycota; class Sordariomycetes; order Xylariales; family Xylariaceae; species Xylariaceae sp. FL1019. Next base: position 387,620 of record MU391952.1, on the reverse strand, counting down.
GGTCATCGAGGGCAGCAACGGTAACGGACAGGGGCTGCCAGCTTTGAAGCGGAATATGAAAGGGCGACAGGCCACTGTCCTCCCAAAAGTGCCGAAGGGGGCAGAAGGAAACGAAATGAGAGATTGCGAACTCCCGGCGCAAGCTAGATCAATAGGGCAACCTCACGGCGCAACTCTGGAAGAGCGAGATTACACGAGACATGACGATCGTCTTCCACACGCGAGGAAGCCTCAGACTGCTGTCAGCTAAAGTCGCCCTGTCGAGGAAGGTGAGGGACCGGCTGTGTCACTGACCGCGACCAAATTAACAAACATCGCGATTCAACTGGACTATACAAACATCACCTACCAATCGACAAACGCAATCGAGGACCATGAACGGGATTGAGCCGCAAAGCTAATTTGTCAGTAGATCAGGTTTGGTAGTCGTCCATAAGAACAGACGGTTTCTTGCAAGGTCAGGCATGGTTACGTGGAATGTCAATACCTCAAAAGAAAGAAAAAACACCGAACTCGTCGATACCAGATATTTATAGAATGCGAATCTTCCCCTATATTCCAACCCTCTTTGTTGATGAATGCAAATGGCCTCATGTTGGCCTTACCCCTCCGCACGCAATATCATCTTAGCCATCCAAGTTCTCCGACAATTATTCAAGTCGCTGCAAGGGTATCGTGTCGTGTTCATTTTCAAGTCGTTGAAAATGCAATGCACTCCCCCTCACTGGTCAACAGAGTCAGGACTCAGTACAGATTAGGCCATCATGCATTGCTGCATACAGAGGACAAAGGGGGTAATTCGAGATTTGAATCCCTGAGGATCGACAATGTATGTAAATCGCCGTCTGTAGTGCCGATAGACAACGGCCTTGAATTGGCTCGTCAGCTTTTGTCCGCACATCATAGCTTGTTTCGATGAGGACGAATGCCATTCTCGGTCGCACTACTGCGGTCGTGTCACTCTTGCGAAGGGATAGGAACCGGTAACCTGGATGTGCTATGCTTACATATCATCATTGCCCGCCATGATGTGCAAACATGGAGTCTCAAGGTGAGACACGTCGTGTTTGAGATCCCTACAAAAGTGCGTACTGCCCCGGCCAATTGCGGCAGTTTCGAATGTTCTCTCCGCTCATCGCCTACTCGAATCTGACGATGCGACCCCGTAGCAAGGGTCCCATGCAGCCCGCCATCCCCAAAGTCGTCGGATTCTCTGACACCCTTCCACCTTCTTTATAAGGCGGGTGCAAGCCACATCGAGTCGTCGTCTGACCTTGAAGGTCGCCACGTCGACCTTCGTCTGTCGTTGCTTGAACGTGATTTTTTTGTTTCTTTTTGTTTTTCATGATACCCCCCTTGCCTTGGAGCTTTTCGTTCTTTCTGTAGTACAGGACTCTTTTACTGTGCTTTTTTACGTTCATTTCGTGGTCTTTTGGACTTTCATTTATTGCGTGTAGATCATGTATTTTTCCATTCTCCCAATTCTACTTCTCGCATCCGCCGTCAGGGCAAAAGTCCAGTTCCTAGTGAGTCACGATTGTCGCTCGTCGAGCTCAGTCAACATTCCAATACTAATGGAAATCCAGGGAGTCGCGATAGCAGGAGACGATTTCGGCTGTCAGATCGATGTATGAATTTCAATCACCGCGCGTGTTTGATGATACTAATCTTTCACCAGGGCACATGTCCGACGGGCTCAACACAACTGGCTTCAAATGATGGTCCAACTCAAATAGATCATTTCGTCCATGATGATGGGATGAATTTGATGAGATTACGTATGAGAGACCCAGACAGCTCAGTGCCAGTAACCAATTCACTGACCAACCACAGCAATATCATGGCAGTTTCTTGTGAATGATCAGCTGGGCGGCGATCTGGACGACATCAACTTTGCACAGTACGACCAACTGATGAGAGCGTGTTTGGACTCGGGTGCATATTGCATGCTTGACATACACAACTTCGCAAGATGGAACGGCGGGATCATTGGACAGGGAGGTCCCACGGACGAGCAATTCGCGAGCCTTTGGAGTCAACTGGCAGGCATATATGCCTCCGACGATAAGGTTGTATTTGAACTTATGAATGAGCCGCATGATCTCGATATCGAAGTATGGGCACACACATGCCAAAAAGCAGTAACAGCCATTCGGCAGGCCGGAGCGACTTCGCAAATGATCTTGTTATCTGGAACGAACTTCGATAGCGCAGCAACACTGGTGGCGAGTGGAGGTGCGGATGAGCTCTTGGCCATTACCAATCTCGACGGAGGCACCGAGAATCTGATCTTGGACATCCACAAATATCTTGATGTGGATAATTCTGGCACGCATACGACTTGTACAACCGATAACACCGATGCTTTCAGGGCCGTCGCGGACTATCTGCGAAGTAAGGGGCGTCAGGGTCTCATCAGTGAGACTGGCGCCTCAAGCGACTCATCCGTATGTCGAGTGTTGCAATCGGCAGTATGTATGAGGATAGCTGACAGAGTAAACAGTGCATGGCCGCTTTCTGCAGCCAAAACTCATTCATAAATGAGAATTCTGATGTTTTGATAGGCCTTGTCGCTTGGGGCGCAGGTAGGTTCAGCACATCGTACATCTTGAGCATGACACCTTCAACACAAAACGGGAAACTCATCGACAATGCGCTCCTGAAACAGTGCCTTTTAGGGACATGGACGAGCTCTACTGGTGGCTCAAGTACCGCCTCCACAAACACGTCTACTTCGTTATCCGCGGTATTCTCCTCGTCAGCGCCCACCTCGACTATACTATCACTGCCCTTAACCCACACGCCGTTGCGAAACACAACCGCGACAGGATCTGCATCCGCGTCAAAGATAACCAACACTATGAAGGTGACAACGTGGGATACATCTTTCTACCTAGTTCTCAGCACGACAATACCAGAGAGCGAGTTTTCGACGCTCGCAGTCGCAACGGATACACCAATGCCTTCTGGACTGAATGGTCTTCTCACCATCGCCAGCTCCTCATCCCCCACGGCGAACAAAGTCACCGAGACTGCATCACCATTGTCGGCATCTGCAACAACTCCGGCAGCTGCGGCGGCGGGTCTCTCAAGGAATGGGCAACATATGTGGCTACTGGGTCTTGCTGCCATGTTGTGGGCAGGGTTGAGATGAAGCCGTATAGTCTAGTATCTTTGTGAGATGTGATGCAATGGATTGAAGTTAGCACAGACCTTATTTGGAAGTGGAAATCCGCTTGAATAATGTTTAGGCAGGTTGTGAGATGTACATGCAATCTATAACACAAGGATCAGATATTCGATAGGTTTGGTGAAGATCAGATACAAGCCGACATCAAGTAGACGTGACATAGGAGGTTGTCGGAATGAACAGCAAGTAATATGCCAACAGTACCTACTAGTAGCCATCTGTTTTCCTAAGTTATGAAGCTTAATGCATTATGCAAACAGGTGATTCTGTTCGATACTGGTGTCGGTCAGGCGAGCTAGGACGGAGTCTCGGGAATATACCTTACGCCCCGCAGCGAGTAACGTAGCCTGAAGATATCTTCTAACCCGGAATGGTAAGTACCTATATATAGTATCTAAGTATCTAAGTAGCTTTATGTCGTCCCCAAGGTGCCTGCCTATCTTCTCGCTTGGTACGAGGCTTTGTTATGTGAATCCTGGATATGCATCTTCAATATGTAGTGGTGTCAGAATTATCTCATCTGACACAGCCCAAACCAGGGGCAGAAGGTGGTGCCGCTAACTTGACAGATATCGTCCATACCTAGGTACAGTTGCAGTCGCAAGCTCGCAGCTTTCTGCGATCTAGAACAGCTGCACAGTGCCCCTCATCTCCAGCCCGCCTAAGCCCGCCAACGTCATTGCTGCCAAGCATCAAGACCATACTGAGACTCACTGTTTATGCTTCTTCCACCCTCACCTCGGACGCATTCGGCACGACTCACAACGCCAGCATGCCCGATGCAGCCTCTTCCAGCGGGCAAGTTCCCGGCGGCAATGGCTTACCGGATATCGTTGCTGCCATTCAAGCCCGAGAGATCTACGAGGAGGACAAGTTCATGTATCTCACTCTGCTCGACCAATATCTCACCACCCCGCTCGGCCAAGGGCCAGATGGAAAGCTGGATTCCAGGGCTTTGCCGGTTCTGAATGCAACGCTACTCCAAGATGTGGAAAGGACGCAGGATATTGGCTGGGATCTGGTTCAGCCTCTCATCAACCTCGATGAGTCCGAAGAGTGCCTGGAAACAATTGCCCGCGTCGGCAATCCTCGCGAAGTCATCATTAAAGTGATGGAAGCTTTGGATGGACTGGCCAGACAATGGGATGGGACCGGGGTTGATGAAGATGAAGAAGATACAAACCTCAAGTCCATCGTCTCCAAGAAGTTCATTACCCTGGTTGGTATGATCTCAATTCTGCAAGGGAGGATCAATACTAGGCGACCGTCGAGCTTCCTGGGCCCATCACTCTCGAAAGTCTTCGAGGCTTACCAACCCACTCCCGAGATGACAACAGCAGTCATCAACCTAGTGCAATCTCTATCGGGTCGGAAACGACCTCCCATTCCTCAGCGCGTATCTAGTATCAACGTCGCAGATCCCGACAAGGATGGCGACGCTTCTAAGAATGCGCCAGATCCTGAAGCGGAACAACAACAGTCACAGCAAGATCCCCTCGAGGCAAAGATGAAAGAGAAGATGCTACAGTGTTTCACCACATGTGTCCTTCAGCGTTACGTTAACGCCAACGAGCTGCAGTGGTCTGCGCGCCTGCTAGAGACATACTACCCCAAAAGAATCGTCCCCGGCAGGCCTACCATGACCAAGGCATTCAGAGAGGATGAAAATCTGCAGAAGAAGGATGCTATCGTGGGACAACTAGCAGTATGTACACAATGTGTTCTCCTTGGATCCTCGCTCACCATTATACATACTGACTGCGTCAAGGCCCTACTACGAGATCTAGGCATCAAGGACATCTCCAACGAATCAATCAACAACTTATGCAAGCAGCAATTCAGTACAAATCCTATAAGAGGGTTAGAAGATTGTAACAGGCCCGAGGAGATCAGCCTATCAGAAGGCGGAGTGCTGTCGCTCTTGGCGTATTGGTTCTTCTCAGCCGACATCTTCGGCGCCCACTATCCTCAGCCCACCATGTATCTCATACCTGATCACTGCGAACTTATTGCAAGATTCTTAGGGACGGACTCGGAAGAGTCGCAAGCGCGAATCCTTAACAATCCGGGAATGACAGACGCCATCTTGGGCATCGGGTTAGCTCTCAACCACCGGGGCCTCAAAGCCTCCGGACAATATACAGGAGCAGCGCTCTTGGCTTACCACCATCATCTTGGTGTGATTTCTCTCACTCACCTATACATTGAAGTTCGCAATGCAGCAGCCGCATTCGCTGGTATCATCTTGCATTCCGATCCCAGCGACTCTTATCGCTTTGATATTCTTGAGGATCTCTTCGACAACTGCGAATCTGCATCGTTCAAAGCATGCGGTGTCCAATGGCTGAAAGAGGAGCTTATAGCCGCGAAGGATAGCTCGTCTGGTAATCTGTTTCAGAACCCCGACATTATCGAGCGCTTCCAGTATACCGTTTTCCCTGATATGCTGTCAGTTTCCGAAATGAACGACATCTCATTTATGGAGTTCTGGGACGAAAACTCTCTCTTCATTCTACAAGCAGCCAATTTCGCATACTACATTTTCAATGCGCGGAAGGATCTGCTGCCCGAGGGTATGGAATCGGCTATCAAGGGTCGCTTCGTTGAGCCGCTAATAGCCGGCACTACGAAGTTCTTGCAGAGTGGTTCTGAGGGTATGGATGGAGGACAAAAGATGGAGCTTGATGTATTGGTTGATCGCCTAAATAGTCTTTGAGCCTGATATTCTGCATTATTCGGTTGCGGCGTGACATAACAATTATTTCATGAAAACGAACTGCGGCACAGACTTTGAGAATGTTGGCTGGACCGAGACATCGGTCTCGTGTCATGTGCATCGTTGTAGTTGGAGCTCCCAACAAATACCAACATTCGTGAAAAACACTTGACTCAGCCAATATTGTATGACTGGCATGAGGTGGCCTACTTATTAGACTTTTTCGACGGAGGCAATCCGGCATGTTCTATAGAGCATGACATAAGAGATTCAATGTGGATATATACCAGGGGAATTACCTAGTTCGTTCGGTACACGTAGTCAGTTAGTGGTCATCCTATCGTTATTACTTCTACATAAGCTTCGATAGCACTTCTTAAAGGCCGCGTTTACTTGTCTCTCATTTCCGTGAAGACTATTCTAAACCTACGGTCCGTTTATCAAACAGACACGTGCGTAGGATAGGCGTTATGAAGTGTCCTCAAAACCAATGCCACATGCCACATGGCGCATGGGATGCAATGCGGCTTTCCGTGCGTGGTGGTGCAGTGTGGAGCAACCTAGCTCTTCAACACGTTGCAGGCAGCGGCACTGAGCCGATGCATTGGTAATGTAGCTGAAATGTTGTGCGACCAACTTCTCACTTACTCCCATGATGCGATTCTTCGTGAGTTCACCTACTCAGCCTAAATTCGACACAGTATTGAATAGATCGATCGTATCCATGAATACTTATGTCTATAGCGCGGTGACGGTCGTCAGCATGAGAGTGAATGTGTCAAAAAAGATTGGACGACGGGAGATTCTACGGCAGACTAGTCATCCGAAAGCTGTTTCGTTAGTCACCGTTGCGAGTATAAAAGCACACCATTCACTGCAATCTGTGTGTATCACTCCGCTGATGTCAATGTGCTGCCGACGGATATGCTGAGGTTGGATCTAATGATCTGAGTCTTAATCGATCAGGATATGTTCTCGTTACGCCAATCGTACGCCTTCCAGAGCAATCCTCCTGGGGGTCGCTGGATGCGGCGATGCGATGGGAACTTCAATGTAACAACAAGGACAACTTGCTCCGAGGCTAGGTGTAATCGGCAACAGTCCCGGTGAGCTGAAGTCGATCGGAATCCGGATGCAAGGGCGTGGAAGCGGGGGAGGAATTAGTCTCTACTTGAGCTTACCGCTAATGACTGCCGGCCCGTATCCGTCATCCGGACTCGCCACTGACTATTGCTAGATATAAGATGCATGCTCACTATAACAGTGACGCATATCATCCCTAGCTTCCTTCATCCGTCGTCATGTCCTGGTTCCGATGCTTCGGTCGCCCTTGCATCAGCCAATGATGGGATCGTTGGACCCATTGTGATTCAGAACACATACAATAGTAGTATTAAAGCGGTGAAACACCATAAAGCTCGCGCAATATGTGATGAATTATCGCCCCTCATTGAACTCTGTTTAGTTCTGAAAAGGGTACCCCTCCGCTATTAGTAACTCGCTCTCAAGACACCCTCATTTCCAACTACCAGCCGTACATGATCGCGAACACCACTGATAGTCTGCTAGTCACCCTTTCAATCTTCGTAGAATACGTCAAAACCTTGCCTACACCTACAAAGAACCACGAAGCCCGTCGAGATGGCCATCATGTTTGTACTTCGAAGCTTATTCATGTTGCTGGCCAGTATGGCCATGCTTACGGTTGCGGAGAAGCATCTCATGGTCATCGGCACATTCAGCACACACGCTCTTTATACCGTTGAATACGATGACGAAGCCCGCTCCCTGGCCTTGGTAGCAAACAACAGTGTGCATTCCGCGAGTTCGTGGCTTACCATGAGTGTAACCGACCCATCCCTTCTCCCGCAGGCTGTTGTTATACTCCATTCCTAGCATTACTAACGACCACCATTGACAGTACGATCACAAAACGCTGTACGGAACAGATTTCAAAGGGCCGGACCAAGTATTCGTCAGCTACAATATCACGGACCCTTACAATATTGTACAAGAAGCGGAGCTTGTCGCTGGTAAGGACTGTGTTGGTTCATCAAGCATCTTTGTCAACGCATTGCAGGATCCGCCTCACACAGTGTATGGCAATTTCTACTATGGTACAGCTTGGTGCAGCTCCGTTATGGCTGTGGATGAGTACGGAAGATTGAATCATGTTGTCCAAGAGTATGTCTATGACACTGGCTCAGCCGTCCATGGGACTGCCATTACGTGGGATGGGAAATACATGCTCTCCGCGGATACAACCGGTAATCGTATCTGGACACACAAGATCGACTCGCAGACCGGTGAGCTGTCTTACGTGGACGTATACAACGCGTCATCGGAAGAAAATGGCCCCCGCCATATCTCTATTCGTCCCGGTGATAAGCTTATATATGTGGTCTACGAAGAATCTAGTAACGTAGGCGTGGGAACGCTTTACGAAAATGGCTCAGTTACTATTGACAAACTCTATCCACTCTTACCAGAGGGATTGAACCCTGCGGACTATGTAAGTCATCTCTAGAGCTATCCTCTTCCTTCTTAAGCGAAATCCGCAAGTCGGCTTCACTGTTGTTTGGAGCAAGTGCCGCATAGCCATGACTTAATACTCTCGAGCCTGAACAAATAACATGTGCCCATGAGTAAACACTGACTTAGACTAATGCAGTGGGCGGACGAAGTATCATTGGCGGAGGGCGCGAACACTCTCTGGGCAACGAACAGAGCTCGGGACAACAGTAAAAAGGGCTACATTACCGCATTCAAGCTTCAACGCGATGGTACTGTTGCGGAGCAGCTGTTCTTAGTCGAGACCAGTACGAGTGGAGGATTTGCCAACAGCGTTGCGGCCACGAAGTTCGACGACTCGTTAGCGGCGTTGACGGACAACTCAACTGGGTTTGTAGAGATCTGGGACACGACTGGCTCTGTGGTTGCTCACTTGGATATCGATGATGGCCAGGGGTGCTGCGCCAATGCCGTCTGGCTTTATTGAGCCAGAACACGTACAGACGTGAAGCGTAGGTACCCTTAGAGGGCTGCACACGCTTATATATAAGGGATCAGAACGAGGAGCAGTTGAACATGATTCCGTAACTCGTTATATCTTGAAGAAAATTATAGCAATGAAATGAATAAGCGATTACAATGAGATACACATAGAATTTAATGCTTACACAAGGTAAATATTTCACAAGATCCACACTTAACAAACCAGCGTGATGGCATAATGTTGGAGTCATACATTTATAGCTCTATCTGTTCAAGCCTTGTTTCGTAGGCACGAATCAATATTTTAAGTCAATGCCCTTTGTCTAAGTGCGGCGACCATGAGCTGCTAAGGGGTTTCTGCAATAGATCATTGCCAGTACCGTAACCCTGTCCCAGTGGCTCTATTATATCAATGAGATCTATTGATCCTTCATCTCAAACTACGTCCTCGCTGCTCAGTTGTCTTCTGATTGCATCAAAACACAAGTCGCAGCAGCTGCGAGTACTTTTTCCATGCCGGAAACAAAGACAAGAGCGGCGTCCACTTCCCCAGTGTTGGTGGAGATGCAAGAAAGCCTGGAATGAGATCTGTGAAGAGCTTCGTTTCGGCAAGACGCAAACGCGGATGAGCAGCCGCCACTTCCTCGCCATCATCTACACCCCATCCCATTTTCACACTTGTCCCTCTCAACAGCGGCATGAGAAACTGAAATCGATAAATAACTGTCCCGGCAACGTCGAGTATTATTTGGCCCCTGGGGCTGTGATTGACCAACTTTTGTAAAAGAGAAGTACCATCTTTCTTCGAGAGATAGAAGAACAATCCTTCCGCAATGACGAGCAATGGCTGGTCTGACGGTATTTCCTCTAACCACTGGTCATCATGGACCGATGCTCCAATGAGGCTATAGTCCCACGCTACCGTGTCATCTTTCTCTGGGTTCGGTATCAATCGGCGCCTTAAGTTGATGACTTCGGGTTTGTCAAGGTCGAACCAATGAACGTTACTGCCCCGGGGTGGCTGCATTCTCATTGCACGTAAGTCTAACCCGCAAGCAAGATGGAGAACCGTGACGGGTTGAGCGGCGTGTTCGTCGAGGAAACTTTGACACCATGCGTCGAGCTCACGCGCGCGTACTGACACCCAGCGATGGTATCGCTTATCTTTGGGGAATAGGGAAGGACTGATGGCATCGACGTCGACTTTATCTAATATGGATTGAGCATAGGTGTCGCCCAGTATAGGGTTGGGTGACGCGGCATCTCCTGCTCGAGACCAGAGGGTCAGGATCATCGTCTCTTCGACTCCGGTGAGCTTTGCCTTCACGACCGTCCTATCCTGCAACAGTGGCTTTTCGCCTTCGCTTTCATATCCGCTACCCATCCTGATCTCGAATCGAATGAAAGTCGTGTGTGGGTTTGAGTCGTGTAGAGGCCGTTGGAAGTGGATATATATAAAATTGCCCAGCTGATGCTGAAGTAGACATGTTTGCCGTTCTAAGGGTGTACGGAAACAATCTCACTGTTCTTGTGATACAATGCTATTCAGGTTGTTCGCGGTCCTTGTTGGCTGTGATTATCTGCTGTGCCCTCCCTAGTGTTCCGGAGCAAGGGGATGAATCACGACCTAAGGTGAGTGACTTGCGTTGGTGGCGTCGTCGTAATGGTGGCCAGAGACACCACGTCAAGTGACAGCGTCAGAAAGAAACGGCTCTGTGTGGACTGCACTCATGAATAGCATTGTTCATTCCATTTGAAGCGCACGTACAATAGAAGTCGTACTATCAGTGCGACCTGGCCATTTCGTGAACGCTATGAACCACGATAGTATTATGTATAAGGCATCTTGTCTCCAAACTCCCATCGTACCACAAAGGCGATCTTATCGATCTTCTGCCCACGCGGGTCTGATATTTCTGGATCTCTTCAGATGTGTGTTGGTTGAACATGCATCTCTAGTACTCACTACACACCCAATCGCGTTAGCAGTTGAAGGCATCACGAGTCACCGCCCAGCCTCTCGGTGCGACTAGCCGACTGCGGTATCAGTCCCACCGCAGGCGGTGACATGATATGACGGTGAAGCGTGATCTGTGCGGGACATCGTTGACTGTTTTACTTCTTTTCGGGGCGACGTACTTGGCGAACAAGATCCTGTATTTGTATCCTGACGAACGGACTTCCGATACAATCAATATGTGCGCCTGCGGCACAGTGACAACGTGACGCAAGCCCGGGAGAGCAGAACATGGCCTTGGTAGCCATTTCGACAGCGGATGATCCCATCCGCATTGCAATTCCATCAGCCAAACCAGCGGATCGTCGACCGAGGGAGGTATTGACCGAGGCCCCCGAGCCAAGCAGTCTCAGACAACGACCCCTGCCCACAGCATTCCACCGCGCGCGCAGAGCGCGCGTGTCGGCAGGGATGAGAGGTAAGCGAACGCATCCATGTACGTGTGCGATAGACGAGCGCCTCCCACCTATGTGCTTGGTCTTCTGCTTGGTGTATTCCGTGCACAAACGAATATGCTGTCACATGCGGAGGTAGCCATGAGGCGTCGATAGCGAGCCTCTAACCTCAATTGGCCGCAATTAGTCCAATCGATCCTCCGGTCACAGCCGTACAACGGACTGGGCATCCGGTGTCTCGTCCAAGTCATCCTCCATGGCACTCTTGAGCCAGCAGTAGTTGAGGTCTGTGCCTTGGGGGCCGACGTTATACCATATGGCACCCTTGCACTGGTTGTTCTTGGCGCATAGGCCGATGCAGTCTTGCATCGATGTGGCTTCAGTATTCTCGATGTCCCTGCCCCGGTGCGCCGTCGCGCATTCAAGCTGGAATCTCGACCCTGTCCCCGGGTCTATATATGTGCTATTGTCGTCACCTATGCAGATCCGCGATGATATACCGGATATACCGGTCGCTGTCGGGGCCGAACTGCTGGCTGTAGACGACGCTGTGGGCTGTGATGGAAGCATGTCAGTAGATGTTTCCGCCGAGCTTGCGATGAAGGCAGTAGAGAAAAGAGTATCCGTGATCCCTGTATGCTTTCCGACATCGACCCCGCCCTGCGTAGCGACGACGGTCACCGTCGAGACTACCGCCGTTACATCGCTCGTGCTCTCGGGTCGGTGTGACGGGGATGGAGAGGCGGTGAATTGAGTGTTCCCCGCCGTAACGAAAATGGTTGACAAACCACCTCCGACTCCATAGGGCACCGTTTCGGTAGTGACGAGGGGCTTCGGAAGAGAACTTGTGCTTACATGACCGCCGCTTGACATCTGGTGCGAAGTCGACCTGTCAATTGTATCCTGTAAGCATGTGTGATTTGTTTCGCTCGCATGGGCTGTGAATTTGGACTTACTTAGAACTCTTGTGCTTTGTTACACCGAGCGCAACACCGACAATGAGCGCTGCGATGACAAGAAATGCTATCGCGGTTGTGATCTGAAAGGTTCTCCTCTGTAGCCCCAGGACCTTAGCAGAAGCGTCGGACTTTTCGCTCGTGCCCGAGTCAGTACTCCATCGACTCTTGTTTCGGCCAGTCTTGAAACCACCGAATTTGTCTTCTGGACTGACAATCCGCGGCCCATCAACGACGATAAGTCCCGTTTCTAGTTTGCGAGCATCTGGTGTGCCAACCTCAATGCCTTCTTCTGGTCTGTGAACCTCTGGTGCTGTCGATTGCTTCGCTGTGCTCAAGCTGCTCTTCCCAACACGGAAGCTTGTCCGGATCCTCTTGAGTCTTTGCCAAGTAGGTGACACATCTCCTTCCTTAGAATGACTATGACTAACATGTCCTTCTTCTGCACAATCCCAACATACGGGCGACGTCTTGCCGTTGGAGTGCGGACATGGGGAGTGCGACCCCGGCGTCTTGTGCGTGTCGCTTCCCATTATACTTCGACGAACAATAAGAATAGTTGAGAGTATGACAAGTGAGAAAAGCAACGAATGTAGTGATAGTTTTGACTTAGTATAAAGCGGCGCTCTGAGATGATGTAATTAGTTAGCGACGGAATAGTAAAAACATCTCATGAATGTGAATATTCAGCTGGTCAGAAACAGCAACCTCAGACCTGGAGTAATGAAATAAGATGGGAAAATACAAGTCTACGAGATGATGACGTGGTCTGAGAATGCGATCAAAGATGTGTGAGCCATCCTTGACTAATTAGCCTTCCTCGTCCCGTATAGGACATAGTGTATTGAAGTGATCAAGAGCAATCACAAAGAGCGCTTTGACTCTGGTCTGCCTTTGGAGTATGGTCGGTTGTGACAAATAGACTGTTCGTCCAATCACAGATGAGTCGTCTCTTTGAGCGCCACACTATGTTGAAAGGCAAACCATCAGTTGGACTCCCTTGCTTCAGCAAAACGCCACTTCGACGTCAAACGAGGCTACTGCTTCAGCCATCTAGTGCAGCCCTTACATAATGTTCTGAAAACAAGTACCCAACTTGAACACTAGCGCTGGGGCCAGATCGATCTGAACCGCTTGCCTGGCCGTATCAGAGCGCTGTGCTGCAGGAATTAGAAATACATTCATCGACCTGGGAGCTGATCATCACTACATAGCTAACTACCCGGGTAGAAAACATATAATAATACTTCAGGAAATTGCGAGTGGCTGGCAAGAATAAGCAAGGGTTATTGAGTGATGCTCGATTATCAACAACGCCTCGACATTAATTCGATTCTCTAATGCATGGACGTTTTCAGCTGGGATGGCATTATTCGGCTGTGATCGACTGTGATGTTAGCTTGTTGGTTCTGATCGGGATCAGAAATGAGATACTGATCAAGCTTGTGAGTGCCGCAATACATGAACGCATTGGCCCCGGTGCCGGAAAGCTTCTCGCCGGATCGAGCCCGGGTAAAGTCAACTTCGATAGCCTCGACGCACCGGCCAGTCCTGTCATTGACGAACCAATACAGACGTAGTATAAGCCAAGTGAGACTCGGAACAGCCTTTTCAGGAATTCAGCGACATCTGTCGAGAAAAGCCGGGCTTTCATCACTTCGGACTATCTGGCTGACAATAGAGATATGTTTTGGCCCTTTAGCTACACTGAAACAAACTCTCGTGGAGCTGACTGTTGCTGGGCTATGATCAGATGATGCATTTCTGATATTCATGACCGCCTGTCCTAAAGTGATCATACTTCATCCATACCGTCAGCTCTCTTATGATATCTTAAATCCCGCTAAGCCCATACTAGACCACTTCCTTCGTGTCCTGAAAATCAATAGGACTAGGCTCAAACCCATCAAGCTTCGCAGCACCGATAATCCGGCGAATCTCAGCTTCCTCTTCCTCAGTAATACTGACACCCAGCGATCCCCAATTTTGGTCCAAATTCTGAATCTTTCTCGTCCCGGGGATCGGAATAATATCATTACCCTGCTTCAGAAGCCAAGCAATAGCCAGCTGCGACGGCGTGCACCCCTTCTGATCCGCAACAGTCTTGAAATGCTCAACAACCTTCAGAGACTGCGCCATATTCTCCTCTTTGAAGCGGGCAATCATCGTGCCTCGGATATCCTTGCCTCCACTAACAGACTCAGCGCCCTTTATCGTCCCCGTGAGTAATCCCCGACCAATCGGCCCGTAACACACGAGAGCGACTCCAAGCTCCCGGCAAGTCTGCAGGATATTGGTGCCCTTTTCGTTCTCTACGTTGAGCACAAAAGCCGAATACTCAACTTGCACCGCAGCCACGGGGGCAATCTTGCACGCGCGACGGAGCGCGTTAGAGCTCGCACCGCATAGCCCGATATGCTTGATCTTCCCTTCGCTACAGACAATCAGTAACAATCATGGTAGAGGCGGACCAGTACGTACGCTTGAAGTTCGGCCATAGCACGCATGGTTTCCTCGACAGGTGTATCGGCGTTGAGTCGGTGAGCATAATCTGACACATATGAGCTTTCACATCTAACATAGTGTAGCCAAAGCTGTCATGTAACTCACATAAATCAATACACTCAATCCCAAGCCTCTTCAGATTATCGTTGCATGCTTTCTTGCAGTATTCAGCCGAGGTGTCAACACCTTTCAACTTCAGATCATCTCCCATGACGAGCCCGAACTTCGAGGCGAGGAAGATCTTGTCCCGGTTGCCACTTCGTTTGAACCATTGCGATAGGACTTCCGCATTGTCGAGGTAGGCACTAAGACTACACGTCAGTAGTTTCAATTAAACCCTGAGATTTTCTGTCGTAACATACTCAGACGTATCCCAAAATGTCTCTCCGATTTCAACCGCGTGATCTAGGAGCTTGAACTGATCCTCGAGGCTTGGGCTCTGACCATACACTCCGCAGAGACTCATGAGCCCCAAGCCCATCGGCGCAATCGCAGGGCCATTTTTTCCGAGCGTTCGGGACGGAACAGTTGTAGCTGCCATTTTCAAGTGTCAAACAAAGTGTATTCTTGACCTACCATGAAATTTCCACCCCATCATGCCAGACATAGGAGCTTATGTACTCAAGTCTCTTCATTGCGTTCCTTCGTATCTGGCGACAGCAATGAACGAAGACGATCAGGATACTCCGTTAAGCCCGCGTTTCAGACGGCTTTAACTCTTCAAATCCGAATGATTCATAGTTCAGAGCTGTCGTCTAGAGATCAAGATGTAGAACAATTTGGGAGGGCTTGGAGAGACTAGGCACATTGGTGTTTTGGACCCCTTGCCCCCTATACAGCCAATCATAGTCTTGAGTTGCCGAGCACACCAATCACCGTGGCGGTT
The DNA here is from genome assembly GCA_022578705.1 of Xylariaceae sp. FL1019. Lineage (NCBI taxonomy): Eukaryota > Fungi > Ascomycota > Sordariomycetes > Xylariales > Xylariaceae > Xylariaceae sp. FL1019. Next base: position 371,961 of record MU391952.1, on the reverse strand, counting down.
TCAATAGGTACCTAATGTCCAACTTTCATTCCGTGCTACATTGTAGGTACCTAACCGTTACGAAGCGGCGCGCTTATTCGCCAGTGACTTGACCTTTATCCCATTACTCTTCCCTGAACTTGCTCGATCAGTTATTTTTTCACCTCCGTGAGGCCTAACTCTATGGAATTCTCTCTGCCTGCGTGTCATGTCATCATTCCGAAAGCACATCGAAAGACTGAACTCCTGCACTACTCAGTATTTGCAAGGCAAAATGAGCTCTGTATAGGCCAGAGCGCAACATGCTCAGCCAGGCATCTCAATGACGACAATGGTATAAGAGCAGTCAGGGGCTTTCTAATAAAGTTCAGGGCTCAACCACGACAACGTCAAGTCAGACTTTTGAACAAAAATGAATATTGTATTCAGACAGTGTAATCACTCGACATCCACAGACCAGACGCCATGCTCAAGAACAGATACGCAATCCCAATGATGCATCGAGATGCAAAGGACCAAAACTTATTAACTCCCAATGAACTCGTTTCGCAACACTCGGATCACCTGTACTCAAACAGGTAGAAGGGTCCTTTCACTGTCCACCTCGGATAGTTTCCGATCGGGTCCGCTTTCCGGCTCCGGACTCAATAGTTGCTGACTCTCCTCCCCCTTGCTCAGCGGCCGCTGATCCGTGCTCTGTCTGCCCGGTCCGAGAACATCTTCAATACTTTCGCCGTTCTGAATGGCGCTAATAGCGCTCTTGGCCGTGTTCACGCTCTCGAAAGCAGGTCCCTTGCCCCATTGGCCGAGAGATACCGTCTTCTTCTTTCCACCTGTCATTATAAAAGGAAGACATGCCTTGATACTAGTCTTCTCCCTTTCCCCTGAGATAATATCACAGAGCTGGCGCATGACAGCCCAGCCCTGTATGATCTCTTCTGCAACGGCCTTCTTTTCGTCATCTGATAATTGCCCAAGCTCGCGCTGGGCCTGGACATGCCGTGCGCGTCGAAGGTGTCTGACAAGACGCTTGTTGCCGCCCGATATCTCTTTGGACACCCCAAGTAGTGTGTAGGCGACAGGCCCGAATAACGCCGCAAGGTCTTTGAGTACGAATCCTAAGAGACCCATACCAACACCCATAATTGCACCCTTGACCCCATCTTCCTTTGCTCCGTGCACAGGTAAGATGATGATCCCGGTAAACCCGTCATATATACCGTAGACGAAGCCATCCCGTGCTGCCTTCAGCCCTGACTTCATCCCAGTCACACGCGTGAGTGGTCGGACGGTAGTGTCGCCGTATAGACGGGGCGCGTTGTGGAATCCCTGTGCTATGGCAAGTGAGAGATCGAGAGGAGCCCGGGCTATTGCGCGGCCAGACTTCCCAACTCCTTCTTGCAGATCATCAAAATAGTCTGTCTGAGCACCGGGTATACCGGGTGTCTCTGTGCCGCCACTACCGGCAATCTTACTCTTCCCTTTGATTTTTTTCTTTTTGCGTTGCTCGGCATGGTCGTTAGAAGTTTTGACAAAACGATAAGGTAAGCCCGCTACACCCCCAATGAAATCACCAACTGTTCCTATCAACGAGCCGACAATGCCTGAGACTGGTTCGCCCGGGCCTTCAAAGTCATTCCAGTCCTTGTGTCGAATAGGCTGAAGCATGCGCGCCGATACCAATCCTTTCCCAATGGCTATGTCTGCTGCCACTGCACTCAGTTTCAGACTGGTCTTTCTCACGGACCATACTGCAGTGTGGTCTGGCAGGATAGCACATCGCATGGAGCTTCTCCCTGCCAAGGCTAGATGTCGATGAAAAGCTCGCACAGCATTCTGCGCCCCGTCGCCCTCCGCGTCGATGCTCTGGGCAAGCATCTTGACGGCTTCACAGGCCTCATCTGTGAGACAGTACTTTATACCTTCGGTGAGATTCTCGACGTTGAGCTGCTTATAAGGAACCGGCTCCGGACCAGCCTTGGAGCGGGCAATCATAGCCCCCCAGAAGTTTTGATCTCCGAAAAATGGAACGACCATTGTTGGCTTTCCACATTTGAGAGCAATCGCGGTAGTACCAGCACCGCCGTGAATGACACAAGCTCTGACCTTGGGGAACAGCCAGTCGTGAGGCGTGTTCTCAAGCATATAGACATTTTCTGGAACATTATCCTGGCCGAGACCACCCCAGCCTTTGGACACAAGTGCGCGAACTCCGGCGCGGGAGACGGCCTCAAAGATCATGTCGGTGAACTGGTCCGCATCGTCCACTACAATAGAGCCGAAGCCTATGTAGATTGGCGGCTCGCCTGCGTCAATGAAGTCAACTAGACTCTGTGGTGGCTTGAAAGAGTCGGCGAGATCGAGGAACACGAATCCGGAGATATCAATCTCTGAGCCCCAGTCCTCGGGTTTAGGTACAAGTGCCGGACTCCAAAGGTATGTGAATGGAATGTGTAGGCGATACGTGGAGCCAGGGGCCCATAGCGTATGCACCGGCTCGAGGTCGAGTGTCTTAATTCGGAAGTCGTTGACAAGATCACCTAAGCCTTGCCACACCATCATCTCAACCAAAGGGTACGACATGAAATTAGTATATCCAGGGTCAACATTTGACTTCTTGATGTTTGCCAGTGGATGAGGAAATGCTTGTGTAGGGGTGTAGGGGAAGGTAAACATCAGGTGAAGAGGAATCCCCAGAGCCTCGGCGCAATGGACATGAGCAAAGCTGGGCGGATTGGCGATGATTGCATCGGCGACGAAGGGGTCTTTGTCGCCCATCATTCTCCGATTGCGTTCGTTCTTTTCATTGTCGGTGGTGTTGATACAAGCGCGCCAGAACCCATCAAACATCTCGGCCATCGCAGCTCGCCTTCTGCTGATATCGCCTGCCTTCACGGTCTCGAGTTTTGGAATCATGCCTGGATTCTTGACCTGTAGGTGTTACAATACCTAGTAAGCTTTCCGTGCCAGATAGCTCCCATACTAATGAAATGCAGCTTACCATGAAGGCCATGAGTTCCGCAGGATCGCCGCCAACCGAGAAAAACTCTAGTCCGGAGTCCTTTTCCACGAATTCTCGAAAAGCAGGGTGAGTAGCAATCCTCACCCGGTGGCCATATTCTTCTTTGAGTACTTTGCCAATTTTCAAGAATGGCTGCGCATCCCCTCGCGAGCCAATGACCATGATCACGATGTTCAGCTTTGGGGGCCGAGGCGATGATGAGGCAGTAGTGATATCAGAACGAGGCCTCGGCGACTGAGGCCGATCAGTGCGGTCTTTAGGGCTACCGTGGGGAGGAATGACCTTCTTGATGGCAGCGTCGAGTGTTTTGGCTAGATATCCTGTAGCACTCGTGTCGTTGACAGTAATGTTAAGTCTGCCATCCTTCTTGGAAACTTTGCCATGGGTTCGATAGTTGTCGTTAGTAACCTTGAACCGGCCGAACCTGTCTCCACTAGGTGTTCGCCTGTGCTTTGCATCTCGTGGGCCATTCGCACCCGTTCGGTGACTAGGTTCTCTCTCGTCGTCGGAAGATGAGTCAGAGACGGCGTCGGCATCGTTGGCGGCCCATGTGTCGCAGATGGCGGCATGAAGGGCCGAATTATTCGTAGCGGCACGCTTCACGACGGGTGCGGAGGGCTCGAACAAGGCATGGGATCGACCAGCTTGTGTCGTCGCTGGGGCGTCAGTCAAGAACTTGTGCTGTTTCGGTCGGGAGCTTGGCTGCAATGGCGCGGACTGGGTCTTATCGGGCGCGCCAGTAGCTTGATCGTCGGCGTCTCGTTCTGGGGTTGTGGGAGAGTGTACATCTGGAGGTAGATAGCCCGGGTAAGCTACGTGGCCGGTGCTGTCACGAAGCAGACCTCCTCTCCCACCAGTGTCTGCTGCGTCATGAAATTCGACGCTATCCTCCAGGGAAGGTTCTGCGTCTATAGGTGCCGTCGGCGGCTTGCCAAGTTCGACGGGAGGCATCGAGACGCAGTTGGTTGATCGACGAGGGCGTCGAAGACGACTAGAAAAGTAATGATGGAGAGCAGTCTCTATTGTCGATGCGTAACTATCTTCGACAAAGATGGCAGTGGCAAGGAATGCGTCGGTTGTCCTGTTGGGCGGCAGTTGGCACGCGGAGATGCAGTGGTACGAGCTGTAAGGTTTCTAGCTCGCAGTCATACCTCAACCTAAACGTCGAGTCTCACGGCGACGCATCGCAAACCAGTGCACAGCGGCTTTGAGTGTTCCAAGAAAACCCTACGTACGAGCAGGCGAGGCAGGATCATCATCGACCCAAGCGAGTGAGTGGCCGAAGTTGGACGAGTGATTCACCCCATTGATCATGGTGCCTGCACTTGTTGAGCTGTCACTGCCAGTCGCCCGACATCATCCTCGTCCTCACCAGGGTGCTGCCCTGCCAGCCAGACGCAATCTGCGTGAAATTGCATCAATAGCAGAATGCATTATGGGCGAGCCTGCGAGGTTTTGCCGGTGGCATGTGTCGCATGTGTCGCATTCGGGGACCAATCACGAGAAAAGACGTTTGCTGTCAAATGGCAAATGCCGAGTCTGCACAGAATATCTCGCTACTGTACCTCGCCTGCAGAGAGCTTGCTGTCGCGTGGCCTGCCTCGCCTGCCTTGGCCGAAGCAAGATATGACATCACATGTCAGGGCCGAATCAGACGGCGCAAGGATGCGCTGGTGACTGCCGACCTTACCGAGGCACGCTCTCTATTCCATTGGCTGCCGTTGTGCAGGGCCACCGTATCGCGCGGACTAAACCGCCCGGACTAGTAGTTTCGCAGCTAGCTTAACTCCACTTCCCCTTGTTTCGCCTAAACCGCTCAACTAGCACTGCCATATTGAGACACAAGCGACAAGTTCGTCAAAGGCAAAGGCTGTGTCGCGTCCGTGTTGTGCGAAAGTGTTTCTGGCACCGAATAAACAACCGAGCAGTAACTTGGAATCTACATGTATAGATGGGGCATCATCGTCAGCCCCTTCGAGTATAATATTCGCAATCACATTGACGGCTCTGAATCATGAATTTCCGCCGCTGAAATCTGTGCCCTACTATTCATGTTTTACTGTAGAATTCGGGCCCCATATTTCTCATAGCCGTCGCAAGTGAAGCAGTGAAGGCAGATATGTACGAGATATATACGCCTCGCTTACCGCAGTGACCCTGCTGGGATAGTTTTCTTGGAGATCGAGCGATTACGAGCTGCTTAAATTGACTGGATGCTGTCTGCCAGTTGTGCATGGCGAGTGGTGGGCTTCATACTCTCGGCCATTCAAAGAATGCCGTCATGCATGGTACCACCTCCACGCAGCACTCACGCCTGCAACACCGGTGACTCGCGAATTCATTCGTCGAGTGGCTTCTCTCTATCGTGTTCTACAGACAGAAGCTATTGCTGAGGCACTTTTCCAAATATGTTTGGCTCGGAGCACCAACAGCTTCTAAGACTCTTAGCCCGGATCTTACTTCTTGGTATCTTGGCAGTTTGCCATGCTCTGATTTTTCTCGCGTGGTCTGATAATACCCGGGCATTGCTTCCGTCCATCTCGTCACGTGCACGTGATTGAAAAGACGTCCCATCGTATTTCACTGTCGGGCCATGACTCAAACATCTCATTCTCATGTTTGAGAGCTACTGTGGCCTATATTGTGACCGATCTGAGGACCCTGGGGCACAAGAGATAATCTCCAAGTTGGTAGGTTTTCAATTCAAAACTGTGCTCGTACATTGGTGGCTGCCGATACTATGAGCCGAACGACCTGTTTCCTTTCTTTATTAAATATTGCCCGCATCTTGCTCTCGTTCGCTGGAATGACCTCCTTCGATAACGTCTGGCTCCAAGTGCTGCCAGGTGAAACTCACGGTTTGACTTTGCAGAGGCCTAAGGAATGAATTTCTTCCTGCGTTGCTTGCTGACGTATTTCTGCACAGATCAACCCGATCAAGGGGATGTCAGGCATCTAGGATCTCGCCAGAGACATGGCATACCTAAACTCTACATGAGATACTCATGCCAGTTGGCAGATGAGGTCTTTGCTGAGCTGGCCCTTCGTCAATACCCCAGGCACTCATTAAACGTGTGACAGCCTGAGTTGCAAAGTATCGTCGAAACGACTATGTTCGCCTCGCTCTTCATTTGGTCTCGTTACCGCAGTGGTACCATCATCCGCGAGGTGGGCCGAGTGGTGGTCTTAGGATGGTATGACTGGAATGGGCTTCAGGTTAACGATTCGACCATTTCTAGTGTCGCAATCTCCCGTGCAGCACATGCCGCGCGTTGTGAAAACATTGCAAACATTTTTCTTACATGGGAAGACGGCGTCACTTGACAGAGGTTGCTGCTCAGTGTTGGGTGTGACACTACTCATACGTAGCCAAGAAAGGGCAATTGGATCCGGGGTAAGTACCTCAGAAATGAAATGAAATCGAAAATGACGTCGGTCGCATTGCACAAGGAGAAATGATGAAGACCAAGAGATATCAAGAGGTGTTGCATACCGGAGACGACATCATTCGGAAACAGAAAAAGAGAACCCAATAGTCGGATTTGAATTCATCGATGAAACTGACTCACAGCAAAGACAGGTGTTTCGCCTCGCGAAGTGTCGCGATTGATTATTTATCGTTCGTCGGCATCGCGAATATGGCGAGATCATATCTTCGTTGCAGTCGAGCGATCTTTCGAGCCGAAGTCTCAGCGAAGCAATAGAGATTTGTACCTATGTCCACAAACCAACTGCGAAACCCCATCCTCTGCCACGAGTTTCGGGAACATTCTCCTCTACGGCTAAATGACATCTGACTGAACGAATTCTCACGTCCTAATATCCTTCAAGGCGTCAAAGTTAGTAGGCCGTTGGGTACGGAGCCTATGTTGAATCTCGCGTTGGCCCTGCTTACTGTTCGCAGGGGGGTCGCGCGATCTCAAGCACATTGACAAATCACGAAAGCCCGAGAGGCGATGAGATCATAGGTGGGCTGAGCATCTACAGCTGCGTGTTAAATGGTAACCGCAGTAGTCGCACATCTCGCGAGATTGGTTACCGCCGCGAGCGAGTGTGGGAGGTCGGGATAGATCAAGAAGTTACCTACTACATGCGGCTATGAGAAAGCTTGAATCGACGATAGCACTTGTATATAAAGACAAGAGCTCGCCACGTTTCCAATAGCACTTTCTAGTCCACAATAATCAATCAAGACTCACATACAAACCAACACAGTTCGAAACTACCTAGGTAGAATACCAATTGAGGACAATTACCCCTCACCCGCCACATTACATAACAACTGCCAAACAAACCAATATCACCTACAGCCATGTCTGGTATCGTGCACAAAATCAAGGATGCCGTATCACATCACGGTCACCACGAGGACGACCACGTCCATGACAAGAAGTCGTCTACGAAGCCCTCATCCAAGCGCAACAGCCGCGACTTGAACGGCGCTCCCTCGGCAACTCATGACCCTGCGGATCTTACCGGACCGCATCGAGAGCCGGACCATCGTGACATTGATGGGCTCGTTCACTCTACATCTCACGATGCCCCCGATCTGATTGGTCCCCACCGTGACCCTATCAACGTCGACATCAATGGGCACCACCCCAGCACACACGCGCCCCCGGATCTGAACAGCCCTACGGCTAGCGCCGGGGCGCGTCACTAGAGGAGGACCTCCGACCATGCAACCAAAAGGGAGAATAATGATTGATGAGATATACAGCACATTAGCAGCGTTCGGATACCAGATACATCTAGCTATAGAACTCAAGTGAACATTACTTATTAAAAAACGATTGAGATTGAATGGGCCTTACGTAGTAAATGAACTGGATGTGTTTCATGAGTCATGTATTTACCAAGATACGTCAAAGCTCAAATGTTCTCAGTAAAGATATCTCAAACAGTAATTGTAATCGTCAGACCATACTCTTCCGTGAAGAACTACAAAGCTTAGACGCTGGTAAAGCTCTCGCAAGACGGGTAGCATTGACTACTGAAGACCACACTGTATGACAGTGGGGGAGACCTATGTGAGGCACGTCTAATGCGTACGATCGCCAATAAGCTTTGATATTAAAACGAATGAATCTGGAGACTGCAGTCTCCGCTGTAATGACTCTACAAAACGTTGCAACAAGTAATGAACGCGAGTCTCAAATAACGAGACGATTTCACCCCAGGGAAATTAAAGACAGACTCCAGGCCCCAACTTCCATTCAAAGTTGCCCACTCCTAGGCTTCGTCACCATGAGCTCCAGCTTTCGACCAGATCTATATTGGCCATCATTTACTGATATCATTAACGACAGTGGCACCATTTCCAGACTCGCAAGTCTGTAGGTACTTGGCACCTTGGGCAGCAGCGTCCTTCTCCAGGGTGTCTAGACAGGCGAATTGGTTAGTAAAGATCGAGTGCGCGACAATGAGATTGAGCGACGGACCAATGTCAGAAGGAAGAGATATTTTCCCACTTTCCTCCAGGGCTACTAGAACATCTTTGACCCAACCGCGACATCGAAAGTTTTCGCCCGTTCGTTTGGATACACCCCCAATGGCAGGAACCGACCTAACAGTACTGAGGTACTCTGGGTTCTTGAGAGCGCTGACTCGAACCAAAACGATTAGAGACATCGACTTTCCGGAATCACCCTCTTTCATCTCGAATGACCATGGTCCAGCACGATTAGTGGCATGGCAAAACACGGAGTTTCCGACATCAGAGGTGAAGACAAGTCCCCAATGCTTGAGTACCAAAACTGTCAGCCACGTGTATTGATTATTACCAACTGCAGCACAGCCTTGTATACGTACGTATTCGCCGGGGTTTGGCCTAGCAAACAGGGCCATATAAACCGAGTTCGGGTTAAGGGAACCGATGAGACCCATGATGAATGGTAAGCAAAGGTGCTTCTCGGGGGATAGATTGTATGATAGATTGTATGATAGATTGTATGATAGATTGTATGATAGATTGTATGATAGATTGTATGATAGATTGTATGATAGGCTGTATAATGAGTTGTATGATAGATTCTATGATATCGTATAACAGCCAGCTCATGTCCCTGAGACTTGAAATGTCGGGGTCAGAATCGTCTTTATATCACTACTCACGCTGCCTCAACCATCTTTGCCTCACTCATGAGCATTACGTTCAACAAAGAACATACGCATTCCTGGTGGAAGGTACTTGAGAGAATGCCAACACGTTGAGAATGTAACATGTTCCTTGCGTACATTCCTACTCTCCTACAGTAACCGTCGCCTTGATGCCGCCCCTTCTCTCCCAGAATCCGATGGCAGAAGAAGTCGCCGTTACATTCAACCACGGGGTATACCTGAGAAGAGAACTCATGTACTCTTGACTTTAGTTTGAGATGATCAATGACATACCAGTCTATCCGGGGAGAATACACCGTGCGTGTATAGAGTGATGTATATTGCATTCCACGTCAGCCCAGATGTACTTCGATAAGTCATGATTCTACCACGGTATTTGAATACCCTACGATGGTGTGTAGATATCGAAATGATTCTTGCAATGTGATTTGGGGCGGAATCCGGATCCGTCTATAGCCTGTTGGGAAACCTCAGTCTCCAGGCGTCAATGCCACATCGACGTGCGACATTTGAAGAGTGGGCACTTCACAGTGTCGCTGCTGTGAAATCAGAGGATATCGGTGCCGAAATCCACTTGCCGTTGGTGTTGACCACCCGTACCGCTTTGTTTCTTAATGGTCAGTAACCGCTGGGAGCGCAACTTATCACCAGTCACATTCCACGGAATATGTATGTGAATGGGATTACGGCCACCAGGCCCTGCATCTTGACTGCAAAGCGCAGACGTATCGGCCGGAAGGGGTAAGGTCAGCTCTGAGCATATGGGCTGTTGGTCTTGATCTAACATCTTCGTTTCATTCAACCAACAGAACGTAGGTAGATCTCGACGTCGATAGCTCGCCCCACTATCTCGAGGTCATTCCACGCAAGTGGACTATCCAGGCACCATCGGGTTTCGTTGGACCGGCGTGATATCATTTGAATATCAAAGAAGCCGGCAATAAAGATTATTCCTATTTTCGTACCCAGTTGAAACCTATCTAGTATGACTGTTTGATCGAACTTTTCAGCGGATTAGCTCCATTACTGACTGGTACCCTTCCCCAAGCGGGAGGTCTGTGCACTTTCACCTCGATACTTCGTACAAAGCCCTTCCTTCACCTCGTTGAGTCTTACATGCCGCCTCCTAAGAAACGCATTCCCCAAGCATACCCACGTCGCAGCAAGCTGCATTCAACTGCAGTTATACGTCTCAATCATGCCGTGCGACTACACTGGGGCGGACATACTGTACGCTGCGGTTTCTGCAAGCAAGCTACGTCACCCAGATCTCGAGTTAGTCCAGAGCTTCGTGGACCATGCCCTGGATCGCGCTCGAGCAATTTCATTCGTAATACAGGCCTACCTCACCAACACGGAGCCGCGGGCAGGTCTTGAACGATTCTTGGTAGACTGGAAACGCCTGGTTTCACTGTGTAAGTGAATGATCTTATCATACTGTTGACGTCGCTAACGCAAGTTGTAGTTGCATTCCCTCGGTCTCCCACCCAACCACTGCAATATTCCAAAATCGTCCAAGATGTCACCAAAAGAGATGGAGTATGCTTTTTGACTCGTAGGAATGGTTCCTTTGTTGATCCACTGGTGGTCGTGCCAATATTCCCTGACATTGACAGAAAGTCGTTGAGCAAGACTCCAGTAAGTAGCCCGGGACCAGCTATGTAATATCCTGTTCGATTGCTGACTTATCACGCTGCGTGTACCCAGTGTTTGAGAGAAATGCTTCTAGCATTTCTAGATCAAAAACTTCTAGACTGGCTCATCTCCCTCCCCCATGGATCATCTGACGAGACCACAGAGAATTTTTGGCTCCTCAGGAAGTCAGCCCTGCTTGCATTCTCTAGAGGTTTCAACCGAGTCACTCCCGTAGGATCATATGTGCGTGCTAGTTTTGTCTTGACCCTATCTCCACAAACTGGAATGTCCTTTGCGCTAATTGCCGTCCAGTATCTCGTTCATACTACTGAGGTTGACCCGTTGGCGAAGCCATCATTCGTCAAACGGTGGGAATCAGTCAGAGTATCCCCCCCGAATCTTGCACATATGGGAATTAGGTCTCCGGACCACTCGGCCTTGACCATCTTATCACATTTCGCCGAACCTATCAGGTGGATACATATTTCGCACGACCTTGCCCATCAACAGACCTGTCGCAAGCAGTCGGACGGCCCCCCACCAAGATCACAGCATTCCCCATTCTTGAGGCTATGGCCGACGATCACGGGCGGTATGCTCAGAGCATGGCTGCATGTACCTGTCGATCTCCGCGTCGCCACATACCGCACACTAGCGCGAGCCGGGAAATATCTGTACGGTACCTCATCCAGTCTCGATGTCCAACGGTTGCCCTTCGGATTGTACTTGAAAATGCGGCCCAGAAGTGGGCAACCTGGCTTAGCCAACGAATGCAATGCTCTTGATCTAGTTCGGCGATTTACGACAATAACCATTCCTCGCCCCTTGGACTTCATCTCGCACAGTTCGCACGCGTACCTCATCACGTCACAGCTTCGAGGCATTCCGGTTGGAATGATGATCGATAGTATGAGCAATGACGCCACAGCCGCATTAGTCTCAGATTTGAGAAAGTGCATCAACCAGCTGCGCGCAATTCCAAATACAGTTGCCGGGACATCTGCGGTGACGGATACTCGGGGACTAGCGATATATGATGGTCGTGTTATCGTCAAAGCGCCCTATGATGAGGTGAGAGGTGATTATCACGGTCCCTTCGAGACTGAGCGAGAATTCAATAATCTTCTCAAATCGTATCATCTCCCCGATGTCGAGCATGAAGACTCACATGCCATGGTTCTGTCACATGCCGATATTAATATGCGCAATGTACTCGTCGACGACGACGGCAGGCTCTCCGGCGTGGTGGACTGGGAGATGGCGGGCTGGTATCCTGAGTATTGGGAGTATACGAAGACCCACTTCACTGTAAAACGCAAATGGCGCTGGTTGATGATGATGGATGAACTGTTTGCCGAAGTCGGCGACTATAGGAAGGAACTGGGTATTGAAAGACAGTTGTGGTACTACTGTGACTGATACTTGCTATGTTGAAAGTTCTCTGCGCTTCTGACACGTAGCATATATCTCTCCAACTCGATAGTCAAAGCCGAATATGTCAAAGCGCATCTTGACTATGTACCCTATCCGTCTGCGAGAATGCTCGTGCGATATGGCGTATCTCGATATTCCCGTCGGCGGACTATAATCTCTATGTACGTCAGAGGTTTACAATATAAGCGGGAAGAAGTCAGATAATGATAGCTGGAGGAGATACTGACAGAGAGCTGAGCGCAAATTCTGTTCGATTAGGTACAATACGCAGTCTCATCACTGATATCTTATCAAGACTATGTAGCTAACCATGAGCTCAAATCTCTCCCGCCGGTATCGTGTGTTGGCACTGGACTTCAAGCTCTGAATAAGAAGTGTTTCACAAAAAGTGATATCTTAACAGCAACCTGATCCCATATATCAATGTGGCATATGTTTACCTCATCAGAGCTAGTCAGATAGTATTTAAATACTCGTCAGCTTGAAGGCAGCTAGCCAGGCACGGGAAGCGGCAACTGGTTGTCAGCATCGCCACATTCAGCTTTTCGCCTCAATCGGGTTGCCAAGAAACACCACATGACAGATTCGCCGCTGAAGATGCAGATGTGATAGCATACATGATGATAGGGACCAGTAACATGGACATTGGAAACTGTGATCGCGCAATCTTGGGGCATTAGTCTAATACCATGCGGAGCGCTGTCATTTCCCTTGGATACGCAACCGGTGGGAATGGCAACATCCTCGCTCAAGGGGGTCGCCAGGATAACGCTGCCGAGGGCATATTACCAGCGACCGCTGGACGAGCGTTCCGGGGGAAAGATGCCAGACGACCGGGTAATCTGGACTCAAGTCGTGGAGAAAATGAAATGTTACTTCGCTGGCAAGATAATTGCTCCATATACGAATCCGATTTGGAGTTTATTTGTGGGAGCCGCAGAACTCTGTTCTAATTTCGCGGCATCATGGCATGCGATAATCACACTTATGCCTGGAAATGAACAATGCGAAGAAATACGATTGGGTATTGTTTTCGGATCTTGTAAATCGCACGAACTGTTGACCAACCACCGTGACATAGCTTCCGGCAGCGGAAGGCGCAGCGATGATGACCGTAATTGGTCACCCGTGATTGAGGCCGTTCGCTCGATATGCTGTGTTATCGACATTCTAGTTCGAGATACATGGAGATTCATGCGTGAATGTCATAACGGAACTGACAGAATTGTAAGAGACCATCCCTTAAGGACCACTACATGGTTATTGACAGTGATGAAGCAACTTCTCGGGCCTAAGCGACCATCTATAAGCAAGCTGCGATTCTCATTACATCTGGAAGACTGCTGCAAAGCGGCAACTCAAGATATCCAGCATAATTTGAAAGCATTCCATCAATACTCATTGGCTGCGCCGGCATGATGAGCTACATGCTGGACCTGTGTCTCTCCAAAGCACAGTGGAAGATGTACGAAAGAACCTGGAGCTGATCGAAACTGAACTGCGAATGCTTCAAGCCGCAATTGAAGACAGCCGAAAGACGATGCGCGACCACTTCCAATTGGAGCAGGATCTACGAGTTTCTAGGACGACCATCCTCGCGGCCTTTTTTTGCCTCTTTCCTTCACCACAAGTACATTTGGAACGAACATCGACTCAAACTCACTCTCAGCACCGCAAGGGCTCACCGACTTCGTGAACCAAACCCTCGATGGCATATCTTTTGACTTCCGCAACTCGACACAAGCACTGGTCTCTATAGTTGAGCCAAGCTCCAATATGAGTTTTAGTTGGACCACCTTTACAATCACGGCCGCTTCCTTACTCCTGATTCTTCCGCTATCCTTCTTCATTGGGGCCGTCGCGCGATTCATACTGGTATGAGCCATGAACCACATAATACATTGGCGCGTGGTAGCTGTACTTGCTGGCATAGTCGTTGCTTTTCTCAGTATCGCTGGGGGGTTTTGACTTTCCGTTTTATGTCCTACATATCTCTTCAAATTCCATCTTGGCGTTAGTTGTGCTGTTACGTGCCGACCATGCTGGATGTCACAACGATCATCCAATCGTATGGAGTTCGCTTGCAGCGCTTTGGGTAATATCGTTTTTGTTGGATGTCTTCACTTGGACACCCTTTACTTTCACCGTTTTGCCATGGGTAGGGCTTGCGCCACGATGGTGTATTACTAAGTGGCATCGACTTCGCAGGGTCAGAACCGAATCAGTAGTGTTTAGCTTCCATACCATATGTGTATCAGGGTATTTAGCGACAAGCCGACACTCAATTGACAAACATGAGATGATGTTCATCTTATCGACCCCCAGTAATGAGGTAAAAAAGCGGCCGAGGGTATATTATATATAGTGTACACACCTCCGAACGTTTCTTAGCTTGTTTGTCAATCAACCTGGTACCAGTAAATAGCACATCTCATAGTGAACGAGTGTGAATGTAGTGATGACACCTCCAGTCCAGATTTCGAGGGTCTCAGATCGAGCGTCAAGAATTGGTGTGCACGCCGCATCAGCTATGGCTTCCAACTGTCGAAGGAGAATTTTAACCCGTACTATAAGTGCTGCTGACGATATGACATCGGATCAAGCTACAGCCTGCAAGTGTGACGGGCATACAAGGACTTCGTTATCAAAAGTATCTGCATGGACTACTAGACACGTCCGCATGCCCTGGTCCCCAGGGCATGGGCTTCTAATTAACAAATAATGACCTGATAGGCAACGCTAGATCTTGATTGGGAAAGATACATTATCAAAGCCCTGTATCGCACTGAAAGATATGTATACTGTCCGACGTACTGTCACTAGGGCGTAGTGCGATATATAACGTGCAGCCATATAGGCCTTCATTCAATGCATGATGTGCAAGATCTATGTTACCGAATGGGCTAAGTCCGCACGGCTATGTCTCTAACCGAGGTACATTATTTTTCCACTGAAACCAGGCCAAAATAGAGGTATCGCGCTAAGGCGAATACCCCCATGCCATTTGTTAATTAGAAGCCCATGCCCTGGGGACCAGGGCATGCGGACGTGTCTAGTAGTCCATGCAGATAATGCTGTGGTAACTTGCCACGACCCTGAGATGAGAACGATCCAGGGTCTGTATGCAGAAAAAGGGGAGATATATCTAGCGACTATATGCATTTATGATGACGAATCTATCAATCGCATACAATTTTGGTACGGTATTGCAGATGGCTTGGCACGCGCAACGCATTTCCAGGTTTTGGATGCTTCAAGGTCGCCATATCGTAACGATTTTCCTCGCAGAACGCATCATTGACTACTGGCTGTCATCATAAACATCCGCGTTATTGACGTTCATTCATACCGGGATACCAAGATGCTATGCCTGCAATGCCGACGTACTCTGGCCTCCGCCGTTAGACGCAGCATCACACAGACGACAGCGCAAACCACGCGGGCCACTGTCTCAACAACGCCAGCCCTTGCGAGAGGCTTCTTATCACCAAAAGCCGCCCATGACATCCGGCCGACTTACCCAGTGCGATCCTGGACTGCTTCATACTCCACAACCAATGCATCCAGCGCCTCGTCTGCAACCCCCATGCCCGAGAAGCCCGACTACCTCAACGACGCCGAGTCCTCCATCTGGGAAAAGCTGGCTGCTGAGTTCTCACCGACAGAGCTCGTTGTCCAAGACATATCAGGAGGCTGCGGCTCCATGTACGGTATCGAGATTGCCTCCGAAAAGTTCCGAGGCACCAACATGCTCAAGCAACAGCGCATGGTCAATGCTGTGCTTGGTGAAGAGATGAAGGATTGGCACGGCGTCCAGCTACGTACTAGGGTTCCTTGATAGAGTTTATCTCTACAACTGGCATTCTCCAGCAGACCGACCTTGTACTATTCCCATCTCCCCTTGGCCCTAAAAGGAGTGAAACAGGAAGGGGAGGCAAGAGAAGGAGAGCGTTGTTGGCCCATTCATTGAGGGGGCCAGAGTTACATCGTCAAACTGCCACTTGTCGATCTCCCGAAGCGGAATCGACCTGTACAATATGTCCCTGTAACATTGTACATCTACACTCTGCTGTACAATACATATACCCGCGGGCCTCAGCCCTTTGTACAAGACGACTGTATCATAGTTAGAGCCTCGGAGGTTCTTCCACATCGCATCACGGAATGCAATACTACAGAAGGCCAACTATCCTTGTTGTCATACATGATGCGTGTGACACTATTGACGCGGTTGCGGTTGGAACGCACTAGGAAATTCCAGCCAGTTCGAGAAGCTGCAACATTTGAGACTTTTTATGCACGGATACATGATACCGTGAGCGCCAGCATGAGATCCTATCTAGTATGTGGGAGACTGAAAACGGCGATGAGGGTTCTGACAGAAAAGCCTACATATTGAGATACGTGGCAGAGGCGCATTCTCGCTGTCTTGAAGATGCCAGGAACTTCGGGGTTTGAAGTTGGCCGAGTGAGTGTACCGTATGTAACCAGAAGTATTGTACTCACAAAGGAATTTGCCTCAGATATCTGAGTGGCCTAAATCGCAAGCCGGAGTAGCCCCCACGGCAGAATAACGTACGCCTCTCTTAGAAACTCGATACGGGGTGTGAAGCGGTGGCGCTTGTCCTGTCCCTCGTCATACTTTTTCTCATCAATTACCAGGATATAGGCACTATGTGCGGGATCCAAGCCTTGTTTCTTGGTTTCAATTTCTCACGTGGCGGGGCTGTAGGCTGATGGATTGATCCCTTTTTCCTTTTTCTCGTCCTGTGTTATGCCGGATGATGTGTCCAAATTCCAGCGAAAACAAGGCTGTTTGACACCAGATTCTGGAAGAATGTTGATCTGGAATTGTGCACCCAATGTGCAAGCATTACGGTCTCACGATCTCAGGTAGGGGAAGCTAGGTGTGGTACTTCAGAGTGCGCCAGCTTAAGCCGCCAATTGATCCGAACGGCGCCACGGGCTTGTGCTTCGGACCCTGCATACCACGAGCTGACTGGTTTCACAGTCGCATCTCATCTCGCCGCCATGCGTAGGGTGGCGCGGCCATGAGGCTTACTTCGTCATCGAGTCTGCGCAGGTAAGTCGGACAGCACACCATGCCAGACTCGCCAGGCGAGTCATGAAATGAATCGATAATGGGCGGAGATGCGAACTGATCTCGTCGGTGTCTAAGATCCTGATCAGTATTTCATTCAAGTAAGTACTTGCAATTCAGCATCGATTAGGCATCAGCGGTAAATGTTGGGAGGCTCTAAGACTCCCATTCATCTATTTTGTGGCTGAAAATGTCCGAAAACCTGTCATCCGCACTCGGGTGAAACCTGGCTGCCACGCCTGAACCATTCTGAGTAGCTACATGCTGCCATCCAAGAATTTTCAAGCGCGAGTACATGGGTTCTTGTCATGGGCTGTACCTTAGACCCATGACGGCCACCAAGCTCATAATGCTACTACTTGAGGGCTGTACTGTCTTCGTGACAAACACTCGACTTGAGAGATCGGTCCTTGGGTCTACAAACCCAGTAACAGAAACAAGTAACACTTTACTGTTTATATTTGAGGTGTTGCGGTTTTTGGCTGAGCCTGGGATGAGTATCAGATAAACACGCTCGCCCGGGTTGTGGGAGGCCGCTCTTTCTTTACCTCTCTTTCAGGCGGCGCCATCTTATGTGGGATTCTTGAGGACTATGAGTCCTCGTTTCCGAGAAGCCGGAAACTATCCTCAACGTAAGCCACTGCGGCCCAGGGATCAAGCCTTTGATGAGTTGCGGCTTACGGTTGACCTCGGCCTCCATGTTGGGTCAGGCCAACGTGAAGATTACCGACTTTGTCCCGGGGCTCTGATTGTAGCTTACATATGAACATACATATATAGAGTCTGTCGAGGTGCATGGCAAGACGACCAGGGCGAGGTAGGCTGCATGGTAGATCTAGCGTGCCATCTAATCCTTGTATGAACCAGTGCCCTGCATATACGTGCATATAACCAGCAGCCACCTCAATTATTGATTAGTGAACTGGGGAATGTATTAAATATGTATGCAGCAGCGTGGCCAAAGCCACATGCCTCCATTGCAGTCATGAAGGAGAAGTATCTGACATGTCAAACTTCGTCATCCCCGAAGCAACCCCAAGTGACGTGAATTGGTGAAAGACACGCAGCATGTTTCTAGAGTCCTTAGGTAGGTGCTGGAGTCCATCCATCGCCTCGGAGTGAGAGAAAGTACCGTGTATGCAGGTGTATTTAGACGCCGCCTAGTTCCGTGAACAATACTGTGCACCACTTCGTAACATCACACCAGCGTCACGACAGGCTTCTAGAGCGCATACGAATGACAAAAGCAAAGTAGCTTGAACCAAACTGCTTGCTACATGTATCTTCCTTCAACAGGCATGTTGGTGGTTGCCGGAAACAGGATTACCGCCTACTGTCTTTTGCTTCATTCCCTCGCAATGCTCGTGATATGTCGCTCGCATTCCTCTTAACACTTACGGCGCTTGATAGTTCCATTGGTTACTTTTGTCTGACTCCGATTTCAGTATGAGGCGTGCGACATCCGCATACAAGTGTGTTCCTAGTCATCTACTCCCGCACCTCCAGTCTCGCAATCACTCTTTCATGGCCACGTCTTACCACTGTTGGAAAACACATATGTAGCGGGAGGCAACATTCCTGGTCCCCGACAACAACCGTTTTCGATCTTTCAAACCATTCCAGTCGCTATCGATCACCAGCCTGCCCACGCCGACGGACGCTTGGTCGTGTCACCTAAGAGCTTATAAATTGGCTGCAAAATATCTGCCGAAATGCGTCCCTCAACTCTAACTCGATTCCCAGTGAAGGACCAGCCCCGAGTCGACTGGAAGATATACAGAACCGCAAATATGTCGCCAACAGTGGAAGATGCGAGAATTGGCGTTCGAAATCGAAGTAATAACCGAAGTCCTCTGGCCTCTTCTTACAGCCAGGGTGCCAGTCTTCCATCTCTGACGGTCGATGCTACGTACAATCTCGACTTTGTCCAGGTGGCCCTCGTGTCTTCAATCAGCGATCATGTCTATCCTACTGGACTGAACGGCACTGTGACAGGCCAACTCGACAAAGATCCTACGGGTCAATGGCAGGCGAAAAGCACAACCCTTCGAGGCTTAAAACTCAACTGCCAACCTGGTAACTACGTCCTTAAGTTTACGGGACATGTTACGAGGGACAGTGGTGCAGTCGATCATCTGACCGATTTTCACTCGTCATCGTTTACTGTGGTATAATAGGTCGGATGTGAGTTTTGGCCATTGCAAATCGAATCTTCAGAGAGACTTACTACTTAACAGCAGGTTCCAAGCTGCCTGACGAATAACATCGGACGCATATGCTTTCGTCGCATATCCTATTGCTCGAGTAGACAAGCTGTGTGGCGGTTGACATTCTTTTGAGGCATGGCGAATACGACAAGAGAGGAAATCAGGGCAACAGGCAGGGGAGATATACAGGGGAATGATAGTCGATTTCATTTTTTTTCTTATGTGGGAGTTGGAGTTGTTTTTTTGAATATTTCGGACCTGATCCGCTTGAGCTCGAGAGTACCCTTTTGAAAGGAATACACCAACTGATTACACTCTTTCATATATGCACAGCTATTATCAGCCAGACATAGGTTCCCGACGTGAAGCTCTCGCGGGTAGATGATATTGAAATTATATTAAGGAAACAGTTGGTATTACGCAGTTTGTTGTGATAGCCGAGTGACGGTGGGCATCATTAGGCTGCAGTAGTATAACAACGGCGGTACGGTGCCTGCAGAGAAGCTGTAAGAAGCTTTATATGTATCCCTGGTCACATGAAGTTTGATTGCCATCGTCGATTCATCCCTACGGCCGACTGTCATTCCGCAGCAATGATTAGGTGGAATACGAAGCATCGGCAGAAGGCAGGGGTCATGGGTCACTAGGTCCGCATACCTTTCAGCAGAGGTCAGCATCTCATGAGGCATGCCATGAGGTGGAATTTACGTGTCGACAGGGTTCAATTCAATTCTAAACTGGTGAACTATGTTGCAGTTGGCAGTACGTCTGTGATACTACCTAACGTCACGTCTGTATTGCTAGACTCATTTCATCCAGCGCATACTTCCCGCGCACTCCTCCACTCAGGACACATGTTCTGTTGCAGCAAGAGGCGATGATTGCAGCAGCACTCCGTGTAGGGCATATCCGAAATATGAGAAGGCACTTGTGACTACCTATTCTCTGATTTGGTCGTACTGTCAAGCAGCATACCTATAAATAGATCGAAGCAACCGGCTTCCACAAAGAGGCGTTGCTCTACTAACGGAGCACTCCTTCGACTATACGCCTTGGTCTGGATTGAAACTCGAAACACAGCTGAACTGAATGTAATTCACGCACGGCAGCGGTTTTCTAAATACATTTGGAGCGTTACCATTGAGCCTCAGTGCTATCCGTTTCGTAGTCGTGCAGAGATATATACAGGGCTAGTGACCAGGGTCGCTGCAGGGTCTGTTCCACTACTTACCAGCCTCTGGGTCGGAAAGAATGTGCCTGCCTACATTGCGCCACAGATTCAAGAATTTGACACAAGACAGGCATTTGATCGTTCGGTCGAGTATCTCTGGATCTCGGACACATCGCGGCCGACCTCGAAATGCTTGTTTCCCCGGCGCTGTACCATTCATGGCCCTACCCGTGTAGATGATATCGAGATCTTGTGTAGTTTCCCATGTTTGGTGGAGCGACACAGATGGCTAGGTATGTCCAACTATCCCGAGTATACTCGACTCCGCAGCTTCGAGTCTCGCGACATATACCCTATTAGGTAAGAGCTCTCCCTTGCTTCGTGGCCGTGCGCGCATGTTGTGCGTTCCGCTCACGAACCATAGCAGAACCCGAATAGTCGGGTGTGAGATCTAGTTGCACAAAGCGCGTACCACATATAAGAGTATCACACGGGGGCCTCAGATGCCGTCCCATAATGAATCATCATTTCTCTCGTCACGCCTTGAAACGGAAGATTACATATTGTTGCCGCGCTAACTGAATCGGGAAGTCGACGATGCATCATTGTAACATTATTCACTGCAAGACTTGGCGGAAATCGCAATTTATTTCATGGCTTCTGTAAGCCTACGCCCCCAAAACATAAACCAGGGCTGAGATATTCCACGCCTGCAAGGTTCATCCCAGGTTTCAGTCCAGCTCATCGAGGGTCTGAGGTTTGCCGCGACCAAAGGTAATCCCTCACATAAACAACCTCACAATTTGTCACCATCACATCCAAACACCATTGCAAGCAGTAGTTAGAGGTCGCCAACGTCGTACTCAGAGGAGCTTGGGATGAAACGGTGACAGGGAAACGTCTTACGAAGGTAAAAGTTGCCTGATTGTGGACATTTACAAAAGGGGGGGTAAAGAAATATGAACTCAGCTAACTACCGAACTGCCTGATTAATGACTATTAGATATATGCACATGAGCCCGGTAATATGCTCGATAAAGCATGCCGAGTTCATTCAGACGGGCAGCCAACAAGTGAGACATCCCGTGAATAGATGTGTTCAGAGTGATAGGCCAGTACGACAGTACTTGATGATGGTGTGGGTCTGAAAGAACTTATAGTTGAAATGTCATGAGCATAACAAACTGTACGTGCATGACCACTGTGGTACAAGCCAAGAGATTTGTGTGAGTGCCGATGTCTGCACGTGATGCTGAAATATATCATCAGTATTATGTCCGTCAGCCCACAGAGCGTCCTTATTTGGTTGCAAATCATGTTAAACGCTGCATAGAACACCCTTCAGAGTATATCTGGCATTCTTAACTTAGATTATGTCGTTGACGCTATATTTCGCTCATCATATTGCAACTCCTTCGCCGGATATCGCAGCCTCGCAGGTGCACAGATATAGTCTGGCATTCTTAAAGTTCATACTTCTGCGACCAATAACTGAACTTTCGCTTCCAGAGATATCCAATCGTCACGACTGCTTATCAAAGAATTTACTTCTAAGCTTAATCCGAGCCAAGTCAGTGGTTAGTTTATTGATTACGAGTATGGAACATCATTCAGCAGAATCCCACAGTTGATGCCCACTACAACACAAGGAGGCCAGAGATATGGCGCAACTGACTTCGGGGACTAAGAGGCTGCAAAGAAGACCAACAGTTCACAAAGTACCATCATGGCAGTACCTAACGAATTGAAAGTATGCCAGCAAATAACATGGACCAGAACCGCCATACAATGGGTAGTATCAGGCATGCAAATTTCCCTTTGGCTGAGGTAGCTAGAACAATAGTATTACTTGCGCTGGACCACAGAAACCAGTAACAATTGCAGACATAATTTTCCGACTAGGTACAGTTTTCGACGTTTCTACAGCCAAGTGGATTTTAAGCTGTATTTGAACTGATACATGCAACATATCAATTAATCCACAATTTTGACTTCTAGAGAAAATCCTGGTCAATATTGGTCAAATTATAGGTGAGCGACTGTTACTCTGAATAGCTAAATCTCGTCCGTCAAGATGTCGCTCTCTTTGCCATTGTCGATTTGGGCGTAGGACTCGCTAGGTACCAATCCTTTGCATTGCTACTTTTGAGGAACATCAAAGCGAGAGCTTGGTTGATCAGTTGATGTGTTCTATGAGAAAAGTCTATCGGACAAAAGTAAATGTTACCAGCCTTCGTCTTAATTCCTTCACCCCAACTTTGAGGTCCTTAAGCAATATATGTTTAGCTTCACAACCCCTAGTATACAAGGTAATCAGCGGTCATAGAAGATAATGCAGCAGAGAGGTACAAGCAAATAAGAAAGAGCTAGAAGACAGAGGCAGTGATCGACAATACAATAACACAAGAGACCAGAAAGTTCACAACATGCCTCTAAACGTCAGGCGCGACGTGAATGTAGAGAACCCAGGAACGGTTTAGAGTGGTACGAAGTCATGAGAGGTGATCAGTTGATTGCACAATAGTTCGGACTGACGATGGCTGTGGTGGTGTTTCATGTCTATGATCACGATTCGCTCAAGAAGCTTGCTGGGCCTTCGATATTGCTCCTGTCCGGCACTAGCAACCAGGAGGAATCCGCTTGGCTGATCGTCCTTGTCAGAACCTCGGCGATTCACGATAACAGGGATTTCTTTTTCGGGCGACAGAGCTCTAAAGTCACAAACACCAAGATCCTAAATTTCACAGTTGATAGGACAAGCTACGGGTGCTATCAACGATATGTGTGGCGGTGTCTTGGCTGACAACTCGTGGAAGGAACATTCTGCTTCTGTCTAGAGCAGGTTTCGGGCCAAATATTTTTGTTTCATCACTCTGATCAGCTCAGTTACTTGTAAGCTGATGTAACGATTCTCTAAGAAGCCACTTGCCTTTCTTCTGTTCCAGGAGGCAGTTGATCTTTTTAGCTCCGTGCTTCTACGACTCTATCGTTTTACGACTCATCATCCCTCGTTGAGTCTTTGGCCTATGACTCCAATCATGCACAAATATAAGCGATCATTCCACAGGCCAGCTCCTACCTACGAGAAGACTATAATACTCTGGTCTACATGCAGAGACTATACCGGCTGAAGAAATATACTATAGTAATTTTGGAATTACCCTCAGCTGCTTCAAGAATACAAATCCAGTCTCGAACGTGTTATAAATCAGACTTGAGCGACTGAACAAAGGATATCTAAGCCAACATGATCTCGTTTCTTTCATATTCTAATCGGCGTTCTTTCCATGATTACCTTACTTTTAACCAGCTTCTCAGTCTTAGAAACCTCTAGTAAACGCCACGAACAAAGCAGAGGATTCGTACACCAAGGTCCACCCACCTACAAAGCCATTCAACAAATCATCGTCCTCGCGCGACAAAAGGAAACGAACAAAGTCTTTAACAAGGTCGAGACAATACTAAGAATCCTCCCTTGTAGCAAACTATCATCACCTTTCTAAATAGTATTGTATCCTACGACACGAGCATAAATACTCGACTCCTCCTCCCTCTAACCGCCTACCATAACATCATCACAACATCATTCCAACATCACAACCCTGACTACTCACTACACAAAAACAACCACCATCCCAATCCAACATCAAAACTCAAGTAAGCCCTCCTCCTCTCAAACCCCCCCAAATCCTCCACCATGCCCTCATCCCACAGCGACGATGCCTGGCGCTCCTACCACATCGCCCAATATCCCCACTCATCCCCGCCTCCCCAAACTGAGCGACGCAACGCCATTGACTGCGGTGTAGTCCGACCGCGCCGCGACGCCATAGATGCCGGCAGACCAGCCCATGCCCCCTCCTCCCAGAACACGTCCTCGGGCTCCCAAGCTCAGCAGTCAAAGAATAATTAATAGGATGTATCCATCTTCTACGGCCTGAAGCCATCTTCTAGTAAGTAGATCACGTCTCCTTTTTATTTTCTCCTTCAAACTGACACCAGGTTGCATGACGATCCCTCCCCAGTCATCCTGTAAGTCAAAACACTCTCCTTAACAACTTCAATAGATGATATAGCTAATACATCATAACTGCCTCCCCCGATCTCCATGGAATTTCTTCGAGATTAACCTTATCTCCAGTATGTGTTATAGACAGAGACGAGATCACGATTCTTAATAAACATGCTAAACCTCTAAGTGTACCTTAGTTCTAATAATTGTGCCTTCAATACGAAGGATCTTTTCTTCCACAAAAGGAAAGCATTTGTTTATTCAATCGGCTAATTTTATAGTACTTGAACGCTTATTTATCTACTACTAGTTGCATTGCATCCTTAATTACGGCAGCTTACATTTGTGTCCTTGCGCACATCTGCAACTGCACATTGCTTTATTCTGATACTAAATTAACTGGCTCTGCTGACTGATGTGTCAGACGATAATGATGGTGATGAGTGATGAGTGGTGTCTGCACAGCACCGATTCATTACACGCCTCTAATCGTGTTAAGGTGGTGGTCGCTTGCCGCACCGGAACCTTTTGTGGGGCGGATTATGAGCTTTGTCCATCTTTTATCCAACCGCCCAGCTATGTGGACTGTCCTATATTCGCGGTACGTTGACGAGGGGTGCGCGCCAGACCTTTATCTTGTCTTTCGAGTTCCTGTAGTAGTTCAATCCCTCTAAGCGAGAGAGTGCGTCTAGTTTGCGAAGGGGTGGCTGTCTATGACAGCTTGATGGTTGCGGAACGTCATTCTCCAGCTCGATATATCTTATCAGACATACCACTAGCCAGTATGGGCACCAACAACTTAAGCTCGCCCATATCGCTCGCAGCGAGTGTCAACACCTTGTCGGCTTTCCTTGCCTTCGAGCAAGTTGGTAATGAACTCAATCTCGAGTCTGTCTGGCAGTCGTTTGGACCTCAGCCAGACGCGCGGCCGCCGGTCGACGTAGTTGTCATCGCTGCCTCGGCTGTCCTGTCAACTGCCGATGTAGTCTTCTCGACCTTGACGAATTATAGACACCGCAGGCAGAAGGAGGTAGAGAGAGGGAATCACGGGCTGAACCACCGCGTGGTGCTTGTCCTCTGCGGTGGCATTGGACACTCCACGCAACTGATGCACGATGCCATCGCTAAGCATCCCAAGTACGGTGTGCTCGCCGAAAAGACCGTGGGCCAGCCCGAAGCACGCATGCTTCAGGCAATCGCAGAGGAATACTATGATCTAGCTGATGTCTTGGCGCCCGATGGTATCTTGACCGTCCTGATCGAGGACGAGTCAACCAACTGTGGCCAGAATGCGTCCATGTCGCGGCGTGTCCTGGAGGCGCATGGTATTAGTTCGCCGAGGTCAATCGTCATCTGCCAAGATCCGACCATGTGTAGACGAACTGTGGCCACTTTCCAGCATGTATACTCAGATCTTCCCTCAGACCGCCAACCGCGGTATTACAGCTGGCCCACGCTCGTCCCCTTAGTGGTTGCTCCCGATGGCGGCGAAATAGACCAAACAGATGTTATATCATACAACTTGGCCGCCATGGGACGTGCCAGTCAAGATGGCCTATGGAGTATGTCTCGGTTCTTGGACTTATTACTAGGCGAGGTCCCGCGGCTGCGAGATGATAGCAACGGATATGGCCCCATGGGAAAGGGGTTCATTTCTCATGTTGATGTCCCGCAATACATAGAGGCGGCATGGCAGACTTTGAGACACACTTCCGAAGATGGACGCTCTGATCGCATTTAGCCAAGACGAGAAAGCTATGTCTGGTGTCAGTGGTTCGGACTTCCATGGAACTACATTAGTGGACGGTAACCCGACCCAGGTAGTGAGTTCAGCATTTTACTTGTTGTCTTTTCTTACATTTAAATATACGATAAAAAGGTTACAAGATTCTAGTATAGGCACGACAGGGGTTAAGAGATGCCCAGTGATAAGGCAGTGTAGTTGTTGCTGTTGTGGCCAACTTATCCAGCCGTGATACATGCAATAGACCTTCATATCCTCGTCCAGTCTGGGATATCTCTCTGTTGCGCTGGGTCGATGAAGGTAATAGTGGCCGTAGGGTCAATGTTGTTCCGACCCGAGAGCCTAAACGTTATAACGTTCTTGCTAAATCTCGCCGTGTTGAAGGCGATATGACTATCAACTCTGTAAGGCTGACAGACGCCTAAGAAACGAGCACAGCAATTTGCCCTAACACAACATGAAGCGTCGCGCATTACGTAGGGGGTACATACCTAGCTTCCGAATACGCTGAGCTCATATTCGATACATAACTTCCCAACAGTATTCATTTATTCATTCCATTAAGAACGAAAATTCATAGCAGTGAATGGCAAAACAATGCTTAGTCAACTCAACAACGCTTCTCTTCTCCTAGTCTACATAGTTGCGCTTACACTAAGTTACTCGACTATTTCGCTCTTCGGGCATCCCTCCATTCATGCCAAAAAGAATTCCATATCCATATCAATGTTTCATGACATACCAAATACCCGGAACTCCAGACGCTCAAATCTACCGACACCGCATTGATACACGCGTATCCCATGTTCACACACTTTCCCCCAAAATGATACGGATGTAGTAAAGCCATTAAGTCTGACCCTCAAACTCAGCCTTCGTCGTCTCCATATCACTCAGTTCCCTATCCTGGCTCTTCGGCGTCCCATTACTTGACGACGACCCGAATATGCCCCTCCCTATCTCCAGCCCCTGAACACCTTCTCTCAATTTCGCGAGGTTCATGGCGAAAGCGCCAGGACTATCAACACTACTTGCTTGTTTCAGCGTGGCAGGGTTCTTGGCCGGCGAAGTGGCAGGTGTGAGAGCTTCGTGAGCAGACTCGATACCCGCCAGTACACTCGGATTTCCCTCAGAGATCGGCGCGCTTGGGGGGTTCGGGCTAGGGGGCCCGTGTGATGAGGTACCGCCGTTCTTAGACGGTGATCCCTCTGACAATCCAGATTCAGTCACAGTATAGGTGACGATCCTCTCCTCACGTGCAGCTAATTGGTCCAGATACTCGTTCATCTCCGGATCGGGTCTGCCAAAACATTGTGCCCACCATCGTACGTCGCTCTCCCCAATCTTGGGGAACAGGAGTCTCTCGCGGCCACTCTGCCGATCATCAATCGTAGCATCGTAGGACGGATTTAGAAAGTCGGCTCTTCGTGACAGAAAGTAATCCCACACTGACCTCGTCTTTTCGCGTGCGTGGGCGTCTCGGCGCTGTTTCTCGTTGTTGTACAGGAATGTTCCGTATTGCCCCGAATACAAATGATAGAGCAGTCGCCGGAGGAAGCGCTCATTGAACTCAAATCGGGTAGGGTGCTGGCGTAGAATCTGCCACGTGGCATCGAGGAATTGGTGAAAGACGGGTGAAATTTCAGAAGTCTTCGTAGCTTCGGTGGGCGTCATTGAGTCTGATGATTTTTTTGCTTGTGAGTTCTCATCGGGCGGCGAGTGAAGACCATCTTCTCCATCTCCACTGTTCTCCGAGTTCCGAGCTCGGTTGAAAAAGCGTCTGGCACCAGCGAGAGCGTTCTCAAAGGCCTCGTTGGCTCTTCCATCGGACTCCCCAGGGGTAATAGCAGAGCCAGCCATGGCATCCCGCTCTGTAATGAACCATGACTCGTGGCCTAGAGGCCCGGACCGCTGGTGAAACATGTGGCCGAATGATAGCCAGTCTTTCTCCACAAGGACAATAAACCCATTTATAGTGCGGTAGTAAGGATCCAGCATGAGCTGCGACAATGCTGACAGCTGGCTTGTACGATCCCACCCATCCGAGCAGTGTATCAATACGTGAGAGTGATTAATCCCCACCTGTCGGGCTATCAAGGCCGAGCCATCGAGAACACCCCGGATGTGGTCAAGCCATCCGCTCTTCTGGAGAAGCTCCCGGTTCGGCGGTAGTTTAGAAATATCGCCATCCTTGATGGCATCTATAACGATATTCAAACTTTTTCTCATGACGTGAATGTTGGCGATGTTGAGATATGCCTTCTTGGCGAAGGGGTAGTATTCCATGTTTTCCGAACCTTTGCCAGCAACCTGCATGGCAAGTGCGTTGATAGTAGGCCTGGCGTCGACAATAAGATTTTGCTGTTGAGCACCGTATATCAGACGCTTGCCGGTCTTGGGGTCAACGGCAGGATTGCCTGCGATGAGTTCATCTTCCAGACGGGTGGTGTCTGATGTCTCGGACAGCTGAGAGCTGCGGATGTCTACCTGGCTCGAAGCCGGACTTGGCTCGGTGGGATCCGGGTGCACCACATCAAGCCCATTAAACTCGATGGTGGCGGAAGCGGAGAAGCAGGCGCTGACAAGGGCTTCGTCCTGGACGCTCCTCGCTCCTCGGATGCCCAGCAAAGGCTGGGAACTGCGGGTGATGGAGCAGTTGTTGAGGGAGTGGAGATAACTGAGGGCGGGTATGCGTGCTCGGGAGCGATAGGGACCGGCATACTTAATGGTGCTGTCAGAAATGGTGGAGGGGACGACGATCAAGGCCGGATAGGTTGCAGAAAAGCCATAATCCTTATTGATCTGCGAGACTCTCCAGCCCCTATCGACGGACTTCGTGCTGATGCCCTGACGTCTGAACTCGGCCCTGGGATCGTAGATATCCCAGCCGTTGAATGGTTTTTCGGCCTTCAGGGGCTGGTAGCTAAAGGCATACAGCTTCTCTATGGAGCCCAGGCGACATGTACGAGCGCGAATGAAGTCGAAGGACTCTCGGGCCCGGGCCTCGTCGGCGAAGAGGAAGTTGACGAAGCTGAAGTCTCGACCGCGCAGTCGTATGGAAGAGGGGCGGCCGCTGATGGTGGGGCACGGCCGAAAAGTGCACTGGGATATTATGGGATAGGCAAAGAACGATTCTCGGTACTTGGGGGCGTTGGAAGGTAGGGAGTCGCCGTTTTTTGGTTTGACCTCGTGGGCGAAGATAATGTGGTGATCGGTCAATCTCAGCTCGCCCGAGATCTTGTCGCCGCCGCGAATGGCGTCGACGGAGGGGATCTTGCGGTGGGTCAGCATGGATGCCATGGGTATGAGCGTCTGTAGGTACGAAGCAAGCTTTTTCTAGAGTGTCGTGGAGGATGTCCAACGGCATTAGAGCAGCAGACGGGCTGGGCCGTCTCCCTCGGAAGTGGTATTTGGAGGAAATGGTGGCGGAGGGGAAGACCAGCTAGCAGAACTTACGGTTTTCACCTGCATTTTGACCGCATGTTTGATTGAGTATTAAAGGATAGTTCCCAATAGTGATGTGCCGAAGTAATGACTGTGATTTGGCGCTGAATATGTGGTCGGCGGCAACATTCATGAGGTATGTCGTTACAGACCAGATCAACAGGCACAACGTCGCGGGGCTTGCGTAGGTAGACAGCTAGGTAGCTTATCACTTATCACCAGCCCAGTGGACGAGGCTGGAGAACGGACCAAATGAAGGTCAGCTGTGGCATTCGACGTCACTTTCTCTGGATTCGCATTGTTCGACCTGCGTGCCACTTGAGATGCGGAATGGCCCTTCGCCGCAATTGTCCAGTTGATTACAATATGCCAGTCAGATTCAAATGTGTGGGATATGCGTCACTACGAGTTCTGTATACAGTCTACTAATAATCATTGCAAAGTGACCGAGTCGTGAGATAACTATCGTGCTAGCCTTGCGTTCCTGATGTACAGAATACGCCAGCTCATCACCTGTGCATATGAACAATCCCATGTTGTGTTGGGATGCCAAAGGAAGCAAAGCCCTGTCCAGCCTGTCCCGTCAACTGCCCGCTCCCAGGTTGCTGGCATTGGAGCACAGCATCGGCCACAGTTGATTAGTTGGCTCGGGTGGCCCGACGAGCTCGTCCCGAGGCCCGTCTCTGGCCCGTCGCAATCGCAGATCCCAGTAGAAGCTGCAGGGCCTAGACACTATCCTGTGGGGTGTCATAGGCCTGCGCCAGCGCCCCAGCCGAGCCAGCCTAGGTACCTCACCGACCTATGCTCTTATCGATAGCGCCGCCCGCCGCTTCGACCTCACACAACTTCGAGCCCTAAGCCCAAATCTCTGCCGCCCGCCAGAAATTCAGGACAGTGTCAGCACACACTGTTACCAACAATTCCACCCAAAGCGAATCGGTCCCTCAATTTTTCTGTGTGTCTCTAGCAGAGAGCGTTGCGTGATACCTCCAACCATCGTCTCGCCCGCCCAAACCTTCAACCTCGACGACATCCCTTACCCGATTCCCAACAATCAATCGAGAGGAACATCAGTCAACATGGCCACCCCCGGATCTACCATGTGAGTGATTGTTGCCGCTTGTCTCTCTCTCCCATTCCGACAGCACATCTCAGTCCAACCGCCTGCCCCTCGTCTCGACCCTCGACGTTATTGTCGCTACCACCATCAGCGCCCATCTCACTATCAAGACTTTGCCAATACTGATAACCGTCCTCCCCCATTAGTTCCAAGCGCAGAAAATTCGTCGCCGACGGTGTCTTCTATGCCGAGCTGAACGAGTTCTTCCAGCGCGAGCTGGCCGAGGAGGGCTACTCGGGCGTCGAGGTCCGCGTCACGCCCACCGTCACCGACATCATCATCCGCGCCACCCACACCCAGGAGGTCCTCGGTGAACAGGGCCGCCGCATCCGCGAGCTCACCTCCCTCATCCAGAAGCGCTTCAAGTTCCCCGAGAACAGCGTCTCCCTCTACGCCGCCAAGGTCCAGAACCGTGGTCTCTCCGCCGTCGCCCAGTGCGAGTCCCTGCGCTACAAGCTCCTCAACGGTCTCGCCGTCCGCCGTGCCTGCTATGGTGTCCTGCGCTTCATCATGGAGTCTGGCGCCAAGGGTTGCGAGGTCGTCGTCTCCGGCAAGCTCCGTGCTGCCCGTGCCAAGTCCATGAAGTTCACCGACGGCTTCATGATCCACTCCGGTCAGCCCGCCCGCGACTTCATCGACTCCGCTACCCGCCACGTCCTCCTCCGCCAGGGTGTTCTCGGTATCAAGGTCAAGATCATGCGTGGATCCGACCCCGAGGGCAAGGCCGGCCCCTCCAAGTCTCTCCCTGACGCCGTCACCATCATCGAGCCTAAGGAGGATGCTCCTGTCGTCCAACCCATGTCCCAGGATTACGGTGCCAAGGCCGCCCAGGTTCAGGCCCAGGCTGAGGCCGCCCGCGCCGCCGAGGAAGGTGGTGAGGAGGCTGCTCCCGCCGAGGAATAGGATTGAGTCGTCGGTGCTGGACTCCTCAAACCACAAATCTTTGACGAAATGGGAGAAGATCGGGAGAAGTATGAATGAGTGAGAGATGAGCTGAGTGGGACTACAAACAAACTTCGGCGTCTTGATGATGATTTGCATTCGGCGCAGGACAGGGATACTCATGAAGGAAATAAAAAGTCCACAAAATCTACGAGCTCAACGAATCGGTTGCTTTTCAGGTTGTAATGTGATGGTCTCGCGGTGGACACATCGTAGACCACGGTATAACAATGATACAACATGAGTGAACGCATTTATGAATACAGTTGTGCGCCCACGTACTTGCTCTGAGCACCTATATCAGAAGCCCTTGACAACATGAAGCTAATGAATATGTGAAGACTGAAGGTCTATTGATTCTTCAGGTATTCTTTAAGTAGATGTGAGAGCCCCTGGATGAGGATGAGGATGAGGATGAGTCTCATCGACAGTCACTCCGTTCAACCAGTCGTTCCTGACTAAAGTAGATAAACAACTGACCGAAAGACTTTCGAGATGAATCGAGATACAATCGAAATTCCAAGAAGAGTAGGAAGACAGGGATGTTTTCTGCCGAAAGTCCTCATACCATTGCCAAGGTGCAAACGAAAATAACAAATGCAAGATGAGTAATGAAAGACGGTTATCAGCGTAGACACTCATTCCAGGCCAGCATCACAATGACTAGCATACTTAGGTAGTCATTTGTGATAGAGACTCCGGTAGTACTGATCTACCCCAGAGCTGAATCGCCAACCACGAAAGGTGATGGGCTTACCCTTGCAATTCAAGAGTTCAACCACGAAGGCAAAGGAAGAGTTCGTTTGAATTACGAGGATGCAACACCTCGTGGTTTATACATGGGTAGACTCAGTCTTACGAGAGCATAAGCCCCACCGAGCTTCCTCGAAGCCCGGTTGTTCTATGAAGAACGTTGAGTACTAAGTGTACATCTTGGTGACTCATGAGCATCTCTATTCCATTATCCAATTCCAAAACACGTGACGAACATCAGAGTTGATAGTCAGATGTCATGATGAGAGATGGCATCTTACAAACTTGTGTCCAAAACTTAATTACGACAATAGAGACTCTCATCGTAAAGTCTCACTGCTCTCTTAGTCTGATACCACTCTATGTTCGAGTCAGCTCTACTATAGACTCTCTCACCCGTCTCTTGTGCCTCAAACATATTGAAACAATTGCTACCTGCTGCGTCCCTTTCAAATCTCTACGCCAACAACATGACACACTACGCACTGCTAAGCACGTTCGACGAGTCTCGAGGACGCCAAAGGGTATGCGAGGAGTTGGTAAATGCAAATGCCAATCCAGATTCGATTCCCTACTGGGGTATGAACGATATTTTTCCTGCTCTTTTTCCCCTATGTTTTTCAGTCTCTAGATTCCTCTCACTCACTATGTCACATTCTCCAGCCGCAGGTATCGCTCCCTTATGTTAGCATGAAAAGTGATATGGTTCAGCAGTTTTTTTTGATTTCAACATCTTATCTGCTCTCGTCTCGTCTCCTCACTTTGCCGTCATCTTTGCAGAAAGTGAAGTATACAGCACCCTAGGCTGTACCCTAGGCCCTGCCCAGGCCTCCCTCTTCGTCTCGCTAACTCTTATCCGATGCCCCCGTATCGTTCCAAAAGCCATCAACCCAAAAGCCGATTCCAAAAACAAGAATGTGTCATGCCTTCACTCCCAAACGCCCAGTTATGTCCGTCGAAGTCGATAGTAACCCGGCGTTCGTTACGTCCCTCGTTCCCTTATCAAATCATTTCCTTCGTTGGTCTGGAGGAACACTGTTTGTCGACGGACTCTCTTTCTCCATACTCTTACATCCCGGTCGCGACATAACAATCCGCTAGGAGGGGCTCACGTCAGCCCGTATGGAAGAGAAAGCGCTCTCTAATGCGCGAAACGTAATAACACCGTGATTTCAATCATGCACCGGTCTTCATGTCTGCTAATTCATCGATGATAGAAATGCGGGATCGCCCGAGTCGTCGAAGGAAGGGGGTATATACAATGCGGTGGTAGGCGTGAGTTTGAGGTTGTGTATATGAATCACTTTGCGCAGTAGTTCCCATGACGGCCTACGGCTGCTGCGATTTGCGGTTCTCCATCTCGATGTTCTCGTAGGATTTCGATGGGCGGCCATTCATGCCGTTTCGGTTCCGCGATGGCTCCTCGTCACTGTCATCGGCGAGGCTAAAATCACCGGCCGCTTGCTCCTCATCGTATGCGCGCATGAGACCATGGTTGTGGTCATAGCTGGCGCGCGGGTCCTGACTTCTCCGGGACTGCATGCTGAGGCGGGTCTGGAAGCCCGAAATCATGTCAGTGCCGGTGGCATCGGTGCCTTGGCCGCCCATCATTCTCGTGCCGTTGGGATCGCGTCGAGAGAGATTGAGCAGATAGACTCCGGTGAAGGTAATGAGAAAGCCGGAGAGCAGCGAGAGTGTGTTGACGACGTCTGTGGTATTGAATCCGGC
Source organism: Xylariaceae sp. FL1019 (assembly GCA_022578705.1). Lineage (NCBI taxonomy): Eukaryota > Fungi > Ascomycota > Sordariomycetes > Xylariales > Xylariaceae > Xylariaceae sp. FL1019. The sequence goes on along the minus strand of MU391952.1, from coordinate 337,549 downwards.
AAACAGGATGAAGGACGCGCACAGAGTAGCAGTGGTAAAGGTGACGTAGTAGAGAGGGTTGACGCTGGATTGGAATTAGCATTTGTCATCCATTATAAGGGTATTTACCAGCGGCGTCATACATTTGGGTACTGAACTGGCTGAGAGCCTTGTTGAAATAGTTCATCTGGGTGAGAATGCAGCCTGCAGTCAGAATCATGAAGACGTAAGTCGAGGCATGGGTGAACTGATTGTTTCCGCTGAAGGTGAGCTTGAGCGCAATGCCGAAGGCCTTGATGGACATGACCGAGACGGAGCCAACGGTGGAGCAGATGGAAAGATAAATCAGAGGATTGGATTTTCCGTGGATGGGCGCAATCCGGTAGATCATAACGACGGCAAAGACTGCTACGACGAGACAGTAGAGCAGAAAACCTGGTTGGATGGCGAGGTTGAGGATCTCGTCAATGGTGTTAATCTCCTCATCTGGAGGGGCGTGGAGCACGATGATAACGGCGCCGAGGAGGCAGATGGCGCACCCCAGCCGTCCCAAAACTCCCAGCTCCTCCTGGAGGAAATATGACCCCAGAACTGCTCCTATCAAGACGGACAAGGCGCCCAAGGGTGTCACGAGGATAGCGGGGGCAAAGGCATAGGCAGCAAAGTTACCGATCTCACCCAAGACCACTAGATGCAGATGGTTAGCTCTCGGAGGAGCGACGCGTGGGATGTGCACGTCGACGGAGGCTTACTCGTGATGATGCCGGCCCACCATATAGGGTTCCTGAGGTACACAAAGCCATCGCCCTGGAAGCCGTGCTTCTCTTCTGATTGTATCAAACCCTATGGCGTGTCAGTGCTGTGCATGGTGATACTGGCGCGATACCGGCGATCGAAAACGTGTGGGTTCGTAGACGGTGGTTGGCGTGGATCTAATAGCTCATACCTTTTTCGTTATGACGAAACTCGTACCTGGGAACAAAGAAGTTAGATCGTGGCTATATTGTGTCGCGGGTTGGACTTGAAGACGTACCGATACCCACGCTACCCGTGATGGCCAGTGCCAATCCGATGTATCTACGAAAAGAAACGGCGTTAGTCCAGAGCCAGGTGGTTGAAAGCCGATGTCGACGCGAGGAGGCGTAGGCGGTAACAAGGACACGGTTACGCCGGCGAATGGACGAAGCGTGCAGGAATGGAAAGGGAGCGCGTACTTCTCGTCCAACATCATATTGAAAGACATGATGGGCGACGCAACGAGCTAGAAGCAGTAGGCGTCTAAATCGCAATTGACAGCTCGCGCCGGGCGAGGACGACGGTGGTGAGGATCGAATGGAGGTGTGCGGCTCGGAATGGATATGCCACGATGGCTACAAGGAGGTACGGCGACGGACGGGGCTCGAGGTTTGCGCCGGATGACACAGAGATAGACAGAGAAGGCAGTCGAAGATTGGCGGTTGATTGGCCGATTATGAGTCGAGCAGGTCGTCGGAAGTTGGCGCTGGGGGAATGGATCAAAGAACGAGCGAGAGGATGGGGGCCGTCATCAAAGAGGGAGTCGGCGGAAGACGAGAGAGAGGCTCTATGCGATCAAGTGCCTTTATCGCAGGAGACGCAGGCTAGTGAAGGAGATGGGCGGTTTGAAGGGTTGTCGAGAGGTTGAGTAGGATGGATACAGGGTTGGCTTGGCTGGGCTGATGGATGGCCGATGAATTGGGTGGCAGGCTCGGCAGGATGATGGGTGGGTGTCAAGTGTGTCCTGTTCCTGGATGCGGATGTGGTGCTGGTCTGGTGTGTCCGGGTCTGCTTTGCATTGGTGCCTTGGTGAGTTGGGTGGTGTGCTGCGCATCGGCGTCTACGGGCAGGTCACAGTTGTCCCTTTCTTCGAGGACATTTAAGTGTAAGATGTATGCAGTACTTCTCACGTGACGTAAATCTCACCGTGGCTTGCGTACTTAGTACCTCTGGATGATGAGGATGCATTCCACTAAAAAACCTCTTCAAGACGCCGCGCAAGACGCAGCAGACGCACCATACTACCGGGGTTACAGGTGCCATACATGTACGTACGAGGTTCAATCCGGTGGAACCCCCATGGTCTTCTTTCATTCCGACACTGCCTTTCTTTTCTCTCCAGGCATGTAATAGGGTTCTCTCGTCTCGGCGTCGTGCTCTACGGATGAAGATAGGGGCCCTTTTTGGGTTCTCTCTCTTCTGCAAAGTGTTTTCCTGTGCCTGGACTAGAGGTCTGGAACGACTCAGGTCAGGTTCCGTTTCAAGCGCCACCACTATCGTCTTCCCCATTGCCCGCATCTGTCGAGTCAGTGAGGGCTTCCACCCCAAAGAGACGAGACCTTTTCTCCCCCTTACCCCTGAATCATATGTATGTAGGTACATAGAACGAGCTCGACGTCGCCCCCCTTTGCATCATTCATTGGTGAGTTGGGATTTGGTACCCAGACCCCCGCTTCCGTTTATGTAATCTGTGCCCGCTGCACCGCCCAGAAGCCCTAAATGGTTTGCATGTTTCAATCGTCCGTTCCAGGTAGTAAACGCCATCGGAGTGTGTGGTACGCCATCCATCTCGACATTGATCGTCTGGTCGAACGTACAGATTAGATTGATGTATACTCTATTGTAGCTTCGTGGCTGTCTTATCGGTTGCCACCCTTTATTAGTGTAATTTGTACGAGTATAACAAATACATGCGATCGAGCCTCAACTAAGCGGGACTTACCCCAGTAATCGCCGCTTCGTTTGTTCGTTCGGCGTTAAACATTACTGTTTGCGCCCCAATTACCACTTTTCCATCTCTTCCGAGTTCGAGTCAACTCCAAGGTGACCGTTTGCGACACCAGACTCTTTTCGCCTTGGACTCCGTGCTCGTAGCTGTAAACCCCGACATATGTAAACTGACAACACGAACTTACATATTCGGGTACTCGTCATCCAATTTTCAAACGAGGAATGGCGCGTGGCTGAGCAATCGTAAACCCTAGTTGAGAATCACCACCAGGCGAAACCCGTTTCTACCGGCTATGAACCTCCAGCCGACGGATATCGGTATCTTTCCCGTCGCCCTAGGATCTGGCGTACCTGACGATCGTTGCGCAAAAAGACGAAGGCCATCTAAATTAGACGTTACGAATGCGCTCCACATCGCGGAGTAGCTCTGTGCCCGTTGATTTTTGTATCATGTAGGTGCTCATTTACAAGCAACCAATCCTTGGGTGGTGAATTCCGTTGTCTTTGCTTTCTGGAATGAGTATCTCAAAGTTATGCGCTACGGATTGCCAGTATAGAAACGTACGTCGTAAGATCATCTTCATTCAATTTTGATTGGACTTACCATCCGAAGTTCAGAACAAACTCTCAACCTCTATCCGATGTTTTATCAACGACGCGATATATTTCAACTTCCAAAGTCATGATCTATCCTCCAATTGTCACAACGCATTGGACTGTTTAATTTCCCAGCCAAAGATTTATCGCTGCCTCAATCCCGATCCATTGCGCTTGCGAGCCTAGGAAGATGTATGTTTCTCATTTCTCTCCTTTATACATATCATGTACATATTACGGGTGCCCAAAGTTCCTGGAGTCACAACATATCTCATGATGAGTGAGACTGCAAGTCGGTTGCAGGCTCACTGCCAGCGTCTCTGATATTTAGGTGTATTCATTCCATTTTCACCACCATTAGATGTGCTTCCGCATGAACCCAATACGAGTTCATTGCCCCTCAAGTCATACCAAATGCCTTATCTCGACATACCCACGAGGTTATCATCGCAAATGAAATAGGCGGACAGATTTGCCCTCTTCCAGTGTCATGCAGATTAAGCGGATATGCAGCTCAGTGAGAGAGAGCACCGCCATTGCTACCAACTTGAACCAATTTCTGGCATTAACGCCAAACTGTAGAATGGGATTGTGTATTCAACGGGGCTGCCTCGTCAGTACTCGAGTAAACAAATTGGCAGAATCGTAGCAATGTTTTCCAGTTCATGCCTTCTCGTATTGAGATGCCTTTGCCGGGTTCCGGAAACAGGAGGATGCAGACCCGTCCGTGCGTGCCGGCGCGTTCGGTGAAACTCCCGAAATCAACTCATAGCTCGGGCCTCCGCGACAGTGCTCATCTGTTGAACTGTACTCGCCATCACAACGGACAATTACTCACATAACGCCATCATGTAAATTCACGTTTTCACAAGAAGATTCACGTGCCAGGGAGGTAGGTAGCTGACGGGAGCATCCACTTCGGGATGCAGGTACCTCAAGGGTAAGCTCGCCGCCCCTGACTCTGCTATGGAACATATGCTGGTCAACGCTGCAATCATGTTTAAACATTCATGCATGGCATCTTATTATTCGCATGCATATTCTGCGTCAAACCGGCCGCCTACGAAAATCACACCAAACTACTTCTTGCTCACGGAACGCCTTGATTCACCAAGAGATGATGGGAAGCCACCGACCATTATCTATCACGTTTACTGTCTGTCTGCTTAAACGAGTATTTATTCGTTTGGGTACTTGAGCTGGTGCATACTAGTACCGAAAGCTTCTCACGACCTTCTCACAGCATTCTCCTGCTGTTTCCCTGCCTACTTCTTCTCCTGCTCGCCGCCATCCTTGTTCTCCTCCTCCTCCTTCTCATTCTCCTCGGGGGCGTCACCAGCCTTCACACGCGTGTCGATACCCGTACCCTTGCGCCTACTCTGGAGAACATAGGGATTGCAGTAGTAGTCGCTGCCGTCGGGGAGGTAGATGTCCGAGTAGTGCTCGCCCTCGGCGTGGTTGGTGGCCTCCTTGGCCTTGGGATTCCTGTCGTATGTTGTTAGGCAGGGCATACAGGAGGGTGATGAGTAGATCGTGTGGCTAGTGCTTTGAAGAGAGAGACAGGTAGCAGCAAATTGAGGGGATGACATGGGAGGGTATGACTTACTTCTTGACCTTCTTGGTGGCCGGCTTGCCGAGAATCTGACCCATCTCGCTTGAATCTCTCGGTTTCAGGAGATGTGAGTTGCGGAAAGGGTTGCTTGGTTGCTTGATTTGTGGTCTCTTAGTGATTTTCTTGGTGTTTCTGCTGTTGCTCTTGTTGTAGTGGAGACAGGGAGAGTTGGGATCATTGAGAAAGACTGGGTTTAATCACAGATGCGCAGAGTTTCTTGTGTTTAGTGAAATGTGAATGTGATCCGCTTTTTCTTATCTAGCGACAACTGTGACTACGCTTTTCCAGAGTAGAAAGGAGACGACGACGACGATAGTGTGAATACAGGCCTTTCGTATTGATCTGTTTGCTCCTTCACGCCTTGGAAGCTTGCTTTAAGGCATGGTCATGTGCCGCAGTTTCTACTGGGCCAGCGATTTGTTGACATCTAACTAAGAGGACTTGTAACATAACGCCTAATAACACTAAAAGATGGACTTGAGAACAATTCCACAAACGAGCGAGTTGTTCTAACTAGCTCATGTGTTGAGTTGGCATGCGAGATCAATCGTCATTGTCATACAACACGGCATGAACGCAGAGTTCTGTATAGCTCTCTTACTATCAATAACGTGGCAAATAGTGCGTTGAGAAATGCTGCTTGCCAAAGATTGATGGATAAACCCGTAGGGAGACAAGGAAGACACTTGAACGCAAAGAGATCATAGCAAATACTTTGAAAACATCCATGTATTCTGCCTATTGGTGACAAACTGCAAGCAAGGTCTGGGTGTTACTATGATTAAGAGGCCCAGAGTTTCGACACGGGCAAAGGAGCAGTTCTTTCAAATCAACATTCTCCAGCCAGCACGGATAATCACGTAACTTACGCTTTATCGTCCATCGGTGAAATGGTTAGACCGACAAAATTCGGGGAGTCTAAAATATAACATACGCAACCATCTGACCCTGCTACCTCAGTTTAAGGATTTACGCATTATCAGTCTTAAGACTTTACCCCATCTGTATAGCAATGGAAAAAACTGGAAGCCAGCTTTACATATAAAATGCCGCTTGATTTCAGATATTTCTATTCGAACCTAAGTCACTACTTATCTGCAGCATCTTTTATAGAGCCAGTAATGTAATGACAGCAGTGCTAGGTAACAATAATCACAGTTTACTATAAAAGAATGGTATATATCTAACAATAGCAACGTAAATCGGCTTTATTAAAAACTTGTTAAACATCTATATAAGCACAACTCGATTTAATGACGAAGCCGGCTACATCAGTGTGCATTGATCTAGCTAGATAGCGAGTGAGTGTCCAGCTAGATCGTTAGTTGTCTATTAGAAAACACAACGGCGTCTTTTTGGCCCTCTTGTGTGTTCGATAACTCCAAAGTACATGCCAATTACATACCACCTTGGTGCCACACGTTAGCCAGTCGTCACTACAGTTGCCAACCCACGTGCTTGCTTCTTCAGCCCTACAACAACAATATAGAGAATTTATACCCGGGCACTGTTACTTTGGTACTCGGGCACTGTCACAGGTGGTCCAGGTGCCCGCCGTCTGCATTTGATTCCGTCACCCACCCCCAACCACGACTGCCGCAACACCAATTCCACATTACCGCTAACCCTTACTCTAACCTCTAACCCGTACCCTAACCACTAACCCTACTTCGCTATATATATGCTTTCTAAAGCCTCGGGGCGAAGTAGGGTTAGTAGAGCATATATATAGCGAAGTAGGGTTAGTGGTTAGGGTACGGGTTAGAGGTTAGAGTAAGGGTTAGCGGTAATGTGGAATTGGTGTTGCGGCAGTAGGTAAGGTTGGTGGTGGGTTACGTGCGGCTGACAGCAGGTGCAACAGTGCCCGGGTATAGATTCTCACAACATAGAGAATTTAACAATATAAGCACAAATCTTACGATCAACCAACATAGCAAACATGGGCGGGTGACAGTAGATCATTAGGACAATTTCCACGATCCTGACAGCTATCCAGGCCCCATCTACAAAGTTCATTGATCACAGCGCCGATTTTCGGCACGCAGATTCCTGATTCCATTCCAAATGAAACAGCGGTAAATAACAACATCCATCACAACATGGTTCTGACAAGACATGGATAAGGACCACTGAGAGTAAATTACCTAGTCAACAATTGCAAATGTGGTCTGGGCACGGAAGGATATACTGACTGTGCCCAAAGGCTCCAGGGCCTAGATTTGGTCAATCTCCAATCAACCGGAAACCTGGTGGTCAAGCTTCGGAGCTTTTCCACAAAGTCTTCAACGGATTCATCTGGGGTGCCCCGGCTTGGGCATAAGTAATAATACAATATGAGCTCACCAACTTTGCACGACGATCTTGTTTCACTGTAATGATCGAGTCAGTAATCCTGGATTTGGCATCTAAGCCAGGGTTCGACGGTCTGAAATCACATCTCTGACGAACTGTTCTCAGGACAAATAAGTCGACTCCTCAAACTTCCAAAAGACGTACACAGTAACTCTAGAAACTGCTTACAGAACGATAGTGATCGTCCTGTACTTGAGTGTAGAAGTAGTCGGTAAACTCGACCGTCAAACGTTATGATGAGCGCTTTTGGCGCTCTGGCCGATGGTAAATAGCCTCTTTAGATCACCTCCGTATGCTCCGACATTTTCATGAACCAATCTAATCTCCTCATAATAGAGTATCACACTATCAATCTGAAACCTATTGAGATAGAGGACGGTAGCTGCTCCAGACTGGCGGTAATTAGAGCGAGATTGGGTAGTCGGGTATCTCGGATCTATACCGTGGCGCAACATGTACGACAGCAAGAACGACCTAAAGAGCCACGGCAAGGTGTCCAGGGAATGACGATTGAGTCTGCTGTCTTGCCGGTTACCCCCATCGAGTCCAGTAGCTACATTTGTCCCGGAGGACGATGATGCGAATTGTTACAAGATTTGGTATACACGGTACCAATTACTCCATCGTGGACTATTAATCCCTTACTATACTGAATGTTGGAAGGAGGTGTCTATGGATGTCGGGTGTGTCCTTGGATCACGTGCTGTGCACCCCATACTGCAGGTGCGGCATGTAAAAGGGTTGGTCATTGCAATCATGACGCGCCTGTGATACAGGGACAGCGACTTCCCAACCACATCTCAGCACCGAGCGCGTACCTGCATAACGTAGTTGCAAGTATGACTCAATTATGACTGCGCGGCAGGTGCGCCCTTGCGAAGGTGTTAGCATCATCCACCCTCGTTTAGGTACACGTAGGTGATTAGCATTTCGATCACACCTGTTTGTCGTGTGGGTTATGCGCTCTGGTACCCAGCACACTGCAATCTCGCCTTTCCCTCATCAATGTCTCGAGCACTTGCTTGTAGCCGCAGACTACTTGCAGTGTCATCCGCCGTACGCTTAATTGCCTCACCCTGTGTTCGCTGCAATCACACGCGTCTGCACACAGCACAACCATTCAGCATGGCGTCCACAGATCGCCACGAGAAGTTTCGCCGTACCTCTGGCGCCAGGGACCCCGTCTGGGTTCACGGTGGCAGCTATGCCGACAGGCCCAACTTCCCTACCCTGGGTGGTGACCTTGAGACGGACGTGTGCATCGTCGGCGCCGGTATCGCCGGTATTTCCATAGCCTATGAGCTGGTACAACGCGGGAAGGAAGTCGTCCTCATCGATGCGCGCGACGTGCTGTCGGGTGAGACAGGCAGAACATCTGGTCACCTTTCCAATGCCCTCGACGACGGTTACGTCAACATCAAGAAGAAGCACGGCGAAGAAGGCGCTCGAGTGGCGGCCGAGAGCCACGCCTGGGCTATCCAACGTGTAGGAGAGTTATCGCGAAAGCATGGCATCAAGTGTGAATACCGCCTGCTCCCGGCTTTTCGCATTCCCGAACACCCCGTTGGCACGGAGGAGCACAAGGCGGAGCTTCAGGAGGCCCGAGAGGATGTGGAATTGGCCGCCAAGTATGGCATCGATGCCAAATTCGACAACATGCTGACCATCAAGGGCTGGAGCGGCAAGGTGAGCATTCCACGTCGTCCTGATCCTCTCATGGCGTGTGTCGAGAACGAGTCTCTTTGTCTTCACCCAAACTACACGTTGATTCTTAACGCACACCCAAGAGCAATGCCTGACTGACTCCACCGTTTGACAGATCGACCAGCGTGGCGGCGGCATATACGACAATCAAGCAACGTTCCATCCCACCAACTACTTGATTGGGATCTTGAAGTATTTGAAGCAGCAACCGAACTTCCAGTGCTTTACAAACTCTAGAGTCATCTCCGTCGAAGAGAAAGGCATTGAGATACTGGGTTTCGGGCACAAGTCAAGCCTCGTCAAAACGCTCGACGGCCACGCTGTGAAATGCGAATTCGCCGTCCAAGCCACCGACGTCCCATTGCAGAAGCTCAGTATCATCGCCCAAATGGAATGGTCTCGAACCTATTGCATCGCGATCAGGGTTCCAAAAGGATCTGTGCAGGACTGTCTGATCTACGACTCGGCAGAACCGTACAAATATGTACGTCTGACGGAGTGCGACGACAAGGATGACTTCATGATTGTAGGTGGATGTGACCACAAAGTCGGTCAAGACACCACCAAAGGACGCTTCAAGGAGTTAGAGCAATGGACACGCGAGCGATTCCCTCAGGCCGGCTCGGTTGACTACAAATGGAGCGGGCAAGTTTTCGAGCCGCATGACCACTTGGCATACATCGGGAGAAATCAAGGCCAAAATAACGTCTTCGTCGTGACGGGCGACTCGGGCAATGGCCTTACGCATGGCGTCTTAGCAGGGAAATTGATCGCAGATGAAATTATGGGCGAGCCTAACCCCTGGACCGATGTTTACTCGCCGAAACGTATTGGAAGCGTGTTAGCATCTGCTCCATCCATCCTCGCCAACGATTTGCAAGTCAACACGCAGTACAAGCGCTGGCTGGAGTCTGACATAACTGATGTCGAGGACCTCATGAAGGACACGGGCGGCGTGCTTAATACGAAGACGGGTTCTCCTGTGGCCGTCTACAAGGACAAGAACGGTGTCGTGACGAAGCTTAGCGCAGTCTGCCCGCATATGAAGGGGGTCGTGTGCTGGAACGACGCGGAGAAGTCGTGGGACTGTCCTGTTCATGGAAGTAGGTTTGGTACCGACGGTATCTGTGTGCAGGGGCCTGCAAAGATGGGCTTAAGCCCTGCTGACTGAAGAATGAGATGACGGGATGCGTTTGGAAGTGGGCTTGCGTGCGTTCAATTGTCGCTCAGTACAACGCATAGGGAGCCGATGGGCGCGAATAATCTGCCGTACCGCTCCCGCCACTATGGCCGTTCAGTAGCAAATGCCTTACTTAGCCAGTGGGGTGATAGATTGGCAATTAGAGCTTACCAAAGTCGACATCACGTCTAGCTGAGCATTAAAGCACTTATTGAGTTTAATGTCTGATGGCATCTCAGCCAGTACTTCATTCAAGTACCTAATTGCTTGTTTAGGTGTAGTCCCACCTTACACGTATGTGTAGATTGTATCCCTAAACAGGATAACGCCAACCACCGAGAGTCCAACTGCCAGGGCCACCCATACCATGCCCCATGTTTTGCAACCTTTTATTCTAACGCCAGGGACATCGCGCCTATCGCCTGCCCTGTCCTGTATGTGACCGAGAACGAGTAAAAGACGAGCAAAGAAGAGTCTGGATAATACAAGCCACGCCGAGGAAACTGTTGTCGATAATGAGGCACCAAATGTTCCGATCGAGTGTCGCCTTACTTACCTTCCGAAGTATGGATATCCGATCTCTAGATGTTTCGCACATCTGCTATTGTTAGTGTTCCTAAAGTTGGGTGGGCGATTCGGGGATCCATATATGGGAAAAACATGCGAAAGCCTTGGGCGGGTGCTGCGAGGGGTTGGAATCAGCAGAGTCCTGTCGCGAGGCAGGGAGGCTGCTGAAGTCGAAAGGGTGCGCAGTAATTCAAGGGAGAGTAGAAAGCAGCAATCAAGGTCCAGTTGCATGGTGTCAAGAACGACGACGCTTGACATCTGTGTCCATGTTAGTATCGTCTTTATGACTTGGGTTAAAAAGGGGTTTGATGGGACATACCGTTCTCTTCACCGGTGATCTCCAGGTTGGCGGAGTCGGACCGCGTTCGCTTCCCGGATGCTGGTGACACTTGTCCCGTAGGCTTGGGAGATGCGACATTCAAAGTACTCTTAGCTTCTTCATTTTCTGACTCCCATGTGATTTCATCGTCCAGCGGCACATGCGAAGCATCTGCTCCTTCTGAGGTCTTCTCAGGCCCCTTTGTCTCATCTGCTTTGTCGTGATCAACCTCGTCCTCTCCATCGGAGTAGTCGATCTCGTCCGCGTCATCGCCATTCAGAGTTGCTGTGACGCTAGTGTTCTGGGAGTTAGGCAAGCCAGCAGCCTGGGGCTTCGTTGTTGCCAGTGGTTCAACGGCAACGTCCGGTTCGGTCTTGCTGTGCTGGATATCGTCGGCGTCGCTCTGTAATCTGGTTTGAGTCGACTCTTGCTCGTGTGAGTCTTCAGTCATCAGCCCGTTAGTATGAAGTTTCAGTGGAGTGATAGTACCGAGATTGTTCGAGGTTGTCCCCAACACTGGTCGGGTTACGGGAATGGACATAGGGTCAGTGAGTCTCCAGAGATGACGACCATAACATGCCGTACAAGGGCAGTCCTCGTCTCCCGAGCAGGGTGAGAGGGGAGCAAAGAGAATGGGGAAAATACCCTCTGGGGATTCGAATTCTTCCAGGGTGTCATCATGGACTCCTGATGCATTGTGCGTCGTATCGGTCGCAGATTTTTCACTGACAAATTCAGTGATGGTCTCAGGTTGAGCAGTGGCTGTAGCCGATCCGTGAACGGCAGCTTCCAGAGCTGAGCCGCTCTCTTCGTAATCATTGGGGCCGTCGCCTGCCTCGGATTCGTCAAGATAACTGTGATTTTGTTCCTCGTAGTGGTCGCCTTGAGCATTCCCATGCTCGTCGTCGCCGTCTTGACCATTCCGATGTTCGTTGTCGCCCGATTGCATTTTCTCAGCCCCGGAAGGGCTGTCTTGGTCACTGCCCAGATCACCAAGTTCCTCTTCTCCCTCGTTCTCAGCAATGAAAGAGGGTGAATCGCGGAACATCGCAATCTCAGAAAAGCCCCTGCCGGCATTTGCACTCTCATAGAGTGCTATGAGACGCTGCTGACAGCTTGGCTTGACTAATAAGTAAGTATAGAGATCGGAACGTGAGCCTGCTTCTTCATTGTTGACGAGCTTGTCATACAAGACTACGAGATCACCAAATGTGAATTTTTGGAGGAAATCAGGGGTTGTGGACTATATGATACTTAGCAAAATTCAAGGTAAGGTTGTGGTTAGGAAACATACCTGAGAAAACTCGAGGCCAAGGCCATCTACATGCATCGCAAGCTCATCTAGGGGAGAAATCTCCTCTGCTATGACTTCGCGCAAGCTAGTCAATAAATCCGAGAGTGGGAGGTCTAAAGCGGCCTTGTCACTGAGGAAATACTGATTCGGGTCATCATCCTCGGAACTGGCAAACAGACTGTAATTTGTCTCGCCGTAGGAAATGTACAATCCATTACGCTGAAGGAGCTCAACAGAGGAAGTCGCCCTGGAAGTTGCATGCACAGAAGCCTCCGAGCCCGTGCCATTGGTCAGACTGGCCTCCAAGTTCTCGAGGCCCACCGCTGGACTGCCGACATTCTGTGAAGCTGTCTCGGCATTGGCGGTAGATTCGAAAGAAGCGTCATTGACGCCGTAGACGGGATCGTTGGGGTCGTCAAATTCACCTAACTGATACTGAAGGGTATCGAGGTCTGCTGCAAAGTCATCTCCATCGTCTTGCTTGAGACGAGGAGGACCTGCCGAGTCTGCCAGATCACTATCAACACCAATGGGGGCATTATCTTCTCCGTCTCCGACAACGGGCTGATTGCTATCATGTTCGGTGTCTGGAGCTTCCAATGATTCCTCAACTGCATGTTCCTCAGCCTTGGCAGCGCTGGCCTCGGTTGTCTTGGGGTGCTGGTCATTTGGAACGTCAACGGCATCATGTACATTCAGTTGCTTGGAGCTTTCTGCGTTAGTGATCTTCAAGCCACGTGAAGCGTGAGTATTGTCTTGCAAGTCGGGAGCTTCAACAGCACTTAGATCTTCAACAACCGAGTGTGTAGATACGGGTTCTGATACTTCATTCACACCAATAATAGATCCGTCAGCATTGGCAATATCGACTACACCATCATCTTCTTCGAGATAGTCAATCTCGGCGTCGTCGTCAAAAGTAGCATCGGCAGAACTTGGCTGCCAATTGGGGTCAACAGCGGAGCCAAGATCAAGATCAATGTCATTGGCAGCGACGGCTGAGGCATTGAGCTCTGTGTCCTGAGCGTCGATCATGCCGTAGGTCTCGTCATCATCGTCGCCCATCATCTCGTCATGGGTGTCTGCGTTGAAGTTGTCCATGTCTTGAACCTGGTCATAGTCGCCAAGAACCATGTCTTCATCATGCTGTCCGACGGGGAAATCTAGATCGATATCGATATCCTCGCTGAAGCCAGATTGGCCAAAGTCAACCGAGATCTCCATCTCTTCGTCCGGCATCGTTGCGACAGCGGTTCGTTGCGTTGCAGAATGTGGGCGGGTGTAAGTACTCAATCTATACTTGTATACACACTTTTGGCGATAAGTGTCGATGGAGTGAGATAATCCAGAAACATGGAAAGGGAAAGAAAGGAAAAGGTGTTACGAAGGGTGCCAGGACCAGTTGGCTTTCATTTGGCTTTATGCTCTGTGGTCGCACGGCCACAAACAGAACAAGCTAGGTTCTGCCAGTGGTGGATCTCTACGAATTGAATTTCACAGAAGGCCAGGAAACCCTGAATGATGCGACAATGGCACCAGTGAAACTCCAATTTGGAGGTATTTGTGTATAATGGAGACAGAGCTTCAGATGTGTGTGTGTCGAAGAAATCGGGGCGAACGGCTGAAGATATAAGATGAATAGGGACTGTAAGAACTGGTTCGCAGATTCACGGATCGGCCGACACGACGACTAAGGTACTTGGCTTGCAACTGAAGCTGTGCAGTACGTGCAATTCTCTTGAAAACAACAGTGCGATGGCGTATCTGGTGTATGGTTGATTATGCAAGTTGGTCACTGGGTCGTCCAGGTGAAGCTGACGGCGCAGATTGCAGTCGGGAATTGCGGCGAAAATGGGTACGTGGGATATCGGTAGGATACAACGAGAAGTTTTCTGAGGGTCGGAATCGTGGTCGGCAAGAATCTTCTTCATTCACAGTTGGTGATGCGAATGGCACTCAATAGTCTTAGGGAGGCGACTGAATGAATCGATCAGGATTGAATAAAGGGAGAATGGACAGGTTGGTTGGGGAAAGGTGCGGACGAGGGTTCAGGACGCGTTCGGCTGGTGGCAAAGGCAACAGCCTGTTGGCGTCAAGCTGGTGTCGCCACGCCTTTGTTTCGTGGTTGACGTTGTATCTGAGTGAGCCGACGAACCCAGTGCAAGCTGAGCAATGCAGAGAATCATGAGGGCATTTCCGTATTGGCGGTACTCAATAGGGCGCTGCCGCAGACTCAAATGAAGCTGCACAGGCTGGTGGATGGGAATAGAATCATTCCGGGATGATGGATGAAGTAGCTGTGACGATGATCGCGGCTGCATCTTGCCAACGTGCTTAGGCTGCCGTTAGCGCAGACCGAGCGCGGCAGCTTCAATGGTTCGTGCGGTGGCGAGTGGTACGGGAGTACCTAACAGTTGTACGCGATGTGGCTTTCGCAGTGAGTGTGGCGTGCCTCTCTCGCCGGGCTGCGATGGTGGGCTTCTGGGTGGGATGAGATGAGGCTGACCCTCACTTGCAGTGGACCCCGGCCTGAGTGGACATGACCCCAATTCCAGGCGGAGCTCAATGTTTTTGGCGGGACAGCTGGCTGGATTGACAACTGGCGACGTGCAGAACGACCGACTGGTGTGGCCTTTCATCGTCCATTGGTGACAACGATTAAAGATTGAGCGTACGGAATACATTTCACGATAGCTGTGCCTTGCGACAACCCCTCTTCCTTTCTCTGATTCGGCATCTCCCTACCTCTTCTTTGCCAATTCCTTGATTTGAACGCAAACAGAATTCAAGATGGTATGGCTTCATTGCATTCTAACAGCCTCAGTCCCGGACTAACATCGTCTCCTATCAGGTTGTCCTTGCGGCTTCCATCTGCACCCGCGGAGGGAAAGCTGTCCTCTCCAGACAGTTTATAGAGATGCCCCGATCTAGGATTGAAGCTCTCCTCGCCTCGTTCCCGAAACTGGCCGACTCGGGCACCCAGCACACCACCGTCGAGCAGGATAATGTCCGCTTCGTCTACCAGCCCCTCGACGAGCTCTACATGGTCCTCATCACCAACAAACAGTCCAACATCCTCCAGGACATCGACTCCCTTCATCTCTTCGCCCAGGTCGTCTCTAGCATCTGCAGGGGTCTCGATAGAAGCGAGATTGAGAACAATGCCTGCGAGTTATTCAGTGCCTTTGACGAGATCGTCACCCTTGGCTACAGGGAAAACCTCACTCTCAGCCAGATCAAGACCTTCCTCGAGATGGAGAGTCACGAGGAGCGCATCCAGGAGATCATCGCCCGCAACAAGGAGCTTGAGGCAACCGAGGAGCGCAAGCGCAAGGCCAAGCAGCTCGAGATGCAGCGCAAGGAGTCCGCCCGCAGCGGCCGACCCGGCGCCCCCAGAACCCCCGTCTACCCTACCTACACCCCTCCCACTCGCCCGACACCTACCGAGACCTACGACAGCTACGAGGCCGAGAAGAACAAGTCCTACAAGTATGTCTACGTTTCTATTGACCACCGATTATTCTTTCGCGCTAACGACCCGAGGACAGACCTGCCGCGTCAAAGGTCAAGGGTATGCAACTTGGAAAGAAGTCCAAGACCACCGACATGTTCGAGCGTGTTCGCGGCGACATGGGTGCCGAGGTCGACGACACGCCCTTGGTACCAGTGTCTGCACCAGCTGCGGAGCCTGCTGCTGCCGCACCCCATCTTTCCTCGTCTCTCGACCGAGACGCCATCCACGTCACAATCAATGAGTCCATCGGCGCCAAGCTATCGCGGGAAGGAACGCTCAACTCTTTGACCGTCAGTGGTGACCTGAGCCTCCGCATCACCGACGCTAGTCTCACCAAAGTCAAACTCAATCTGGCTGCCACTCCCTCTCACGGTGCCCAGTTCCGCACCCATCCCAATGTCGACCGTGGCATTTGGTCCAGCTCGCAAGTCATCCAGATGAGCAACGCCGCTCGCGGGTTCCCCGTGAATAACTCTGTCGGTGTATTGCGATGGCGGGCTACCCCCAAGGTCGACGACCCCAGCGCTCTGCCTATCAGTTTTACGGTCTGGGTGAATAAGGGGCAAGGAGGTCTCCAAACCATCACCATCGAGTACGAACTCACTGGAGGCGACACGCTCAAGGACGTCTCCGTGGTCATCCCCTATGCTACGAGCGAACCCGCAATCAACAGCTTTGATGCCGTCTATGAGGTGTCTGGAGACAGTCTGGAGTGGTCAATCGGCTCTGTAAGCGAGGACAACGCCAGCGGCTCGTTTGAGTTTGATGCCCATGCCGAGGACGAGAACGAATTCTTCCCCATGCAAGTCCGTTTCTCCAAGACTTCGCCGTTTGTCGATGTAGATGTAAGTCTCAATCATTTTGTCCAGAAAATGAGAACACCACTCACTCATATCCTAGGTTTCATCCGTGCTGTTGGTGGAAGAAGAGGAGGAAGTCACCTTCTCCAAAGACATAAGATCAGTAGCGGATAATTATCTTGTCGAGTAAACAGGTCAAGTAATTGTGATGAGATAAATGTTCAAGCGGGAAAGGCTATTCTATTACAGAGTCCGTTTGCCAAATGGTCGACGAGATAGGGGTATCGGTTCAGCGTAGATTGGCGGCTATCGCTGGTGCTGATCGGGAGAAGAGGCTTCTCGAAGCACGGGGAAGCCTTGGCTAGAATCAGTATGATATGCCACTACCTTTATGCCTCTGACATACGATTGAAGTGATATAATTCGACCGCATCGCGTTCATTTCTCGGGACCTCACATAGCATACATTACCAGGTAGTAACTCGTGACGATGGTACTACTGCGGTGCACCTGGGGCGACGGGATTGCAGTGGTCGTTTTGGAAAAAGCGGGTCTCTAGAGTATGGACCCTGTGCCCTGGACCTGGAGTATTCAGATACGAGGCAGCGTATTGAATCAAACACAAGTTTCTTGCCGTAAGGTCCGGGACACGGCAATCGTGCGAGACTCCTTCTGCATCATGAAAATTGGCCTCACAAATCGCCGGAAGTCACTGTCTCTTGGTGTACAGCTCAGACCATGACGGAACCAGTCGAGCTGGAACTCCTCAGCGAGTCGCGCTTCGAAGCTAGGGTGCACCAAGGCCTAATATCTTACAATCCCATCATCGAGCTATTCGCCGGCCCAGCAAGCCCGACGACGCTTCAGATATGGCGTTCTAATAGCCAGCTTGTCACCAAAAGCTCACTTCGCGGGGAGAAGGAAACCGTGCAGGCCATCCACTGGAAGCCTGACGGTGAGTACCTTAGAGCACCCCTTGCCTTTCCTAGACTGACATATGGCAGGTCAGTTTCTTGCTGTGGGATGGAGCGATGGGATCCTACGCCTCATGGGTCTGGAGACTAGCAAAGCTGTTCATCAGATGACAATTTGCGATGATGGCAAATCCAAGATCACCACCATCAGCTGGGCGCAGAACTTTGCTGGAGAGCGAACGGCTTCTACCTCCGAACCTTCTGTCAAAAGCTGGGAGCACTTAGCCTCTCAGGGCTTTGCTGTCAATAAGAAGAAGCCTTCTGCTGATTTACCGAGGGAGCTCACATTCCTCGAAGTCGAGACTGCTCTACCCAAGATCAGTCCTCTGCCTGCATCGGGAGGCTCGGGGTAAGGCTGACCTGCCAACTTGAGCTGCATCTCATTTCGCTTGCTGATGAGATACAGTGATGACATGTACGTCTTCACGACTAGCGCATCACTAGACTTTCTGTTTCGGCCGTTCTCCCAAGACGACAACGATAAGGTCGATGTAATGATTGTGGGCACAGATGACGGACGTGTTCATGTCAGCATTTATGATTCTTTCATCATCGGCAGTTTCACGTATCCCTTTCCCGAGATACCTACTGGCATTCAGCTTTACAAGAGTGCTTCTCATTTAGATGTCTCAACTCATATGCTCGTCTTCAAACCATGCGCCGAGGAAAATCCCAGAACTCTCTACCTTGTACCAATCGACTTGACCTTCATTCACTCCTCCCCGGAAAACCTATCCCTTTTGGCGTCGAAGACCACGACCTTACAGAAGCTCCTGAGATACGTCAAGCAGGTACAAATACACATGCTACATGAATGGCACTCTACCCGAGAGCTTCCCAATAAGTTCATCAACAGCATCAACGAGACGCTGCGAGAGACTGGAACCTACGGCGACATGACTATTGGCCAAGCCTTGTACCACTCAGTTGTCACTGGACACACGTTTCCCGAAGTCAAAGAATGGCTCGTTGATCAACTTGCGGAGCGGGTAAGTCTCACTTGCGCCCATATTGTGGCGCATTGTCTAACGCACATGTAGGGACATAAACGATGGGACAAAGCAGTAGTCACCGGCCTACAAGGGCTTCGAAGTCTAGTCCACGAGAACTTCATTCCCGCACTAGAGCGCATCGGCGTCATTCTAAGTCGCTTGTTGGGTATTGCTAGATTCCACGAAGCAAGAGCCGAGATCGGATTCACCAGTGCACAGGTACTAAAAGCCATGGAAGCTGTGTCATGCCTACTACTCGTCGGCCATAAGGTACTTCTCATCTTGATGGAGGAGCTGGAGCTCTTCTCTGCTTTCTCGATTTGGCTGCGTCATGAAATCGACAGACTCGCCTCTTCGTCGATCTCCGACGAACTCACCGAGAAAGAAGCTACAATGGAGCATGGGAAGATCTTGGCGTACATCCAGCACTACATGGCTACAAGTCCACTGCGAAATTATCTCAGCAACGCGGCAGCTGAAGGGTCTCAATTAGACCACGAAATGGCAGAGAGTGGCGACTCACTGCTCGAAACACTCGAGACACATATGCATTCACAAGAGTCTGATCAGAAGTACATAAGCTCAACGTCGCAGGTAGAGTACTTGTGCAAGTTCCTACATGGCCGAACTACGACTGTGCTTGATGGCATTGCCGAAGCCGAGCGACGAAGTGTCCGGTTCGGGCAGATGACCCAGATTCAGCTCGAGCATCCTGTGTCGCACTTCGACGTCCGCATGTCAGCTACGCCTCTTGAGGTATTCATCACTACCTTCACCGCTCCATGAGACCGACCCTCTGACAGATGCTCTAGGAGAGCTGGCGAAGCGTAACACATACCGTTTTAACCACCGAGGAGCGCGAAAATCAAGGTAGGCCTCCCCTATTATAATCGCGCGCCTATACCCGCATGCGGGACTAATCTGGTCCAAAGTATACATACTTCGCACCTCGGCCATCGTCACAAACGGCATTTCAAGCAGCGTAACTACCGAGTACACACACATGACCCTCGGAGACGGGAAGATATTGGATGTCAAGTTCTTGTATGACGATAGTCTGCTGGTGCTCTGGACGACGAAGGGTATGCAGCATTCTTTTTCGTTTCTGCATCCGTCCGGCTCTTTCCATACCGCCACCGTCATCTAACACGTCACAGACTCACCCCTCCGTCTGATACGCATCCCCCACCAATCCTCAGAACTAGGCTACAAACCCTACCAGTCCGGCGTCCACGCACCGGTCCATGAACTGAGTAACGACCAAGTTATGAGTGTATTCCTCAATATGGTCATACCTGTCGGAGCGGATTTCGCACCCGCACAGATGGAGATCAGAGAAGCGAGTACGGAAAGGGGGAAATTGCCAGCAAGGGTGGCTCTGCTCGACGAGGGAGGAAGGACGTACAAAGTGTTCAAGTTGCCAGAGGGTCCTTTTGAATCTGTACGCGGTGACTGAGGAAGGAGTTTGTGAGCAAAGACGAGGTGCTTGAGTAGCTTGGAGCGGACATATGTTGAATGCATCCCTGCCCCGGCTTGCAAACACCGTTGTGGAACACGAAGTCGGTTCCGCTACGTCCTCACTGTGTTGACTGAGAGCTGTTGTGCTTGTGTAACTGACCCATAGCCTGCGGTAAGTCCCCAGTATCCGTGCATATACTGATAGAGCCACGAGCTGTGCGAACTTGACACTCGTGAACAATAAAGTCATTGACAACATCTTAATAGCATGTCTATGCCGAGACTCGTATCTCGAAAAGGCTATGTACACAAGGTTCACGGCTCTGGCGATTGTCCTCGGCTCTCCACGTATGATGTGAAGATACAATGTCTGCCCATTGGACAACCTCCAGAACTTTACGGCAAAGACTGAGACTCGTCGTGAATGAAAACTCTGTTTCTAGATGTCGAGGTTCGAGATACCGAAGCAACAGCGACAACCCGTTCTCACTTGGACGAGACGATAGAATTCTCTGCCGTGCAACGCGCTGGGGCCGGCACAGCAACGGCCGTGTCCTGTCCGTGTGACTTCGAATCCTTCGGACTTCATCTTTTGGAACATATTTGACTAATAGCACGCTGAAGAGCAGATGTGATTGTCAGATTTGCCAGCATGCAGATGTGATCATTGACGAGATTTAGTTAGGGGGTAGGGGGCGGCAGCGAAGCATGAAGCAGGCTACTCTCGAGGGGTTTGAAATCGGAGATGATCGGACCGCATTACCACAAGAACATCAAATGCCAAGGATGAAGGATGAATAGGCCAGGCAACTAATAAACGCTCCGGTGCAACGTTTGCCTACCTGATTTCTCGATTAACAGAACAATTATTGACACGCGACACGCCCAGCAGATTGATTGTTGTACATGTCATCAGGCTGAACACCCTTCTTCAAACACGCCTGGATAATCGAGCAGGACTTGTCCCTATTTCCTCCCCTTCTTAGCCCACTCCCTAAGAACATTCTTCTGAATTTTGCCTGTGCTCGTCTTGGGCAGCTCGCCCACAATCTCGACTTCCTTAGGTACCATAAATCTCGAGATATTACTTTGGTTTCTCGCCCAGTCAATCACAGCTCTCGGCTCTAGCTCTTGTTGAGACGTCGTCTTAACGGTGACATATGCCTTAGGCACTTCGCCCCACTGCTCGTCGGGAATCGCCACGACTCCCGCTTCGAGGACGTCCGGGTGTTTCACGAGCATGCTTTCCAGTGCTACCGAAGAGATGTTCTCCCCACCTAGATAGGACTTAGTACTGCATCAGGCGTGAGAGGTAAGAGGCACGAACCGCTGATGATGATATCCTTGGCACGATCCTGGATCTGCGCACTCCCATCCGGATGCATGACTGCCAAGTCCCCAGAGTGCAGCGCACCGCCGAGAAACAGCTTCCGCGTCGCCTCGGCGTCTTTGTAGTATCCCTTGGCGCAAATGTTGCCGAAGAAGACGATTTCGCCGATCTCTTTACCGTCGCGAGCGACATCTATCAGGACACCCTTTTCGGATTCCTCAGGCTTGACGATGCGGATTGGGAGAGAGGTCAGGAAGCCGTGTCCCTGACGCGCCATCTGTGCGTAACGCTCTGATGCAGGGAGACTGTCCCATAGTGGCATGTGGTAGCCTTTGGTTATCGGGCCGTAAGTCTCTGTCAATCCGTAGACGTGGATAGGGTGGAGGTTGAGGTCAGTCTTGTCTCGGAGTTAGCTGATGGTAAGGGATAAGGCGGAAAGGGAAAGGAAGGAGAAGAAAAAGGAAAACGAAATCAAAAGCGTCGAGGGCCTGTAACATACCATCTGTTCGAAAAGATGAGCTGTGGGTGGACTGGCCGCGACTGTTACACGGACGGGTTCGGGCAGTTTCTCAGCTTCTTGCGCGGCGCAGAGTAAAGTGTTGACGGTAGGCGCGGCGTTGAAGTGTGTAATGTGCTCTTCTTTGAGGAGCTTCCATATTAAGGGGTAATCAATCTTGCGGAGACAATAGTGTGTCCCACGAGCAGCTGTTATAGCCCATCTATGAGTTGCCGTGTGAGTCGCATCCATAATTATAGACCTTGAGCTACCGGCGAGAGGTGACTGTACTTACGGGAACGTCCAACCCATGGCATGAAACCTTCACATGTGATTAGCCCATCGAAGGTCCGTATGAATCGGCCATGAGACTCACATAGGTAATGTCCAGAGATATCTGCACCGCTTACCTCCGTCATAGTTCAGTCCCGACTCTATCACATTTCCCACCGCAGCAAGGTACGCGCCTCTGTGTGTGAATACAACACCTTTCGGTCGTGATGTCGTGCCTGATGTGAAGGGTATGGCGATCATGTCATCCTCATTGACAGTTGCAGCTAATGCGCCCCATCCTTTCTTCTCTTGCGACTGCTCATATTGGAGACCCTCTATTATAGCATCGTTAAAATCTCCAGCGCCGGGGCCGGTTGTTATGTCCGTGTCCTACCGCTGTTTAGTCATTAGATCGAAGAAAATTCGACGAACATTACTCACTGGATCGACGATGATCCGTACTTTGGGGTGGCTGTTCTTGAAGTCATCTAATAGTGGCAGATACTCTTTATCGGCAATGATGGAGTCCACATCGGCAAAGTCGAAGATGTATGTGATATCATCCGGCTTTAGTCTTCATCGAATTATGGTCAGTCGCGTCCGCACGTTCACCTATCTACTCCCCTCTCCATCTCATCTCATCTCATCTCATCTTAATCTCACCATCTCACACCATTCAACGATGCAACTTACCTATAATTCACGGGCACAATAACACCACCGGCAGCCACGATCCCAAAGATACTCTCCAAGAATGCCGGCGTGTTCGTAGCCAAGATACCGACTCTCTTCAAGTCACTCTTCGCGAGGTAAAAAGCCAACCCTCTAGCACGCTCGGCGAAATCCGCATAGCTCCGACGAATCGCTACCCCATTCGCGGTGACGTGGTAGATGGCTTCTGCATCGGGCTCGATCGCCGCGGCGCGCTCGAGGAAGAAGGTCGGGGAGAGTTGGTGGATGTGCAGCTTGTGGTCGTAGCCCACCGGCGAGCTTGACCCACCTGATAGATGAGCGAGTAGACTTTGTACTCGCGACGTGGCTTTTGACATTTTTGCTTCGGTAATGTGGGGGAGTTGAGCTTCGCGATAAGATGATGAGCGATTGTCAAGCGAGTGAAGGGCTACGAATCTCAAGATGAGGCTTGAATCTTGAGTGTGCTGGAGAAGACCGGTGACGTGAGTTCTGCCCCGCCGAGGCCGGGTCCCTATTTCCGGGGCATGAAAGCTGGGGTCAGGGGCTGATTTAGTTCCTTAGCGCCTCAAGTTGGGGACGTTCGGCGGGATGCAGGGATCCGACGTTCTGAACCCCAGAGGCTCCTCTGCGACAATAGGGCTCGGTAGGGGAACAACAATTGCTCCCCAGTCCGATTGTCTATGTCACATACAGTGTTTTCGAGGTGCACCAGAAACCATCGAGAGCAGTGGCATCAATTATCGGCCGGTGGGTATTTGGTCGCGTGCTATTGCGACCTTTCTACTCATTGAACGATGTGTAACATGGAGAATCCGCCATGCGCGGATAATCCGGCACCAATTGCTTGGTTGCATGAGCCATTCCCAAGCCTGGGTGAGATTTGGGTGAGATCATGATCAAAACCCATGTGAGATAAGCAATGAGATGACTGCTTTTCCACCTCATGAATCAATTGGTTAAGGAACTACTCTTCGACTCATACGTTTTTGATGGTGATTGGCATGAGAGGCCATAAGCGTCTAAAAGTGACATCCGTCGCGGACATGTTATTAAGCCTTACATCCGTATAGCTAATGGCATCACGCCTTACACATTTATGACATTGGCCCGAGTCTTCCTCATTAGTCTATCATCGGTCGAGGTTGATGAAACTACCTATGTTCAACGATCAACGCTGAGATCGAATGACGAAGCTTCGTTTGTCACTCATATAGAGCCATAAGACAGGGAGAGGGTTTACATTTCAATGCACTCACTAGGTTAGCCATTTTCCAACATGTGACAAACGGATACAGCTTCATTCTCTTTCTTCCCTGTCCTATATTCTGCAAACCCACCAACACCGGTGCGAGTGTGTCTGTTGCCGCTATACTTGCCAAAAACCCTGTCATGGGCAGGAGGGCTGTCCACCGTGCTCGCGCCCTTGTGAGGTTCTCACCAGTCACTCGAAATGCAGCAAGCAATACAATAGAAGCCCGGTGCGGCGTCGCATGCATGGGTATTGGCCGCCAACCGCCCGCTCTCCCTGTCATTGCGCTCCATGTCAACGGCCGACATGATTTGATCAGCTCATGATGATATTTTAGTGCAATGCGGTCTTGTATTTATTGTGCACGTATACTAAGAATGGCATCTTAGCACGTTTGAAGCGGTAGTGTTGTAACGAGTGTTCCTCCATATCCTTCGTGTAATCAAGAGTAAGCGAATGACAGCCCACTGACGAAGACGAACCAAATCCAACTAGACTTAAGAGACATATTCCGATTGACTTCAAATGAATGACTCCTGATCCATAAGTTCCTTAAGATATGAAATGACTCCTTGCAATTTGCCGTTTTCCTTCCCCAAACAATCTCCTCCAGTCGCATCCTCCAATCGTGTTTTTCGGACTGCCTTGGACGACGAAGCTGCATGCAGTTTAGCTAAGGTCTATCGGCAAAACAAGGGACGAGACGATGACTCTGAAGACACTCACCGTGTTAATTCTAGTCTGAGTCGTGGTATCTGGGAGGCTCCACGCAACAGATGACTTGCACTAGTTCCCTCATATCTTTTGGTTTTTGGATGCGAAGTAGCGCAAACAAGGCGGTTTCGAACTGCAAGATTTGTGCGTCGGTCCATTTATGACCCGTTGCGCAGTGAATGTTCAGAACAAGCTTCCGCTCGAGGTATTCGTCGCGAACATATGTATAATGATGCGCCGGTGGCAATGAAGCATCGATCTCTGCCTGTTTGGCCAAGCCTTGAATTCGGAGCTCAAGCTGTTTAACTACGTCAGGCATTGTGGTGGAGTAGGAGATATAATAGTTAAGATCTTAGAATGTGCACAGGGAGATGATGTCGGGGTTGTGTGTTGAGTGATGAGTGAAAGGCAGCAATGGGTGAAGACTTGGGAAATCTAGCCTACTAAATACCCGAAAGATATAGTAATAGGAAGCCACGATGGTTGAAGCATGGCATGCCAGTCTAGTGATGGGGAATGAGCCCGTCCGTTTGCAGGCATGCACATGATACCGCTAGTGTTATTCTGACGAGCAGGAGTGAAGTAGGGGCATTCCAAGAGCTAACAGATCGAACGATCTTTGTTCTTGGAATTGAAAAGTAGTTTCTGAAAAGACTTCGAGACCGTAGGTGCGACTTGGGCGAGTATGAAGACCAGCAAAGACGAGGGAACGATAGAGACTTGACATGTATGTGTGGCACTACCATGACTGCATTCGGCCTGGTATGCTGTGTATGTGTGAGGCATCGTAGGAATTCTTGTGTTATCTGCTCTTTATTGCTCAAACATTAGCCTCGGATAGCGCAGGGTCTGACTCCTTCCAGATTCCAACGGAAATTCATATCACCTATGGACATGACGTGTCTCGGCATGCTACCGGCACAAGAACCGTTGGCTCTATGGCATGTAACACTGGCAGGTTCCTATGTAGCAAGCTGCCGCTCGATGCCGATGGGAATGTACATGGCCATGTACCAGTTTCAGAGCAAGCTTCGGGGTACTTTCGCCTTCGGGCAACACATCAATGATATGTAAGGGGTCTGGCCTTGGAACAGTTATATCAATGAGCGACACGATAAACAAGCTCCATCAGGACTAAGCCAATAAGCGGCCAAATAATGTCGTACATGTACACCAATTCTAATTCGCCAAACGCATACTGGCTACTGCTTAAGCCTGGTCTCAGGCCGGTCGAGCGGCATTCGAACAGTTTCAAGCTCCTGGGTGTGATGGCATCGCGGTAAGGGCTATGGGAGTGTATTCCGTACATGTACCAGTTCAAACCGCGCGTACTTTCGCCTTCGGGCAATACTGGTAT
The DNA here is from genome assembly GCA_022578705.1 of Xylariaceae sp. FL1019. Classification (NCBI taxonomy): domain Eukaryota; kingdom Fungi; phylum Ascomycota; class Sordariomycetes; order Xylariales; family Xylariaceae; species Xylariaceae sp. FL1019. The sequence continues at coordinate 311,350 of MU391952.1, read as the reverse complement.
CAATACTTAGTATCTACTATGTAGACCTGGAGGAATCACGCCCGCCATACCCGCCCCCCCAGTTACCCTCCCAGCTTCCCTCTCACTACCCTCCCAGCTACCCTCCAAACCAATGCCCACCAAGGGACACCCAGTGACTACTTGCCCTGGCCTGTCAGCAATGAACGTGGCCATCTCCCGGGTGGAGAACGTCAGGACATTTCGATGGCTCAAGCTTGACCACTCGATGCTGTCGCAACTTTAATATCAACAGTGGCGTTATCATAGGGTAGCTTCAGTACCTATTTTAGTTTATTATTGCACTCGACGCCCCATAGTCATAAAAGGAGTCCGATACGCCAAGCTGATAGGCAAGTGATCTTTCTAATTATATTTTTATGTGTGTATGTAGGTATATATCTACTGATCTGACCAGTCGTTGTATTAGTCTACACGTACGCATACGAATCCATAGCCTTCTAATGCAGGGTTTGCGAACAAATGTTGAAGTGTTCATATGGAACATTAAGATCATATTTTCTAACATCCGGCAATGCAGTCCCTTATGCCACATTCACCACTCAACACCAGAAGACCTTCGAACAAACCACCGCCGAAATTTAGCTCGTGGTATATTGGCTTAGGTACCTACATTTGAGTAGCTGGGCTTTTCGACAACTTTCCGAAACAGTCTCGATCGTTCAGACAATTACCACTCCACTTTACTGGGCTGAGCTGCGATAACGAGTACCTCCGCTGGCCTCTGTCACGGAGCACAAGTCACGTTATAGGGACCAGATTTTGCGCCAGGCCATGATACGCTGTATATAGCCTCAATTTCCAGTCTTTGTTTAGATCGTTCACTTCTTCCCTCCACTCACGACGACAATCCAGGTACCTGTATCACTGGACTATGCCAGCATTTAGTGCTGTGACAGCCTTCCCCTCGACTAAATACAACGCAGCCTCTTACCCCACCACATCGATCTATCACACCGCTATCTTCTATATCTACAATTAGCCCGTTCCTGGAGTTGACCCAATGGGTCTATCAGGTCACGTGTTGTAGGCATCAATATACCCAGAATGTTACTGATTGAAAACCCCCTCTATATTCGGGTTGCTTCAACCTATGCATTCGTCGCGTTCTCTGAACTCAAATTTTAGCACGCCGCTGCTGATGAACGACGGGTCATTGCTGGCTGTTTTACTATTCTCGCCTGCTTCCACTTCGCTATTAGTACGGAGAAGTGGGTTGAGGTTAACCAACCAAAGTACCATACTGACTCGCGGGGCCACTCTTGATAATGACTACTGGGACATTACTCAACGCTTATTAGGACAGGTAGCTACATAATCTTTGCCGCCGCTGTAATCGACGTCACACTCTGTAGTTGCCAACGGGTATGGCCTTGTTGCTTGAGTGGTGCACTGCCTCGGCTGCTTCTAGCGTCGTGGCCTACGTGACTTGCGCATTCCATACCTGGATAATTTACAGTGAGAAGACAGGTTTCGGTCCGTTCCAGATATAAGCTATATTGGCCGCCGTTTATAGCAATAACAACCGATTTCGCCATATCGAGCCGTCGTCTACATTACATGACGGAAAGGCGATAACGGAGCATGATACTTTGATAAAGTGACCAATGGTAGACTGTCTCATAAGTGCCGATGAGTATTACGTCACCTTGCATAGCTGATTTGGAGCGTCTGGCGGCCTAGCGACTCAGCATCGTCTGCTGGTGATAGAAACTTGCTTCTAGGCCAAAAATGGCGACGAAGTGATGCGAACACGTCGGTATTACGACATAATTATTATCGGTTGTCGAATCCGGGGATCTGGCGCTTCAGATTGGATCTCCAGATGAAATCCTTGTCGTAGATCTTTTTGACAGGATGCGCGACGTAGGAGAATAAAATGAACTTCCCAGAAATTACGACGTATAGCGAATATCGAAGGAGCAACGTCAATCTCACTTATGATAACAGGCGACAATGGCTCAATCTCGAGAAATTTCACAGCGCGACATAAAAGCCAACTCCTCCGTGAGCGCCTCCCTCGCCCTCGAAGCGACGAAGAAAGCCTACGAACTAAGGCAAGCCGCGTACGGCGCAGGCAACTCCAAAGCACGCGAGGACTTGCTGGCTGAAGCCGTCAACCGGGAAATTGAGGCCGAGAGCTTTGGCAAAGCCGCCAAGTACACGCGCACCGGTGCATTTCAGGGTCTCGCCGCGGGAGCTGGAGTGGGTGTGCAGCCCGGTGCCACGTTAGGCAAGTTGACAGGCGCGCTTGTGGGTGGTGTGATGAGCACGGTTGGTGCTCTTGTTGGTGGCGGGATTGGGTCCGCGTACGGCGCCGTCAGTGGCCCGCTATGGGATCTGGGCCAGATGGCTGGTCATGGGTTAGAGACTATTGTCGGAGACTGGCTCCCTGATTGGAAGGCGACAATGAGCCAGAAGAATGCCCTTCAGAAACTGTTGCTTGGGGCCAAGGAGACAGAGAAGCCCGGAAGACAGGAACTCGAGAAGATGAGGACTGATAATGGGGGCATTGAACATGGGTCGAGCGAGTATGAAGAGTTTAGACGGAATATGACTGAGGGTTGGCTGCCGAAGTCGAGCAAGAAGTCTGGTGGCGGCGGCGGGGGCGGCATGTTGTCTATGATGCCGAGTATGCCTTCCATGCCTTCCATGCCTTCCATGCCATCTATGCCGTCCATGCCATCCTTGGGATATGGAGGAGGATCGAAGAAGGCGGGTCACAGCGAACGTGCGGCTGTTACAACCAAAGTTTCACCACCCCAGAAGCAGCAGCAATCCGAGCAGCAACAGGAGCAGTCGTCCACCAAACGTGATGCGGAGAAATCAGGAGAACCTAAGCTGTCCTCGTTAACAACGTCTCAAACAGCAAACGATAATGAGCAGCAGCAAGAGGCGCGGCCTGTGGCAGAACGGCAGCCCCAGGCCGATCACAAGCCCCAACAGAACCAGAAGAAGAACATATTCAAGGCCAATGGCGCGCCAACCATGGTCTATAGGAAGAAGACCCCTAAGAAACCGGTGGATGCTGGTTCATAAAGGAGACAAAACCTAGCTGAGCTATAATGATGCATCTCTAACCTCAAGATTAGCCAAATGATGCGGCGTGAACTATTAACATAATGGTCAGATAAGCCTGCGGAGGTCGGAACCTCCAGTCTCCATCCATACCATTGTCGGCCACGAAATCGCTTCGTAGAGAGCTGAGTTGTGCCTCTAAACAGCCATGATCACCATGCGTGGAGGTGAGGACTTTGAAAATCAATCGGATCTCGGAGCACGCCGTGCTCCCACTCTTATCATGTGGCAGCTGGTAACCATATTCCACTACTCAATGCCTCGACAATTGATATTGCAAAGAGACAGAACAATTGTCCCTCAGTCACCTTCAAGACTCATCTTAGCCATACGGAACGTTAGCAAATGGGGAAGTAGCCAGGACCCTAGACCAAAAGCAGGTACTCATCCACAACACCGGCATCACAAAAGAGAATTTCGAGATAAACACCAAGGCCCATGTACGATGAGATCATACAGCCAGAACGTGTATGGCTGTCGCTACTCACTATTCGCAATATCCCCGCGTTGCAGGACAAGAAGTGACTCGAGCAAGCACACCTAGCCATCGTATCATGCGAGGGACTTGCGTGGGCGGCATGAAAGAAGCGGGACACGAACTCCATCCTTTTCGCATCGGAAGCTCGGTTCAGAAGCCAGCTCGACGGTACAGAGTGTTTCCGGCCATCGAAAGTACAAGTTGCTGGGTCAACTACTGCTCACGCAACGTGTAAATCGCGTGTTGTCGTCGCCGGTATCGTCGATGCCCCCAATCACCGTGCCATGGCTCGCCCGACGCTACCAAGTTTGATGGGAGCTTGTGCGGCGGAATCTTTGGGACCCTTACCGGCATCCTCGGATGTTCGAAGACAATTGGGACCCAGGCGTGTACTGACGTGGTTGTCGGACATGGAACAGAGGTTCGCGTTCACGGATCAAGGGTGGGAAATCACATCGATGAGTGCTCATCAAACTTATCGCCCTCGTTCATGCCTCTAACAGTTTCTCGCACGCCCTTGAACAGCAACGATATATCGCGCCTGGGGAAACAAGCTCGTCAGATAAGTCGGTCTGGAAGGAAACCTTGGTTTGGTTTATGTTCGCAGGATTCGATAAGACTATGCTGGGGATCGTGGCATAGAGTCATTGAATTGTGATCGTGCACTTTTCGCCTACATGGGTCATCCGCTTTGCTCGTACACCCAATGCACCGCATCGCATTGGGATCAGTCCATCGCTTCCAAAGGCAACGGGCCTAACACTCCTCACAGCATTACAACCAACAGTAGATCTCAATTTCTCACAGATCGGCATTTTTCGGGTAGCGAATTCGGGTCCCGAGAAACTAACAAATGGCTACTGCGTATGGGCTATAAGCGCAAGGCAAATGGAATGGAGGAAAAGTCGAAAAGTCCTTTGGCAACAATATAACAAAGACTGCGACCAACATGCTCTTATATCGTTTCCTCCTTGGTTGCCAGGCATTTCCATCCTTCGTTGCTAGGGATCAGAGTCACTCAATCCAGTTCCAATATAGACCATTATACAGAATAGACTTTCGGCACCCGAAATTTGCGGGCCGAAAGGATGGGGAAAGCTTAACCTGTGGACCTTGATTGGCTGAGTTCATTCCCTCAGCGGCTTGTAAGTGGAGAGCCACGTGCTGTTACGGATGATCCCGAAGATCAGTGGGCCTTCCCGTCCGGACTGGTGGCTGGTATCACTTTGTTTGCTTCATAATCATGGCGATGCGGGCTCGGCGGACTACAGTGTACACTTTAGTCTCCAGTAGTCATTATGAGTGACGGGAATAGGGCTCGGGCTTTGCATTGGCGCGGCCGCTTGGAGCAATACATCTCTATCATGGCTCTCCCTAACCCCTGTTTAGACAACTTCAGAGAGAAGATCGTCCAAAGTGGCAGTGCTGTGACGCGCCTCTGTGTCGTTTCCTATCTTTCGTCATACTAGGTTCTATCTCATCACCTTCCGAGTGCTTCAACACATAGAAGAAGCATCGGTATCTGTCTGGACAGCCTTAGAGTCAACGGCATTCACTAGTTGCATCGTGAGAATGACCGTCCAAAGAAGCGAGACGCCGACCTTCTCGCGTCGGTCTTTGCTCACACCACTGCTTCTCTTCTCTTGCTTTTCCCTACTCGTTGGCGATCTTGCGTTTGGCTTTGACACCGGCAACTTTGGAGGCATTCTCGGCAATCCTGTGAGTACCAACTCGCACCATACCCTGTTGGAAGACATCGTATGAGTGCAAGGCCTTGCGGCATCTGAGCCTAATAGAAACGCTAGGGTTTCATCAAGGAATTTGGCGCATACGACCCCCAGGAGGGAACCTATGCCTTCAGTACATTCCGCACTTCGCTATCGACCTCCCTTGCCCTCATCGGCAAGTTTATAGGCTGTCTCATTGCCGGCCCGGCCATTGAGAAGTTTGGGCATCGAGTCGTTTTCTTCGTCCTCTGCGCAGTAGCTTTCATTGGAATCATCCGTAGGTCTGCTTATTGACATTTGCTACTTGGGCCCTTTATCGCATAGCTGACTCTTCTTCGCGACCGCAGTTGAGATCTCCAGTGCTTCATCATCGTCAACCCCCGGAACCGGTCGACTGTCACAGTTCATAGTTGGCCGTATCGTTGTCTATACTAGTGTTGGACTCGTCGAGGTTTGCGTGCCGTAAGTCTGAAACACTCGTCAAAAGACGGTCGAGAGTTATTCTCTAGGCTCACATGTTGTCATTTTCTCCGCAGCACCTACCAGGCAGAGATCGTTCCGGCCAATATCCGGGGCCTTGTCGTCGTGTCCTTGCAGCTGTTCCTAACAGTAGGAACCCTCATCGCCTCGGGTGCGAATCTGGCCTACAAAACAGATGAGACGTCAAATGGATGGCAAACGGTGACCGGCATCCAATTCCTCTTTCCTTTTTGTAAGTTTCACATATGGCGCTATTGAACCTATCATCCCTCGGGATGCCCACGATAATCCGGCGTGTCCTGACGTGCGAGCCCCCACAGTACTGCTCATTTGCGCATTCTTCATCCCCAGCTCCCCTCGTTGGTTGTTATCCAGATCTCGAGATGAAGAAGCCATCAAGTCCCTTCGACGCCTACGGCCCCAGTCCTACGCCGACGAAGGCTGGTGTGAAGTCGAAGTGCAGGCCATCCAAGAAGCACTCCATCAGGAGACAAAGAAGGCCCCTTGGAGTGACCTTTTTCGTGGAAACAATATGCGTCGGACTATAATTGTGATGGGTTTCTACTTTTTCCACGATGTGAGTAAAGGCAATTTGAGGCTCTTAACTTTCTCTCGCTCGGCCTAGATAGCCAGCTAAGCTGATGTGACGCGCCAGGCCACGGGGCAGCCATTGGCAGCGACCTACGCGACAACCTTTTTCCAGGACATTGGGTTTGGTTCCAAGTCGTATACGTTCGTCCTCATCGGTGCCTTCCTGAGCATTCTTTCTGTCATACCCGCAATGGTTGTTGTCGATAAACTCGGGTAAGCACCTATCACAACCTGACTTTCAACTTGCTGATTAGAACACGCATAGCCGTCGAAAGACTCTTCTCATCTCTTATTTCTTCCAAGCCGCCTGGATGTACATCCTCGCAGGCGTCGGTACAGCAGGGACCACCACGGCCTCGAAGAACACGGTTGTTGCGTCACTCATCCTCTACGCTGTATCTTACAATGTGAGCTTATCTGATCACGACACCAATACACGAACGTACCCTTTCCAGATCATACATGCTGACTGAAACACCCGAAAGATGGGAAGTGCTTCAATCCCGTATCTCCTGGGTGCAGAAATCCCGACCGCTGGGCTGCGCGAGAAAACACAAGCACTAGGAGCTGCATGGAACGTCATCTGGGCCTTCGTGGTGAGCTTCGTGACGCCGTATCTCATCGATTCCATCAGCTTCAAGATTGGCATTTTGTACGGAAGCATATCAGTCGTGGCGGTTTTATTTACCTTCTTCTTCCTGCCTGAGACAAAGGTGAGCTGGGGCTGTTTTATTATTCCTCGTCAGCGCTTCCGGTTGAAATGGACGATGACTGATTAATACTGGGGTACTAGGGCTTCGCTCTCGAGGAAGTTGATGCTATATTCGAGAACTCATTTAACCCATTTCATCCGTCAAAGCCCAATTTTACAGCTGCTGAGTTGCGAGTTGGTGAGCTGGAGGGCGCGACAAACGACGGAAACGAGGAGAAGACAGCTATGCATAGCTAAATGTTTCGCGAAGAAAGAGCTGTTTTAGCATGCGGAATCTTGGCATTACGGAATATCAGTCGCCGCGAGGTCCACCGCTGTTCCTTGAATCTCGATCCGAATGGCAGTTGTACTGCCACCCTTGAGTGTCTCATCATCCACGATCACGCCTTATACGTCCTAATCATAATCTATAGCGAAGGGTGTGGGTTACGAAGATAACAACCAGTTTTAGATCAAAAGCAGTTCGAAAAGACTCGTCATACAAGCCCAAGCTGCTCTGTAACTGATAATTTTTCCGCAATTCTCATATGTTCTTAAAGTAAAAACTTCAACAATAATTGGGTAGACGCTGGTAAAGTCAAAGTCTTGGACGTATACCAATTGAAGCCGTCATTTCAGGGATACCGTACATCCTGCAGTCACAGGGCGTTCGCCGGTCAGGTTGAAGAACATGTTCGTTCAATAATATCCGTTTGACTCTTTCCGCCATACAATAGAGATAGAGCTCTAGAGCTCGGTGTATGATGGCGTTACTTGCCTTCTCATTTATTGGCCAATCCCGCTTCTTCTAGGTTCCCTCTTCTGTGGAATCCAGAACAAATCGCCACCCACATGAGTGTCCTTCGGGGTGGTAGAGTGAGATATCCTAGTTGATGATAAGACAATTGCCACTAGCGACGACTGCGACAGATAACTCGATGTCAGAGAAAAACAGACCTTATGACGCTAACAGCTTCATACCAGTCAACTAAATGGCTTTTTCCCTAGCTTCTTTGGTCCCTCTCAATACTTTCTGGTTCGTTACTCATATCTTCTTCTGTAGCGCCTAGATGGTTCCTTTGTCTGCTGACCACTACACTCTAGGGTGATAGAGAGGCATTGTGATTGCCTTCGTTATTTCAGCTGCAGATTACCCCTCTTGTGTAGTAATATTGGATGAGCCAAGGGATTCAACTTGCCACCAAACGGGTGTTCGCATAAATCGACAAGCAAACGAGGCCGAGAGATCAACAGCTTTGTCATAATAGCCATGCTCAATCCTACCACCTCCTCCCAAGGCCATGGGAAATTAGTATAGAGTCTCCGCGTTCTAACTCCATAGTCGTCATTAATGTACCGAACGCCAGATATGCACAATTTTATCACCATGATGTAATCGAAGATTCATTTCCTGATATACGGCGCTAGCAAGCCCTCGTCAACTCTAATTATGGTTCTGAGTGACAATATTCTTAACCACACACTTACCCCGCCTGAATGGTGTTCTTCCTATTTCATTGAATCGTCGAACTCGAAAAATGCCGTTTTTGAACGTGATTCAGATCGTGACTGCACAATGGCTTCCCACGGTCTGTTTCCGTCATTTCCAACTTACGACCACACGAGGCTGATTGAATAGAGGTACCTTCATTCCCGTTCGCACGCGAACAGGGCGCGGATCCGCCCTCTCTAAACGCGAAACTCCGTCATGAAGCGCCTATCTCACAGGTCAAGCTCTATGATGGAAACCCAGCTTGGATCCTCACAAAACACAAAGACTGCTGTGCGGCGCTCTCGAGCGATAAGATGAGTGCCGATCGCAGGACACCGGGATATCCGGAAATACACGAGGGAGGGCACAAGGCCAAAGAGGCTACCCCTACTTTTGTCAATATGGACAACCCTGAGCACGACAAGCAACGAGCTATGCTCGAGCCTGAGTTCACAGAGCAAGCGGTCGAGGGAAAATGGCGCCCGATGATGGAACAAGTCATCGACGCAGTACTGGATGACTTTGTCGAGAAGGGCAAGAAAGAGCAGCCAATAGACCTTATTAAACATCTCGCCACCCCGGTACCGACCCAGATCATCTACAAAGCTCTTGGAGTACCGGATGAAGACGTTGAATATTTGTCGCGGGATAGCGAAGTTCGCAATAGCACCAGTCGTAACGCAGCCGAAACCTCCAATCAGAACTTGCAAGGCTATATGAAGAACTTGGTGAAGAAGAAGATGGGACAGCCAGGAGACGACATAATGGGCCGCTTGATCAGAGAGCAATTGAAGCCCGGAAACATCAACGAGGACGATGTTGCCACTCTCGCTTTCTTAGTTCTGACGGCCGGCAATGCAGCGCTAATCAACAGCATCGGCCTTGGTACTATGACGCTACTTAGCCATCCGAAGCAACTTTCCGACTTTAAGCGGGACCCGAAACGCTTAGCTGGCAGAGTCGTGAACGAGATTACTCGCTACCATACCGCTTCGGCATTGAACAGCCGCCGAGCAGCAAAGGAGGACGTCAAGATTGGGGACCAGGTACTGAAAAAAGGTGACGGTGTCATCTGCTCAGTCCAGGCAGCTAATCGGGACGAGGATGTGTTCAAGAATCCGGAAGAGTTCAACATCCATCGCGAGATGAGTCCCGCTGACACTCTGGGGTTCGGCGACGGCCCGCATCGCTGCTTGGCCGAGGCCTTTTCTCGCGCACAGCTGGAGATCTTCTTCAGCAGATTGTTTCAGCGCCTTCCAAGATTGCGATTGGCTACGAACCCGTCCGATCTGCCGTATACAGAGCCGGCTATGAACATCGGCGTCACGGAGCTACCCGTGTATTTCGAATAATCAGGCTTCAGGAATCAACTCTTCGCATATGGTCATATACTAGACGTCGTCCCAAGGCTACACGCTCCTGTAATGGCGTACGGGAAACGTTTTCGAATTAATGCTGTGAATTGCAGTAAGTTGATCTACCTTGGTTGTCAACGTATGACTACGCGGCTCCTTGCATAACGGGAGGTAGTACGGATGCATGTCGAAGGTCTGTAGAGTTGTTCTCAAATCGCGAACATAATCGGATTGTTGCGTTATTGGATATTGGTTCAACCTCAATACCTGCTCGGATCGAGAACGGCCAGACATGACGCAGAGATTAGGTACTTAATCTTCGACTCAAGTGTCCCTCGATGACATCATGGACATCATTGGCACCACTTACACCTGAGGTAGGTACACTAACTCCTGTCGTGCTGGGAGTAGAGCGATGCAATGAGTGGTCGAGCACAGGCAAGGCACCCACCAGTCGACCCGAATATGGTGCATTCGGATTGCGACGTCCAGGTGAATTAATAATCTGATTCATTCGCAGCGCCTTCTCAACAGCAGACTCTTGACACGGGTCTTTGCTACTCCACCGACAATGGAATTAGCAGCTGCCGGCATAAGATCTACCCCGCGCACCGCTCGCATCGCTCCCAAGGCCATTTCACTTATAGACCGACGTTGCCCGATTGCCACAAACTTGAAGGTCAAGAACGGCCGCCAGATACGACATCTCTCAAGCACAGCCCTTAGAAATCGTCTGCCAGCACGCAGTCAACCAGATCCGCACAAGTCCGCTCGCTTCGCCTCACCCCGCACCAACATGTCTGTTTCCACCAAAGCTGAGGCGGAGATCAAGCGGAACCCGCATCCTGACTTCAAAAGTGTCGAGAGGTCGCGTCCTGATTGGGATGCATCGTCCAACTTCCGCTTCACTAAGACTGCCGATCCGTCATGGAAGCCCGGTGTCGGCGCCAACCAGCTGAGTTCCGGTGCGGCATCCCAACGCCATGTTCCCATTGATCCATATGAAGATGGGCGCCCGGCAGGCCTAAACTACAAGTTGTTGATCTCCAGCATTGTTCCGCGGCCAATTGGATTCGTCTCCACGCGCTCGGGCACGGAGCAAGGCGAAGAGACGCTGAATCTTGCGCCCTTCTCCTACTTCAACATGGTTAATCATGACCCGCCAATGTTCTGCCTCGGCATAGCCGCCAGCATCGCGAAACCCAAGGACACACTCAGCAACCTCATGGCGACGAAAGAGTGTACTGTGAACATCATCAGCGAGCATTTCATCGAAGCCGCCAACTCGACTTCCGTCGATGCGCCACCCGGCCGCTCGGAATGGGACGTAAGCGGCCTCACGCCTGTATACGACACCACGACTGTCAAGGCGCCTCGTGTGGGAGAGGCCATATTCAGCGTAGAGTGCAGGCTAGAAAGCGTGCGTGAGTTCGATAGCAAGAGCACGCCTGGCAAGAAGTCAGGCTGTCTCGTTGTGCTGGAGGGTACGAAGTTTTGGGCTCGCGAGGACGCCGTAAATGAGGACAGGAGCTTGATTGATCCCGACGTTCTTCGGCCGATAAGCAGACTCGGAGGCATCACGTACGGGCGCACTATCGAGGGCACGGAACTACCTCGGCCCACGTGGGAACACGATATTGGTGGCGTGGATGGGTACAAGAAGCTGAAGCAGGCAGATGGAAATCTTTAGATCTTATCATATAATCAATCATTCTCAAGGTGGTTCAGGTTTCGAGGTTGGTATCGGCATCGCCTTAACGTTGAAAGAGGCATAGGTGTTCCCAAGAGCTCAGCGACGCGCTCAGAACTGCGAAGAAAGAACAACTGACAATAGAGAACTACAGATACATCAATCGCTCGATTTTTGTTTACTAGTATGATCGACTGCTACTATTAGAGATAATGAGATGATGTGCGCATGAATACAAACAAGACTTGATCGCACCTCCCGGCTCCCATGGTTACGGGCCGACAGACAATTCCATTCGTTAGACAAAGATAATACGTGGGATAAGTCATATAGACTATATATGCATATGTATCGCTAAAAGAAAGGTTATTCAGTTCGAGGTGGTGATCACTCTGATCAGCACCTTACACTGCTTAAATGAATAGTCACCGTGATCACACGATGGATATATATACAGCCCTTATGGCCACCGATAGTGTATCCTTCTTCAGTACTCAATCTAAGCATACAATTAGTACACGGTTCTAGTTTATCAATCCAAGAAACTCCCAGAACATAAACCCTGATTGTATCACATCATCTTATCTCACGCGCTCCATAGGTAGGGCTTCCATGTGGCCGTTCAGCCGGCGCTTTGCACATGGTAGTATTGGGTATTGAGGGTATTGGTACTCATGACACACAGGGATTAGCGAAAGTCAATGTGATATCTAAGGTACCAGTCCAATCATTCTGCAGCATCGATACGCCAGTGATCAAAGCGGAAGTAACTTTGTCCAAACGGCACTTCAGCAGGTGCCGAGCTCACTCGTCGTAACTGCAGCTACCTTAAGGGTCCATAACCTGTGAAACACCTGAAGCTGCTGCTGGCTTGTTTACTAAGGTACCTTACCTAGATACCTTAGGAACACAACGCCGCCTCAAAGCAGTCGTCTTGTTCTTCACGCATACTCGGGAGACGCCGGCGGGAAATTGGAGTCCGCGTGTTTCTTGTGCATTCCAGGAACCACGCTCCCGGTACGCTGGCGCGTGCTTCTCCCCTGACTATCCCGGACAGGGCATACGTCCATTTCGTTTGAGGGCTTGGCATGTGATCTGTCGCAAACGAGGACCTCCATTTACTTACGTTGTACTTTCGACTGGCTGGGCCTTCATCATCCTCCCGTCCAGACAACAACCTTTGGAAACGATCTGTTGTTCATAACATAGTCTTGAACCTCAGTCGATGAAAAAGCTCTAGTCGCCATGTCTCCCTATCCTACATGCGGCACCTGCAGGAAGAGCTTCCCAGCAGGATACAATGCCCGCCTCAACCATCTTCGTATGACTGGCCACCAGATGCCAGCGTTTGAATGTGACAAATGCGCGTGTTTCTTCAATGGTGAGACAGCGCGCATATCGCACATGAGCCGTGCCAACCACTTCAAATACCAATGTCACAAGTGTCACGAAACTTGGCCGACCGAGGGCCAGCGGACCGAACATGAACACGAGTATCACTACTGGTGTGACGAGTGTAGCAGAAGTTTCAACAATCACAACAACCTCAAGATGCACCTCAATTCGCGAATACATCGCAACTACGAGATTCCTTGTCCCTTTTGCAAGAAGCACCACAACACAGCCACTGGCCTGGCATACCACGTCGAGTCGGGCTCTTGCCCCAACGCCAAGGGCCTCACTCGCGACGTGCTCTACAAGGCGATCCACAGCAAAGATCCCAACGGCATCATGACGAACAATTTGATCGGCTGGCACGGATCATCGCACTACGAGGCTACCAACCAGGCGTGGAACTCGCAGTGTCGCGCTTGGGAATGTTATATCTGCCATCGACTGTTCCAAAGCATCTCGGCGCTGAACAGCCACCTTAACTCGCCAGTCCACCAGGAGGCGCTGTATCACTGCCCCAAGAGCACTTGCAAGCAGCAGTTCAAGACGCTCGCCGCGTTCTGCAATCACCTCGAGAGCGAATCGTGCGGCTTCATGCGCTTCGATAGCGTGCAGCGCAATTTCGGGAACGTCGTTAGCGGCAATAGACTAATCGGGTTTTAACCGTGGTTCTGTCAGTACGCGGCTGAGACATTGCGGTATTGAATCTGGCTCTTGAGGTGCACGGCTCTGCTGTGCGAAGAAAGTCTGATTGGAATTGAGGTGTTCTAAAGGCGTTGATGTATGGGGTTTCTGGTGTCTCCTGACTGGTGTCTTGGTCGCGACACGCAAGTTCTATGGGTTAGATGAACTTCAGTCTCTGTCTAGAGTCAGATTGCGCTCTTCTTCAGAGTGAACACTATTGTGGGAAGATAAGTTCGTTGGAAGAATGTACTCTTTTTAGAAGAATGCGGGCTGATTGTGAATGACTACCGAAGTACTATTGACGCTTCGTGAATGTGAATATACAGCGAAAAGGGTTTCGTCGTGCTTGCGAACGGTCAGATCCACATCAGCTATGATATGGCAGCTCGACGGGAAGCCGCACCCTGCTCAGTCTACTGTTGTCCAGTACTGCTGTACAGGCAATGGTGGTACAGAGAACGGGTCTGAACGAGAAGCCGGGGCGCGAGGTGATGGCAATTGAGGCTAATATGGGATGCGACGGATATCGGATTTTAGCATCGAACTCATCAAAAGCGAAACAGTCTCGACATTCTCGACCTGCAGGCCGGGAGCGCCGCATCGGCTAGGAGAAAGGGACTCCACATCGATGCGGCGGGCCACAGCGGGCTCGCCGAGAGGATGCCCACGCCCCGTCTCGCCCGTGCAGTACATGACGAGCATGGTGCGCGCACAATCATTCGAACCGGGAAGTCATGCAAGTGGAGGGGCGACGAGAAATCGACCCAATCTACCCTCTTTCCGGCGACTAGATCAAGACACGTATGAAATGTGGCCCTCTATGAGACGATGACCACTGGAAGTGGAAGTGGAAGAGGTCGCAGTCAAGCAGATCCCTACCTTACGCAGTGCGGCCAGGAACGCCATCATGCGAAAGCGTTGCGACGCAGATGGAAATTGGGCGACATGCGATATCCTCAACCTCGCCAAGCTGCATAGCATGACGAGCAATCAACCTTTAGAATGCGATAATGCTCAGCTTCCGGCACCCTGGTGAGTCGTATCTGGCCTGGCCGGGGGAATATTCCATTCGTAGTCACTTTTGTTCGCCCTTGGTATGCGTGTACTCCCTCTATGATCGTTCCGCACGCGACGACCACAACGCATGGTCTGTGCGCAGGGCTGATGAGATGAAACGCTTCGGAAAGTGTAGGTGGTAAACTGTAGAGATCGAGAAATGACTGGGGAGGACATCGGGAGACACGCAAACGGGAGAAAATATGCCATGCGTCAGACCAGAAATGTACTAGTAATGAGAGAAGAGAAGAGTTTCGAGAAAAGGGTGTCACGTGTGTCTATGACCTGAGGTAAAGCTGAGGGTTGTGCTGGCGAGCTGGGTTCGCCATCCCTTCAGCGACAGGCGGCGCAGTCTGGAGATCGAGTCCCTGAGTTCCCGTCCAGTTCAATCTAGCGCGAGCTGGCCTCACTGGCGACGGGTCCGGGAAACAGCCACTAGGCCACATACAACAACCCCCATCTTCCAACACCGTTCAAGTTATCCTTTTCCCATCGAATTCCTGATTATAGCCTCTCAATTGTCCACGCGCGCGTCCCCAGACGTCCCGACTTACTATCGCAATTCGAGAGACCAATCCTCTCCCTCGCCACCGCAGCGCGCAGTCGAATGCAAGTATAGAGGGGCAGTGGACTTGGCCGTCACCACTTTTGGCACTGCACACGGCATTCAAGAGGCGAATGGAGGAAAGTCATCAGGAAGAGGGCGCAAAGGCCCATGCGATTCAGGTCATAGTTCTCGTAAGTCGGTTTCTCTTCATGCGCATTCCCATTCGCGACTGCGCTCCGGCAACGTTCTGGCTGTTGCACAATCCCTTTGTCTTGCTGTGGGTGCTTGGTTCGGCATGGTGGCCAGGGCGCGTCTGCGGGCGCTGGCGCATACTCGAGAAGCAACCAGTGTCAGGCGAGCAAGTGATCAGCTTGGTGCTGGACAGCGGCCGCAACTGGCTGGCGACCGACCACTGGGTCCGCTGCAAGATGAAATCTCCGATGGAAGCTACCATGGAAGCTGCGTAGATTGCTTCTAGACTCATCAGGCCCAACGTGCCATCCTGCCAATCTTGGATCGCCCTGCGCCGTCACTCAACGGCTATTGGGCCCATGCGCACGCCGGGTGCGACGCTTATCTCACGCGCTGCGGGCCCGTCTTGCTCGGGAACTTGAAGCCTTTCGATAGCTTGTCTGGCGCGCGCTTGCGCAGCATTCGAATGGCGCGCTGCCAAACGAGTCGGGTCGTATCTTCTTGTTCGAACCGGGAACAAGACGCTGGTCGATCATCCTCATCGAGGCTGCAAGCAATGTCAACCTCGAACCATTCTCGCTCTACATCCATTTGAGTCAGTGATACTCCAGGTGGGAGCTTAGCGTGGTGGAGAAATTGGCCGGGGTGCTGAAGGGGGGGTTTTCCATTTACCAGTTCCTGGTCAGACGCGTCACGTGGGCGCTTGTGCTGTTGCGCCTTTCCCGCTACAGGAATTGGGCACATGGCTGCATGCTTGATGTCGAAAAGCCCCCTTTATCCGTGAATATGCAACAGTCGAAAGCTGCCTCACCATCAACATCATCAGCAACCTGCAACTGCTGGTCAAGCTTCAACTTCTGTTCTACTGTTGTTTCTAACACATTGTTTACAATTCTTATTTGGCATACTAATATTTGTGGTCTATACAGGGTGCAGGAGGTGGGCCCTTAGAACATAATGTTACCGCCCTGCTCGTGCGATCCCTGAATACAGGATGGGCGCGAGGCTCTGTGGTCGCCCTGGATGCCGGAGTGCATTTATCATCGATTACAAGAATTTTCGAAGAGACACAGCCGAAAGGTCTTGGCACCACCCTCGCATTGCCACACACTTTGGAGACTGGTCCATTCGCCGGCATGGAGGTCTCATCACTCTACGCCTCAACAAATGCTGGGCATGTTACGAGACATCTGATCGACACCTTCCTCATCACTCATCCGCACCTTGATCATATCAGCGGGTTCGTCATCAATACCGCAGGACTACCAGGCGCTCGGCCCAAAAGGCTCGCTGGCTCGCAATCAACCATTCAAGCTTTCAAGCAACACATATTCAACAATGTGATCTGGCCAAATCTCTCCGACGAAAATAACGGAGCCGGGCTGGTTACGTACATGCGCCTGGTTGAAGGTGGGAGTCCAGCCCTTGGCGAAGGCGAGGGAAAGGGCTATGTTGAAATCAGCGACGGGCTGAGTGTCAAGCTATTTTCCGTCAGCCATGGACATTGCATCGAAAAGCATGGACACAGGGGCTCATCCGCTTCTTCTCGTTATGGCAGCTTCGACGCTTCATCACTGGCGTCTCCGAGAGGTGCTCCAGGTAGTAATGCTGCCTCGGGTCCCTCTCCTCTATTTCGCACTTCGACTGCAGGACAAGAGAAGGAGTCGATGTGTGTGTATGACTCCAGCGCGTATTTCATTCGCGACAATGCTACCGGACGCGAAGTACTCATGTTCGGTGATGTGGAGCCCGACTCGATTTCTCTGTCGCCCAGAAATCAAGGCATTTGGCAGGAAGCTGCACCTCGCATCGCAAATGGAAATCTGGCTGCGATCTTCATCGAGTGCTCCTACGACAATAGCCAGACCGATGATCGCCTGTTTGGGCATCTCACACCCCGCTACGTCATTCAAGAGTTGAAGAGCCTTGCCGCAGCGGTCGAGATTGCCAAGCAGTCTCCCTCGAAGCTTGATGCGACTAAGAAACGCAAGCGAGACTCCGAAGAGGCCTATCAGATGGCAAATCGAAAATCTGCACGCTCGGGCGCAGAGGACAACCCAGTGTCCCCCAAAAGTACTCGACCCGCCAAGCGAACATCCGGACTCACAGATCAGAGCGAGGCCGAGACGCCTCACATTGCTACGCCCACGGCTGAGCTGGCCCTCAGGGATTTCGAACAGAAAGCTGTCCCTATAATTCAGGCACCAGAGACTACGAACGCGCTGAAGGGGTTGAAAGTGGTCATCATACACGTCAAGGAGAGACTCACGGATGGTGAGGATCCAAAAGACACGATCCTGCGGGAGCTTCGAGAACACGAGCGTGAGGCGCAGTTAGGCTGTGAATATGTTATCTCGAGCACCGGCTCGAGCTTCTTCGTCTAAGAAATGTCATGCCGTTTGCACATATCTGTACTATAATGAGCTATGATGGGATGGAGTTTGTTGCTTTTCGATAGATACCAGGCTTTGAGGAAAGGGTCGTTAATTTAACCCATCGGAATAGCAGATCAGGCCAGAACTAGGTTTCTCTCCAGCTCGAGAATAGTCTCATAGGTGGCGCAGAACCTCAAGGCAATGCAATAAGGGTCTCCTTCCCCGTGGCTCAGCACCGTCTCTGCGAAGCTGCCGGTACACCCAAGTTTGAAATGTGAAACTCGGAGGACCAGAAAGTGATTTCAAGTATTTCCTACATCATATCTGATTTGAGATGTCCGCAAGCATACCAAACCTCTCTTCGATATATATATTCGTCTTCCCTGCCAACTATCGGCAGAGGTTGTTGTCGCTAGCCTAACCATCTGGAAGCTACTCGATATGGTATTCGTAATACTCTTACAAGTACCATTGGAGAGTTGAGATCTGTATGTATACAAGCGCTCTATTGACTGTCTGTCAACGGTCTAACTAGTCACTCTCTCGCCCTATTCGAACCATCAAGCTTGCCGCAGGGACGCATACGTATAAATTCCAAGTCGGGTCCACTACCTTTCCCACTTCCGTGAGACTCCTCAATCAAGTGTCCAAGACCATAGCTGGGTAGCAGAAGTAATCTGCGAAGATAGTTCTGTCCTACCTTCGTCAGATCGTCCATGTCTCAAGCCAAAATTATTTCTACAAACTTACGTGAGGCGCTGTTTGTCATTAATCCTTGAAACGCATTTTGTCACATTTGCAAGCTCTCAGTCTGAGATTTCTCAAGCTCATTCGCGAAACAGCTCGTGATTTGAATCGAACCATAGCCCAGTTGACGATCCGAAAATAGCTTTGAATGGCAGTCCAAACATGGCTTTAAATGGCTGTTCGGCATCACTTCGTCATGCTAGAACGTTTTATCCTGAGAGCTGAAAGCCACGATCAAGCTCATGTCCATTTGTTAGGTCTGCAATCATATTCGGACATGGATATTGTCCTGGCGAGCAGCGGGAATTGGTTTTGATGAACATGCATCTACATGTTGGAAGTCAAATAAATGTCCCTCTTTCCGCCTCATCTATCCAGGTATTGTCTAGACATTGCATGATCCGTTTCTTCTAGTTTGTGCTACTTATTCTTCTGATGTCGCTACCATAAGAAGATCAAGCCTTGTGTGGAATGCTGTCTGCCCGGTGGATCATTCATTCTTGACTTCGTGTGAATATCGATGCATGATATCACCATGGCCTTGACCTACTGCGTCGGCCTGCTCAGTGCTTAGTCTAGGATGACTAAAAGCAATTCTTGAGTGTTGTACCTTCCCGGGGAGAGCTAACGATAGAGGCGATGGTCATTAGCGTGTCATCTGGATTTCGTAGAAGCACTCCCTCGACACCAATTTCGACTTTGGAACAGGTTAGTATGGGGAGACGGCATCTTTAATTTTCGATCGATTTTTCAAGATGTCATCTCACGGAGTTAAAGAGCTGACTGATCGTGGAAGGTTGAGGAAGTGCTGTACACGCTCAGGTAGAGTGAATGATGATTGGATGAGATTCCAGCTCTCTATTGAATAGATAGGCGAATGACTACTATATATATACATATTAATCCCTGTATGATGAGCATGTCGAATGATAGGCCAATTCGTGACAAATCAACCCATCAACGAGCCCCTATGTTATGCAGACTTGGATTACAGTGTGTGTATTCCGGAGCTCTATCTCGGTTGTTATCCGCGTAGTTGTTAGCAGCGCCTTAGTCACCGAGCTACTCACTCGTCATGCCGCAATGGTTGTGACAGGTCCCCTATTCGAACACTCAAATGCTGTGATTCGTTGGATAACTCGACACGTGATTCTGGTGAATCATTGTATTATCCGATATCTGGAGTACTGCTAGGCGTGACTTCCAGGCAGTGAGTCTGTCAAGTAACTTAGTACCAAAGAGGTCTAAGCTTGCAGGTGATTCACTGTCCGTGGTCTGCCCTGATTATTAGATTGCTCCGAGTGAGTGAAATTCCACTGACAATTGCAAGGTAGCCTGGATCAGTGAGTGCCCTCGAGGAACTTGTTTGTCACACCTCTCGGAGCTTCTGGCAAGATTGCTCCCATTGAGCAGGTTCTGTTGGCAGTGGTACGGTGGCATGACCATTATCAGAGCAAGCTGTTAGTCACACCTCGACTCCATCGTCCAAGCCCACAGAGAAGTTACTCCCATCCCACAACTGCACATGTCCATAAATCTTCCATCCGCTTTCCCAGCGATCCCCTACATCTACATCCACCGTTCCACCTCGGAATCGATATCTCGTTCTCGCCAATTCGTCTTGTGTCCATCCTCTGCAGGGTCTTGTCCATCATTCTCGCATTCTCTCGCATTCTCTCCGACGCACCTTCCTTCCAAGACATTATCGCGGTGCATCTTGTGGTAACCTCCTCCGTCTGACCGCCTGCCATCTCAGTTCCGTCGTAACACATTTGCGCCACCTATTCGTCGTGCAACACCCTGACTCATCGACACGCCTCTGCCCCATCGGCTCTATCCTCCGCAATGGCATACCCGGCTTACCGAAACATCTCGACTCTGAGCGTCGACTCATATCTCGGCTCACTCGGCAATACCGACGATGATCGTCAATTCATCAAGTTCATCGAGAACGTCTATGTCGCCAATGGAGAAAGTCTTGTTCACGCGCGCAAGGTCGAGTCTCATTTCGCAAAGATTCGTCAGAGAATCAATGCACGGGGCTTTACAGGCGAATACAGTGCCCAGCAACACAGAGAGCGAGAGGCATACCATGCCCACTATGACGAGTTAGAGAAACTCAAGAAGGAGGCCAAAAAAGCGAGGAACAAGGCCAAGGTCCATAAGGAATCCCCCGACCCTGAGACTGTCGAGCGCACCCATAATGAAGCCATGCGCGCTATCGACAGATACTTCGAGACTGGTGTCAAGTATGTTAACATCTCTGCTCTCTTGTTACACTACTAATCATACTTCTCCACAGGGCTGCCCAGGCTCGACTCGACTTCATGCTCAAGAATCCCGCTGTCTACACCGGAAAAGGTCATGTTTCTCATGTCCACGAGGTGGAGAGGTGTCTCGGGCATGCGAAGGATGCTCACATGAAGCTCAAGGGAGAGATGCGACGTGAGTATCACCCTTTGACATCCTGATATGAGTGAGTAGGAGCTGATGTGAGCAGGTGCCGAGGAACGGTTGACCTTGAAGTGGCAATACATGTGCGATCTCTTTCATTTTTAAGAGATATGAGCTTCTGTGGCAGACGCTATAGATTCACATCTTTGTTTGTCGCCAACTTTCACGAGGAGGATATTGCGTTCTTTTCGTATGTTATCTCGCACGATGCTTTCATTTTTTTACAGCGGCAGGATCCAGGATGAATCACAGTGTTCCCCCGGGTCCACTGTAATTTGATGGGCATGGGTATATGAGGTTAAGAATCTCAGAATGCTCACACAATAGACATAGCAGCTTCATCAGCTTGACATCTATGTCAAAAGGGCGTTTCGGTACGTGGCAGGGACTGTAACTACATTCGCGTGCACAGGTGGTCATAGTGGTTGACCACTACCATCATTTCCGTAGTTACTGCCCGTAATACCACGTTCAAATGATATCAAAAGCTCCGTGACGAGTCCCTACATGTTTTTGTATGCGAAAGTGTCTTTACTTTGTTTTCCAATTTAGCACTCTGTACGATCTTCGCAATGATGACCTTTAGCTTTGTGAATCGTCACTATTTGAGATGTATCAATAATCGTGAGACCGCTTAGGATACCTCTGCCGCGGGCATTTGAGGCCATCTTTAGCGTTCGAGATCACTCCCTGTAGGCCGGGGGGGGGGGGGGGGGGGGGGGGGGGGGGGGGGGGGGCGGGGGGGGGGGGGGCGGGGGGCGGGGGCTGCGGGGGGATTTTTGGGCAAATTTTTTGTTTTGTTTAACAACCCGTTAACCCCCCCCCCCCCCCCCCCCCCCCCCAGCGCCTTGAGCCCACAGTAATTGACCACCGATGGCGTATCAGACGTGATCTCTTTCAGTACTGTTTCAGTATCAGTATCTCACAGGGTTGACTTATCGATATGTTTCACCAATCACTCACTGTACCGTGATCTCATCCACAACTTTCACAAACGTTTTGTGTGCATGGTCGGACCACTGACAGAGACTATTTGAAGTTTTTTGGTGATATATATCAATAAGTCTACCCTGTATGTAGTTGATGATGAAGCAGCACTCAAAGGGATATCCGTAGCGCCCGTACGTGTGACATGTAAACCTTAGTTAAGTGAATGAAGGCATGTGACATACTGTGATGTTACTTCGATATGAACTGCCAGGATTGAAATGTAAAAATGACTATTATTAATCAAACCCATGATTTACGATTAGTTTAATCTAGTACCATAATATCATGATTAAATCGTTGAATAACCCGATTTATATATCTTAATGCTACCGTTTGCAAATGGTTCTAGGTACTGTCTCGGAGCCAAACTTGGGTTAGCAACGGGTAATTACGATCACGCTGTTTTCCAGCCGATGACGCCTTTCCAGTATGTAAGAGTATCGATACTGGTGCTTGGCAATAGTATACATTGTGGTACATTGACGCGGGTGCTAAATGCAGCCTCGATGGAAACGGAGATCTGTCGTGGTTGCGTCCCCTAGTTATTGGGGCGAAACTGTCGAAGAGCACAGATTGAAGTCATGTAGATGAAGAACGTACGTACGGACATGTTGCGGTAATGGCACAGCTCTAGTATGGTCCAATGTTTACCTCATTGTTGTCCGAGATGAAAATCAGTAAACTACCTACCCCAAAATTTACATACACCGTATCGTAGGGTGTGCGCTACCTAATAATTGATCTATGCATCACCATTCCTATTCCGTGACTTGCAAGCGATCATGCATCATTCGACGGGTCCTCGAACTAGTTCTTGAACACACACCGGATAGAGCTAGTGATACCGGTCAGGGTTCGGCCATCATATAACGAGGTAATAGGTCCATGTATCATCAAAGAGTTCCTGATGCGGCTTGCTGAGGGCGTCATCTTAAAAGTTCCGCAAGTTACCATAGAAATCTACAAAGTAGGTACAAAGAAGAAGTGTCACACAATTGAGCGAGTGGCTGTCGAGGCTGGGTATTACTGACGTTGGTACCTTTAGTCATATTGGAAGGTAGCGGGTGCACGGGCCAGCAGATACCTACTGTGTCGGGCATAGCTCCGGCAGTGATTCACCGGGGGAATGAGTGGGGCTGTATGGTTCGGAGCACGGACTCTCAAACATCCTCTGACCCATCATCGACATTCAGTGGACAGCGACCTTTGCCGACAAAGAATAACGACTGTTACATCGCGACTACTTATCTCCAGCTCACTGTTCATCCAAGCAAACTTGCTCATGAGGGGCAAACATGAACCATACCGCTTCTGCAACGCGGGGCAATCGTGGATAAGCACCGATGCTCAGCTGCACTTGACCTTCACAGGTGGCGCCTTCTCAGACCATCCTGACAGGGCGTACAACATCTTGTGACTTGCACCTTCCCCTACTCCCAGACATACCATCGCAGATTCAATCACTGCTTCATCTTGCCTAATCTGCACTACGCGACCGCCTTGAGGCACCGAGGCACGGTTCAAGGTACCTGGGTACTTACCCGCCTTCAAACACAAACTTAAGAACGCGCACTCCTGTCTTCTTCACCCACCCCGCCATCCTGCCATTCCTAATCATCTCCCAGTACAAGTACAACATCAAGCCTTTCCCTCGCGGCGTCTTTGCACGTCTCAGTCCATGTATCTGCATCTACTCTGAGTAGAAAGCTCACCCTATTCAACTACACCTCCATCTCTCATTCCACTACCCGCACACCATCAGCCCACCATGGCGGACAACACTCGCGCCGGTGAACAGAAGAAGGGAAACTGGATGTCAAGACTGATTGCTCGCGCGAGAGCAAAGGGTAAGAATTGGCGATGGTCCCAGAAGTTGCGCCGCTTCGACATCCCGCAGAACCCAACCGTCTCCATTCAAAATCGCCGAGGACGAGACAATCTGAGCGTCGTGGTTGTGGATCAAGACCGTCGGACCCCGTTGCGTGATGGGCCCGACAACATCAGCGACCCACGCGACCACGTTTTCGACAATTCTTCCTGCCACTCTCCTGTCACGTCTCTGGACGGTTCTCTTGGCCTGACTCCTGGCCTGACTCCGGGCCTCACTTCTGACGAGTCTCCCGACGAGTCCTTCAGCTCCGACAACTCAGATGAGCCGCTCACTCCCCACACAGTCGATTGGGTCAGCAATGAAGACAAGCCCAATAGCACCTCTGTTCGCGTTGTCGCCCATCTCGACTCCGTGCTCCAAAGCAGTGAAGACATCCATGTGTCTGGCCTCTCCTCAGAAAGCACCACTACGGTCATGCATGACGTGACCTTTTCACCCAACGCTGCCGACGACAAATCCAATCATGGCCCCTCAGACAGCACTTCCAGCAACTCCTCAAGCTCTGAAGAGGACGATGACGGTGCCTTCGACAAGGAGCCCCGCCATGTTAACTGGGAAGAGCCCCTCAGTCCCACCAGCTTCTTCATAGATGGCAACGAGGACAGGGCCGACAATTCTTTCATTCATTCCGCATCACCAAAAGATCGACAGATCCAGAGCATTGAAGACGGCCATACTCATAGTTCTTTCACACCCGAGACCGCTGCCATTCAGGACAATGTTGTCTCGCTGCTGAACCCTCCCGATGACGGGGACGTTGACAGCGTATCTGACAGCTCCCTTGACGTACCCTCTAGCGCCCACCAAGACAACGCTAGACATATATATGCAACGACCAAGTTTGGCACGCACGAAGGCACCTTCGGTCCGCTCCCCTTCCAGCCAGATCTTACAGGGAAGATGACGAAAGTTGATCTTGCTAGCCTGCGCCTGCATGCTGTCGACCACTCTAGGATACGCCAGGACGCTGACTTTCCGCCCTCGTCCTCCTTATTAGAGAATATGCCATCGGAAATGAGGCTTCAAATACTGCTGCACATGCCGGACTTGCAGACACTGAGCTCATTAGTCCATGCCTCTCCTCGAATGCACAAGGACTACGTAGGGACATACGATCGCCCCAAAATCCTGGCCGCTTGTCTCCAGCGCGAGATCAATGACTTTTTCCCGGATGCCTATGCAGTCTTGATGTCGCAGGCGTGTGAAATTGGCGAACGCGTCGAGGGAGAGGATGTGGACAGATTTCTCCACCGCAAATACCAGCATTGGCACGACAATCCTGTCGCGCAGCTCGACGACCCTCATCCACTACCTGATGGCGTTCATTCGCTTCGGTTAGAACAGCGACTATGGCTGTACACCTTCCACCTCCACCTTGTTCGACCGCTGACTTTTCGATACTGCCACTGGGCTCTTGACAACATCTGGGAAGCTGTCCGGCACCAAGATACTGAGCAAGGCGAGTCCAAGCATGTGAGCTCCAAGACAAGCCGAAATCACGGTCTTTTCGCATCCAACGAGAAGAGACGCTCTCCCTGTGACGTCCTCCTGAGTAGGAAGGAACAGACTCGTATTCACAGGGCGTTTTATCGCACACAGGTCTTCAATCAACTCTGGGGTCAGCGCCTCGACCCCTATGATCTTGGATCACCTGGCGGTGTTCATTTCGGTGATTACTCTGAGTATTGGGCCAATTGTAATTTCTTCGGCATCTTTGAGCCTTGGGATGTTGACGCAATCGCGTCCATTGACTTGTTCCTTCGAGATCAATACACACTCATCTTCAAAGAGGTCCGAGATCACTTTCAACCCACTCATCCGAGGTTCAAAAACGCCGAAATACAACACCATGATGGATATGAAGAACTCGACGGTACTTTTGTTGAGGGATATGACGCCCCAGTGGGTTCGGCAGATCTTAGTATCGAAGGCCGTGAGGATTTTGGGAATCACTTCAACTGTAAGTATGCTATGCAATACATGGCAGGTGAACTACACAAGCTGAAATACTTGGCCTTAGGTTACATGAATGGTACTATCTCGTGCGGGCTGTTTGTCACATTGAGGCTTTTCGCGAGTCGAGACTATGAAGAGCTCTGTGGCAATGCAGAACGATGTCTCATATGGGAGGATCATACTGATCCTATCATGGGAGATGTTCTCGAACGAGATCCGCAACGCTTAGATTGGCGTATTGAAGCTGCTCTCAAAGAAGACAGCTCTGACGATTCAGATGACGAGTGTGAAGACTCAGACAACGATGCTGAAGACTCGGACAACGATTCTGAAGACTCGGACACTGATTCTGAAGACTCAGGGGTTGGTGATAGCCTGCTATCACGAGACAAAGTGATGATGAGGCGAGATCCATTGAACTTCCTAGGCGATTCGGTGTCTTGCAATACTCCTCCTCTCGGCTGGGTCCTCTTGTGGGGCGGAAGATACTTCAATCTGTGGGGAGCCTATACCCCGGAAGGAGTCAAGCGGCTCGGCCATGTTATCTGGGACAAGAGGCGATGGGATGATATGGAGGTGAAGGATATCGTCGCCAAACAATGGGAGACTGCAGACCCAGTGCTCAAAGATGAGCTAAAGGATAAGTTTAGCTGGACTCCTATCACTAGGTAGCTAAGTAGGGCTATTGTTCTGGGTTGGCATCTTAGACTGCAGCGGGTATGCATAAAGTATAGACATAGTCATATGGAATAAAATCGCCAAGTATAAAGTTCAAATTCCTATCGCATGTTCGCTAAATCATAATTCATATAGTGTTATTCGATTTGAAATGCTACTTGTACTGGTTTACCTGGCCATCTTCATATTCACTAGCCCCCCGTTCATAAAACTGGCATCCGCTCGACCTACCTAGGTGTAATTTACGCACAGCGGAGATTAACTGCGGTTCGATATATAGGTATGAAGTAGTCCATTACAGTACCTTGACGATCCCATGTATGGACCAACTTATTGGTCAATGCAGGCGCGCCGCTGCGTGTGGGCATTTTGGCCCTTGTGGGTATCCACATCAGCAGCCTGTTATCAATGGTGATTACCGTAGTGGGAGAATGTGGTGGCTGAGAACCATTATTGTGGAAAATAACCATTGCTGGGAAAACAATCGTTGCCCACCAACTTGCGTTGCTCACCTAATTGGCTGCACGCTAGTGGGGCTGGGTGCCGTTGTATATGTACTCCGACAGCGGAGAGGATTATCAATTACCCGTGTGGTGTAGTGGTCTGGCCAGCCGCTAACACCGTGCAAGTCTCAAGTTCGAGTCTTGCACGGTATTGGTAGTAGGCCAGCCCTTTTGCTTTTTTCTAGGCGGCGGGCCTACTTCGTTTTTTTCGACCAATGAGAGTGCAGGATTTAAGCAACGATTATTTTCTGAGCAACCATTATTAGCGAGCAACCATTGCTCAAAGTTTCAATGATTATTATAATGGGCAACGGTTCTCCCGCGCCACCTCATCCCAGTACGGTACTTGACCTTGACATTCATAGCAATACGCCAGATATTATTCGAAATTCATGGAAAATTGAATGTTCAAGGGAGATACTTGCTGTGGTCTCTCGGTCTTAACCTGGCTGACAACTTAGCGCTCTCTATTTTGATTATAGATCTGACGTCTATGAATGATTCTTAGAGGTTATGATAAAGCATGAAAATAGGGGTAATTGTCACTGAAGTGGGATAAGTGTAATAGGGGTAAAGTGATATATTAGTAATGAGTGATGACTTAAAAAGCTATTTACTACCTATCTATCTTATATATATATATAACTAGACCTTTTTGTTTGTTATATATACTGCTTTCGTATATATCTAAGTAAATTAGCCGTTTTCGTTTTTTTTTGTTAATAAATATACTGTTTTTAGCATATTTTTATATCCTCCTTTAATTTATACTTATATAATATATAAATTAGCTATTTAAAAGGAGAAAACTAACTTCTTTTAACCTTTATATAAGAAAAAAAACACTTTTTTACTAGTGAAAACTTTTACTAAAGACCGCTTAATGTAATAAGATTTTTAAATAAGATTTTCGAAACGTTTTTGGTTAATATATCCGCTAATTAGTATTTAGCCGGTATATATTGTATATTTATTTGTTTTTTTTTATAGCATTTTTTATATAATAATAAGTTATATTTATATGTTTTGTTTTTTTGTAAAATTTAGGATTTTTAGCTAATTTTTTAGCTAAATCGCTATTTGTAAATATAAGGGGTATAGTATTTTTATATTTTAATTTTAACGTATTATTTAACGTATTAAATATATTAGCTATATATATATTTTTTTTATTGCTTTTTTTAAAGCTATATATTTAGTTTTATAACTGTTTAAAACAATAGACTTTTAAAGCTAAAAACTTTAACTTATAAAGTTATTTGTATATATATTTTTTAAAATACTAGATATATATTCTAAAGTTAATTTTTTATCGTTTAAATCGTTACTCTAATTAGTATTTAAATATTTTTTTATAAAGAGATTATCCTTTTTATAGTTATAAGTAAGTCGAAAATTAAAGTATTTTATTAAATATTTTTATATATATTATAGCTCGTTAAAGTGTTTTTAACTTAAATTAGCTATAAAACGTATTAAATAATATATTAAAAACGCTATATCCGGTTTTGTTTTTAACGAAGTATATAGTAAAAAGCCTATTTCTTTTTAATATATTAGTATATTACTTTTTAAAGCCTGTTTTTTGTTTTTTTTTAGCCTTATTCCAAATGTTTTTGATAAGTCTTTTAGTTTTAAAAAAGGGTTTTTATCGAACTTGTTTATAAATTTTATAATATATCTCTTTTAATTTATAAATATTGTTTTTTTTATTTGGTTTATTTTTATATCGTTATTTAAAAAAAAGGTTATTTCTTTTTGTTTTTTTAGTTTTATATCTTTATAAAGTTTATTTATAAATATATATATTACTTCCTTTTTAAGGGCCGTAATTATTATATTATCTATATAGCAGGCTATAATAATCTAAAGTTTAGGGTGTATAAATATTTTTATATTAGAAAATAATATAATAAAGCCGTGTTTTTTTAATATATTAGTTATATATTTATACTACAGTTTTAGGGCTTGTTTTAAACTATATAAAGCTTTATAAAGTTTTACTACTTTATTTTTATATTCGTTGCTTTTATAAAAGCTTTTTAATAGTTAAATATATATTTTATAATCGATATATATATATAGAAAGGCGTTTTTCACGTTTTATTATATAATAGCCTATCCTTTATTTACGGCTATTATTAATATAAAATATTAACTCTTTATTTTGCAAATAGTAAAAAAAGTTTTTAAATAGTTAACACTTTATTATTAATTAAACTTTTATACTATATATCTTATTTTAAAACGTATAGTTTTGCTTTTATTTATTATTTAGTTATTTTTTATAAAGGTTTTATTTATAATAGTTTTTTATTTATATACCTATTTGCCTCTAATAGCCTTTTTACTTTTTAGTAATTTAGTTATCGAGTATACTTTTTAATTAACTAATTCGCTTATTTTATTTGCTAAAATGCGTTTTTATTTATATTTATAAGCATTTTTTATTATTTTTTTATAGCTATTTGGCTTAAAAGTTAATATTATAAGTATATAATTATACTTAATTTTATTCGATATATAAAATATATTTACTAAAGTAGTATTTTTAATTATATATACTTTTTCGTTTTTTAGGAATTCGATAAAGTCTTATATATCGTTTTCGTCGTTATTATATACTTCGATTTTATATCTTTTATATAAAGGTTTTTTATTAAGTTTATTGTTAAATTTATTATTAAAAACGTTTTTTATATTATTTTTATCTTAATATACCGTTTTAAGTAATTTTTCTATAAACTTATTTTCAAATATTTATATATTTTTTACCTAAATAGTCTTTTTTATATATATATTAAAAACTTTATAGTAGTTATAGTTAAATCTAAAGCCTATAAGTACCCCTTTATGGTTTTTAACTTTAAGCTTTTTTTTATAAATAAAGTCTTTATAAAAAACTATACTTCCTTACGTTTTGAATTTATTTAATGGCTTTATTTTATAATATAGCTTATAAAAAGTTTTATTATCTATTCCTTTATATAGCTTTATATTATATATTTATACTACTATAATTAACGCTTTCTCCTATAACTATATAAATAGGTTTACGGTTAAAAAAAACATTTTACGAAATTAAATAGTATAAGGTTTACTTTCTCTATTAACTTATTAGGTTTTTTTATATACGGTGGACTATTTTAATATATTATTTCGTAATTATTTAAAGTAATTTTAAATCTTTTATTTATATATTTAGTACCGTTATTTATAAAAAACTCTTTAATTTTCTTATTATTTATATTCTTAGCCTGTTTTTTAAATTTAATAAAAGCTTAATATACCTCGTCCTTTGTTTTAAACAGCTTAATATTTAAATATCGAGTTTTTTTATTTAAAAAAGTGATATAGTATTAAAACCTATTATATATTAAAAAGAGTTTTTTACTTAAATTACTATATATTCTCTTTAATATATTTATATCCTTTTTATTTATAAAGACTTTATTTATCGAAGTTAGGCTTTTTATTTATAAGTATATATTATAGGGATTAAGCATAAAGTCCCGAATCTCTTTTTAACTTATATAAATATCTTTATTTTTTACGTATTTAATAACGGCTTTATATAATATATAGCCTAGTTTTATGTGCTATTTATATAGGTTATTTATTAGTCCTTTTTTAAAGGTATCTATTATGTTTATATATTTTTTGTTTTTTAAAATTATTGTTTTTACTTAATATAGCCCCTTTATAAAAGTTGCTTTAAATAAAATATCCTTATTACTATTGTTTTTATATATAATAGCTAAATCCTTTTTAAATACGAATTTAAATTCTTTATGTTTTTTTACGCTTATTATATTTAAGCTAATAAAAAGTATATAAAAAGCGTTTGTTATAAAGAGGTATTTTTTAGTATAGAGGTCTTGTATTAAAATATCCCTTATCTTTTTTATAGTAATAGACTTTGTTTTACTTTAGTTAATATTTGTGTTAATTTGTTTTAAAATAAAAAATAACTCTTTATTATAACATACGTTTATTATTATAGCACTATTTATAATAAATCTATATAATAATTTAAAAAACGAGTCCTTTATATTATTTAAATTATTATTAGTTATATATTCTTTAAAAGTCAATATGTAATTATAAGGGTTATTTACTTTTATATTTTCGAAGTCGAAATTAAAATCGCTAAGATTTTTCGAGATAATATTGACTTTTTTAGTTTTTTTTTGCTTATCTTCGTTTTTTATTTCGATAAGGGTTTTTTTTTTAAAGGTTATTTTTAGTACTTTATTATAATAGTCTTTTTAAAAGCCTTTTATACTCTCCTTTTATTTTTCCAATTTTTTAGAGCCTTATTAATATAAAAGAACTAGCAATTCTTTTATATATGCCTTTTAATATAGCAATTATCGTATTTTACGACTTTCTTTTACTTTTTCTTATTTTATAAATATATAACTAAATCTTTTTTATTTTTAAATACATTTATAAAATTTAAAAATAAAGATTTAATCGAATAAGTATTAAAATCTTTTTATAGGTCTTAAATAATACTAAAAATAAAACCTTTATATTCGTTTTTTAAACTGTTTAAAATTTATAATATAACGATTTATTTTAGTAAATAAATCTTTTTATTTTATAAATTATTAACCAATTCGGTAACTTTATTTAAATAAGTCTTTATATTTTTAAAGTTATCGAAAATAGTATTAAATAGCTTTTTTAAAGTTAAATATTTAATAATAAAGCCCCGCTTATTATATAGGTTTTTAAGCTTTTTTTAGGCTTTTTTAGCCGATTATACCCCTTTTAATAATAAAAAAGGACCGTCTTCGCATATAAGCCGTATAAAACTAAATACTTTTTAGTTTATAATTGCGTTAACTTTGTTATTTTATATAGCTTTAATATAATCTTTATCCGTAAAAAAAGATTTTACCTTTATAAACTACACTTAATAGTTTCTGCTTTTAGATAGCTTTAAAAAGCTGGTCTTTTTATAAAAAATTATTTTATTATAAAAAGCAAAAAATCCTTTTTAAAATAATATCGGATATAATATTATACGATTTATATTAATCAAGTTAAATAAGTATATTATAAGTAGTATAGCCGGTAGTCTATATTAACAATTTTAACAAATTAATTAACGTTAAAATAAGGTTTTCTACGTCCTTTAATTAGTTAAATAGCTAAATCCTTTCTTAAATAAAAAAAACGTAATAATCGTTAGTTTACGTAAATAAACAAATTGCTATACTTTACTAAATAAATTAGTAGTAATTACTAACTTAAAATTAGCTTTAAGTTTAAATAACGTTAAAATAAAGTTTTTTGCGTTCTTTAATTAGTTAAAGGCTTTTTTTCGCACTTTAATAAAGTAGGTCTAATAATTACTAAAGCAAAGTAACAATATAGTATATTTTCAATCGGTATAAATATTACTATATAAATATTAACTTTAAAGCTGTCTTTTTACCCCTTTATTAATTAATAATTTTAATAGTTTACTAAATAATATATATACTTAAACAATATATATAGTAAGATTTACCTTTATATCCGGGCTTATAACCTCTTAAAAGTTATAATAAAGCATAAAAATAAAGGTAATTATCACTAAAATAAAATAAGTGTAATAGGGGTAAAATAATATATTAATAATAAGTAATAACTTAAAAAGCTATTTACTACCTATCTATCCTATATATATATATAACTAGACCTTTTTATCTATTATATACACTGTTTTCGTATATATCTAAGTAAATTAGCCGTTTTCGTCTTTCTTTGTTAATGAATATACTGTTTTTAGCATATTCTCACAATGATACTACTCGTTCACTAGCTATCATCTTTACGACATTCAAGTGTCTCTATTGAGTGGACTATATCCATGCATACGTGAGGGTCAAGTTAAGTATTGGATGTTGTTGTGACTGTGGGTATAGAGCTACCTACCTACCTTATGGATTATGTACCCTCTTTGGCTGGTGCCTGAGGTACTGGTACCGGGGAAGGTGCCCCAGATCTACCATTATCCTAACGCCAGTCGGCATAGCCAACTACCGCAGGTGAGAGACACACATATGGACCAACAGTCTTACCTATATCGTCGAGATCGCAGCTGTTATGGTGTATGTAGAGATACCAGAAAACTCCCATCATCTGATTACACTATTTACCTACGTAATAGACTTAATCGCAGATCCTATATAAAGTATCTTAAACCCATTAATACAAAGTTCTGATGGCCGTCATCGACGACGGCTTTGTGATGTTGCTATTCTCGCGTCTACCCAAATCGTATGTATTAATCCAGTTGATTGTTAATCTTGACTGCAGTCTTGCAACAAACGCACTGCATTGATGCAGAGAGATGCTTATCATGTGATGTCACAATCTCGGTATCAAACAATGTAAATATGCCTCAGCAAGAGGCAATTCGTTTCGCGATTCGTCACCAATCCTGGTTAGGAATCAACCGTCAGGCGTAGATACTACTATCAGAGACGCTCAAGTTGCTGCACGATTAAAAAGTGTCCGACCTTCGAGCATGAATCACTGCCCGAAACGCATTGTGATCATGGAGTATTGGCAAAACCTCGTCACAACAGAGATTGTTTGTCATGCCTCACTGGAGAAGTCCGAGCTTCGAGCGTGAATCACTGCCCGGGCCATCTTGTGACGAGGAGTTTTGGCATGACCTCGTGATGATAAAGATTGTTGGTCATCCCTCACCGAAGAAGTCCAAGCTTCTGGCAAACGCGATACTGTTCAGCAAGTTTGCTGCCATAGCTCTGCGGCGGCATAACCTATCTCGACGTCAGACTGTCAGTTACAACCTCATAATAACGGTCTAACCATTGACTGGACGCATTGATGTTTGCGCATGGGAAAATTCAGCACCGTCTCTGTGCCATTCGAATTGAGATATAACCACAGACACATTTATATCCCGTACTCATCATTCAATCGCGACCAAATTACTACTTCCCACTCAGCCTCAGACTCCAGTAGTAATCCCTCTTCCATTCCATACCTAACAACCTTTCTGAATACATTCAGTCTCATCCTCTCAACACTCTTCCTCTGCCCACTTCCTCATCAACGCACTTACGCACCCACGCACTCTCTTCGTGGATCATCTCTTCCCACTTCAGACGTCATCACCACAGGCAACGCCATCTCGATATAATGGCTTCGATCTACCCCCGCCCTACCAACGTCTCGACGCTGTCCGTCGACAGCTACCTTGCCACATTCACACCGGAGGACACTGACTTCCTAACCTTCATCCGCTCTGTCACCATGCTCAAAAAGCCTGACAACCTTCTCAACGCCCGCAAGATCGAGTCGCACATCGCCAAGCTACGGAAGCGCCTCGGGTCGACGGGTCAAACGGGATACAAAGGCCTCCAAAAACATGATAGGCAGTTGTATAAGAGCGCAGAGAAAAAGCTCGACGAGCTGAAGACGCCCGCCAATGTGGCTTTGCAGGACGCCATCAACGACCCCAGCTCCGAACAGAAGCACTATCATGCCATGGAAGCGCTCCGCCAGTACTTCGACGCCGGCATCGAGTAAGTCGTCTATTAGGCCAAGCCATAGTCCATCATTTAGCACTGCACCGCACTTCCTCGCCGATGCTGACATCGTCTGTTACAGCGCTGCCAAGGCCCGTCTCAACTTCATGGGCAAGTACCCCAACGCTTATGACGGAGAAGGCCACCAAGGTCACATGCACTGGGCTCAAACCCAGCTCGACGACGCTAAGAAGGCCCGCCGGGATCTCAATCGGCAGAAAGCTCGTGAGTGATCGTTACAACATTCGCATGATGAACCAACACTCACAGTTTATAGGGTTCGAGTCACACGCCCTCGGCGAATACGCCGAGCTCGTTGGCTGGAATGCTTGACCTGGATATCATTTATCAGGTCACGACAAGGAGGAATGGCGGTTATGAGGGGGAACGTGAGTCAAAGCGATGATTTAGGGTGTTCGTGTGGAGCGACGAGGGTTCACAGAAGGCGGTTGATGCTTCCGAGATACCTACAAATCTGTACGATGAGTAGAGAGTAATTGATTTTGTCGTCAAGAGTTTATACCCGGGCAGTGTAGTTTTGATTCCCAGGCACTGTTGTACCTGGTTCTAGCCGCATTTGAGACCATCGTCACCTCACCATCGTCCCTGCACCATCGTCATCTCACTACCCTACACTCTTACAGTCTTCTCACCACTAGTACATATCGATAACCCGACTTCTATGACGCCGAAGGCGTCCACGCTAGGTGGCTATAGGCATGTCATTCGGAGGTGACGGAGATAACGAAAATGGCTAATCAGGTGGCCAGAACTCCTGAAATCAACAGCTGACATGCTATTTCCCGATGTGAAACATATCAAAAACCACTTCGGATGGACGGTTTTGGCAATCGAAGGGTGGAACTGCTATTGTAATGTAGATTGATAGAATACCACAGCCATATCAAAAATGTTGCACGGGTGTGTAAATTGGAGTGCTAGTGGCTAAACCACTCGCAACAGTGCCTACAAACATTATCACAGTGCCCGAGTGTAAGCACTCAGAACATTTGGGCCACTTCCCCAAATCAGTCCCCTGGGACGGACGTCCGTGATCATTCATGTTTCAAGCACGACGGTCATTGAATTGTACTCAGAGCGAATGTAAGCATTGCCGCCCTTTCCAGGTCCCAAATAGACAAGTACGGGGCATGTGGTTAGATCTAGATGTCAACTACCGCATCGCCTCACGTGAACGGTGCCGGATCCCCTCCTGAGACGTGCTGGAACACTAACGGCTTAGTGTGGCGAGGCGGCAGGGCTTCTGTTGACAGATGTAGACCAAGTACGACCAACTTCATCACTACACGGTGATTCCTCCTTTACCTGTACCTGAGGCCCATACAGCTTGATGTTGGTGTTATCAGTTTTGCGGGGCGGCGGCCCCTGAAGCAGTGCGCCTACCCTAGAGGAGACTAGCCCCTCCTACAAGCCTCTCCCTCATACAAGAGAATCAAACACACTGCCACCGACATGTATGCACATGTATGCAACGAATAACATATTAATCAAGCATAAGATTCTCCATAGACTAATGTAATCTCTACTTACATATACTGAATACGGGAGTCAAAACATGGAGAACATATCACCGAGAAAGCCGACCTTTGCAATACTACATATGCGAATTGAATGCGTTCATAGTTCTGATATACAGGACAATTTGTACAAGAAACTCGAAGGGATTAAAAGAGAACTTATTCCAAATTATATCATAGAACCTTTGATGGGGAAGATGCATATCATAGCATAATACGGCACTCGTAAGGCGCCGTCTTCAGACTTCTTCAATGTGTTTTAAATGCCTATAATGGCAACGCCCTAAGGAGTTTGAACTGCAGCGGGCTCGCGGTATTTGCCGTCTGGCGCTGCACCCACATGGCCACGGCGAACAGGGTGTTGCACTCGGGCGAGTTCATGGCATCTGACGGGTTGCTGCCTATACTCAACTGGGCGCACATCTGCGCGTTGTTGCCTCTGTCGGGGGCCCGGCCGGCGCCCTTGACGGCGTGCATAAACTCATGGAGCATGGTACCGCTGCCAGGTCGGTAGCGGTCGAGGTCTACATTCTGATAGATCGGTACTTGCGCGATGGCTACGGGATAGCACGATTGAGAGTCAGTGGATACAGTCGCTCTAGTGAGTCGGGTTTGGGTAAGGAGGGGGGCCACGGGACAGCAAATGGACAGGCACCAGGCTGAGGGGGGGTAAATATTGATCAGGGATGACTTACTGTCGTAGGGAAAGGCGGTGAAGCCATCGAAGCCCCCTCTGTTCATCGGAGAGCAGATGGTGATGATTGGGAACCCGAGAGTCGAGTGCATCGTGACAGCAACTGGATTTGCATTTTGATTGCTGCAGATGGCACCGGCCACGACGCCAGCTTGTCCCGGCTGGAGCCCCCCGGGGCTGAAAAAGACGAAATCGCCAATGTCCCTCGCCCAGTATGGCTGGAGCTGTGGGGATCGCCGGTAGAACGCATAGTACGACTGCCATATTTGCAGATACGTGCCTCCCTGGGGGTGCGGGACTGGCTTGCCCTGGCTGTCGAGCGCCCAGTCGGTCCATTGCTTGGGCTCCGTCCAGGCGTCGCCGCAGAAGATCCAGGGCCGGCCTCCCGAAAAGACGCCGTTGGCAAAACCTTGTATTGCCTCGAAGTTTTCTACGCGGATAAGTAAGGTGTTCAGGGAGCATGGAGTATCAGAGGTTAGGGATCGGTTCACTTACGCCTAACAGTTGCCCAGACAGCGGGATTGGGGTTCGTGTAGTCGACGCCCAGCAGATTGTTCATAGTCAAGGCGATGGCGTCGATGCTGGGGGGGTAGGGCACCGTGGGATTTGCCTCGAGATCTGTTATGGCGTCGATGGCCGCCTGGGTTAAATTGACTGTGTCGGCGATCCAATTCGTAAGCTTCTGGGCCCGGGGACCGCAACTGGCTGGAGAGTTGAAATGACCATAGGCTCTGCGGAAGATACTTCCAGGATTGGCTTCGTAAGGAGACGTGAAACTGTCCAGATGCGGAGCCGCATCCTGTCGAATAATATCTGATCTGGATCTGTGGTCTGGAAGCTCCGATCGTGTCTGTATAGTTCCAGACAGGAGGCCCTCTCGCTTTTCGTTGTTTCTGCATGGCCCGGACTCTATCGCGTATTCGTCCCCGAGACAGCCTGAAGGGAGATCAAGAAGACCGAGCTTCTGTGCTATACAGGGAGAGAGGAGACGGCCCCGGGTCAGTAGGAAGAATAGCGGAAGAGATTAAAGGGGGAAGCAATGGCTGAATGCTTACTGCAGAATTGGAAGTCGTTCTCTTTCACCCGCTCTAAGTACATGGGGAAGCTGCGGTCATACTTGGGACTGTAGTAGATGACGTTGTTCCAGTTGAAGCTCAGGTCGTACCCGTCGCCGCAGTCCACGTCTGCAAGGCCGCTGCAGTCGAAGTCCCAGATGTCGCAATGTAGAGTTACAGAGCATACTTCAGCACCGTCTTCGTTCACGAAGACAGAGATGTCGGTGCCGGATAAGGGACCTGTGATGGCTGATAGGGTCGCTTGAATGCATGGTGTCTCGGTGACGGTGACGCACAGGGCGCAGAAGGGGATCAAGTCGCATCCCCCATTGGCGCTGCCTCCACAACCGTTCTGGCGGACGAATAGTCGATCGAGGATCATGGAAGAGTTGTACCTTGGGTTCGGCGACGTTGTAGACAGACTAAACTCATTTGAGCCAGGTGTGGACTGTAGCTCGGACTTGAACTCAGACGCGAATCCGAACTTGGATTCAGACTCGGGTTTGGACTGCAGATGGAAGCCATCTTTGAGAGCTCGGGCGTGGTCACCGCGAGGCAAGACGCCCATGCTAGACTTGGGTGCCGGCGTAGGTGTCGCTCTCACAGGGCTGCTAGTGATCAAGTGTGCGGCGGCAGTGCGTCGATCAATCATCGCCCCGCCGGTCTCGACAGCGCACCTCTCTATATACGTTGTGCCCAAGCAATACAGATCTTCAGAGCATTGAGGTGTACCCTGAGCTGTGTAGGCTGGTGGACAGGGCGCTGTAGGGACGCAAAAACTCCCCGTTGTGCAGGCAGAGTGGCTACCGTCGCCGATGCACTGACTTGTCGTCGTATAGTAATCACATTCGGTGCCTGTGTATGGAGAGGCAGTGGTTGTTGGGGACTGAGAGGGCAGCGTAATCGGGCCAGTGTGCGTCAGGGATTCATGGTCCGCTTCTGACTCGCTACTCAGTGTCGCGGACACGGATGGCCAATTGGCTGATATGCTGTCGTAGTCAGGTAGCTCCCACGTATCGTCATCGTCTATAGTTGCTTCGAAGCCGGGGGCTGGCGTAGCGGTAGCAACGTCGGTCGTGGTGGTTGTGGCCGTCACACCACAGCCGACGATACCGAAGCAGGTGGTGCTGCAAGGCCTGGGAGTCGGCGATGTTGTGCATACCACGAGACAGTCGGACACAGTCGACGGCTCGGGGCAGTTGTCTCCTCCCGGATCGTTGCCTCCGCCGCCACCACCACCTCCCCCGCAGTTCTCGCCCTCACACCCGCCGCCGTCCGAGTGGGACGAATCATGGCACAGCGGCCCGATGCAGATGCCGTTCAGACAGTTGAGTCCAGAGCAGCCGTGGTGACTGCAGTGACTGCCGTGGCCTGAGCCAAGACGCGTGCAGAAGTCAGCGTCACGCGTCGGACCGAAGAGTGAAAATTTCAGAGGAGAACGAGGCGAAAACTTACATATACCGCTCCCGCCACTATCGCAGTCGCTCCCGCTGCATCCCACACTGACGCAGTCGTCTCCTGTGCATGTGCCAGAGCTGGAGTCACAGTCGTCTCCCTCACAGCCGCTAGTACG
This sequence comes from Xylariaceae sp. FL1019, assembly GCA_022578705.1. Lineage (NCBI taxonomy): Eukaryota > Fungi > Ascomycota > Sordariomycetes > Xylariales > Xylariaceae > Xylariaceae sp. FL1019. The sequence continues at coordinate 271,872 of MU391952.1, read as the reverse complement.
ACATCCAGATCCGCGACATTCGCCATCAACACAGTCGGGTCCTGACACGGGTCAGTGGATGATTCTTGTATGTAGGCCCAGTAGACAGGCGGTTGCCAAGAATAGAGCCAGCGAAGGCTGCTTGGGGAGCTCACCAATACAGGCCGAGGGAATGCAGGCTGTTCCCAAGACGCATTGCCCGTTCACGCACCCGCCGCCACTACAGCCGTAGGATATGCACAGAATGCCGATGCAGACACCTCCGTGGCAGTCCGGGCCGCCGCAGAAGCCGTCGACCACGGTGGGGTAGTCTCCCTCGGGTTCCGAGTCATCCAGGACAGAGCCACCTCCGATCGAGGGCAGCCCGGGGTTAGCTATGCGTTGTTCGCGGAATGTCAGCTCATGCAGATGTCGCTTGAAGGTCGAGGCCCTCGGGTCTGCAGGGTACAGGCCCGCGGTTACCACTCACACACAGCACCATCGTCCCCACCACTGCCACTGCATCTATTCCAGAATGTCCAAGCCTGTTCACCATGGGTCGCGTCGTGTCAGCCAAGTTGTCCGTTTCAGGGGGCGTGGTCTTGCCCAATAGGTATCCAGACACCCCGACGTACCTTGTTCGTGCTTGGATCGGTGTGTATCAAGTCGGCCCGGCCTAGGCCGCCCAGGTTGGCGAAGTGCTGGTTCAGTACTAGTCAGCATCAATCCGTCAGGTACCCAAATGACCCAAAACGCTTCAGGAAGTCAGCCCAGAGCGCCGACCGGGTTCACTCACCATGTTCTCGCCTCTATCGATGGCGTTGTAGAGTACCCCGCGATTGGTCCAAGAAAAGGTGCTTCCTGAAGTGTCCCGGATGCCGTTGTTCTTGTACACGGTGGCGGCCCCTGTATACTTATCGAGGTGAATGAGATCGGCCGTCCCGGACGCCTCGACATCGGCGAATCGTATGTTGGCTCGGTCCCTTGCCATCCGGGTCAGCGGGTAGTCTTTTGGGGTGAGAGTCGTAGTCAATTACCATCCCTCTGAGAACTTAACTTGCCCAGCATCAAGCAGACCGCCGTTAGAGTTCAAGACAGCCGTGATGCGGCCGTCTTTCTCAATGCACAGAATATCGGCTCGTCCGTCACCGCTGTTAAGGAGTACACGTCAGTGGCTGACCTTGGTGAGAAGACGGACGAATGCAGGACTCACTCGATATCTGCAAGCCTCATCCCGCGGTCGAATATACCAACCCCCCACCCCTCCGTGCAGAGAGGAGCAATGGAGTTCGAATTCACAGGGTAGGCATCGCCGAAGGTGATCTTATCTGTGGCGCTGTCATAAAGATTCAGATGAACCGATAAGAGACCGGACTTCTGTTGCACCCAGATGTCGCATCTTCCATCGCCATCCCAGTCTGCCAGGTGAATGGCTACACGCGGACCGGGAACCGAAATCGCGATTCTCGTGCTATGGCCCCAGGACGGAGGCTTGTGGATGTTGACGTTGAGTTCTCCTGCGTGGCCGTCCGAGTAGATCCACACATAGTCGTCGGAGCCCGAGCCGCGCATGTCGCAGTAGAAGTCGCCGTCCGCCTTCAGCTTGGTTCCGCCACTGCCCCGGTTCTCCCAGACCAAGGCGTCAAAGCGATCTTCCTCCTCCTTGAGGTAGACATAGTCCAGGCGCCCGGAGCCGTAGATGCGGCCAAACTTGACGTTCCCTTGAATACCCGTATCTGTCTGGCCCACGTGGGTAAGGCCCGCAGACCGCCATTTGGGGACCTGGCGATGCGTTAGTTGATCAGTGTGGCAAGAGACGGCGACCTGCTGGTCTCGCAGACTCACTATGCCGGAACCCGTGCCCCGGTTGTTGACCCAAGTGTGGACGTTTCCAAAATCATTGATGTACATGTAGTCGCTTCGAAAGCTGAGGCACTGTTAGCAATGATGGTGAAACTGACATGAGATGTCGCCCTGCTGGTCCCAGCCAGTGGCTTAGAGCAGCAGACCGAGAGTTGTGTACGTACTCGCCGTTGAGATCAGCTAGCGTTCCGGGTCAGCCGTCGCCACGCGTTGAAACACAGGGAAAGACAGCCAGAACTCACCTAAAACAATGCCAGCTTTGTCCGTCTGAGCCTCGTTGAATACTTTGCCGCGAATACCTGTCGGTGTGCTAAAGCCTTGCCATGTTGGCTTATCATCCGTGCCACCGTTTCGGGAGCAGCTAGAGAGCGTGAGCCGCTGCGTGTCGAAAGTTGCGACCGGAATGCACTTACCCGATGGTGCCGTCAGCAGCGAGAAGACAAAAGTCTGCCCTTCCATCGCCGTCGATGTCTAGAATCTGTCAGTAGGATGGTACAAGCCCGCCTCGCCCGAAGGAGCAGCTGTCCTGGGGTCAATCGACACTGAGGAAGTGAGCGCCACTCACCAGCGATACGAACGTCGGTCGCCGCGTAGCCATCTAGATCACCAATAACCTATGTTTCAATGAGTACACCCGAAGGCATCGAGAGTAGTACGAATATGTGAAGGAGGCAGGAACACTAACCAGGCCCATGTTTTCGAACGTAGGGGGGTTCCCGCCTCGATTGAGCGAAAGCACGACTGACGTTCCTTTGAGACAGAAAAAGTCATCTGTTCAACGATAGTCAGCCTACGTCACCTGCCATCCGTGTAATCACGGTAGTTTTCCGGCCCTAAAACGTACCTAAGCCATCGTTGTTCTGATGGAGCGCAGCGTAGAGGACATTAGGTCAGCCTTGGCACGGAGTACCGAATGCACGCTGAAGGGGTGGAGGTTATAATCAGGCAGGTTGATGAAGGGTCACATACAAAATCGGCAAAGGCGTATCCTAGATGAGCATTAGACAAGACAAGCAGATTTGCTCGCAAGGAGCAGTCGGTTATTAGGTAGATAGAAAGAAGTAATCACGTACGAGGCCCGTCGTCGCAGTCCATGTCGACATCGAACTCAACCGAGTCGCCAAACTTGCCACCCCCCAGGTTCTGTCGGAAATAGTAGACGTTCCTCCCCTCCTTGGTGTGCCATATGCGGACCCAGTCATCAAGCGCCTGACTCCGGCCCGCATTGACGTCCCCGACAACGAGGTTGGCGAAGAAGATGTGCCAGGGGATATCCTTCGTGATGGACTCGGGATCTTGGCCCTTGGAGATGTTGGCTGTCTTGAGGATTCCGCGGTTGATGCTGTTGTGGAGGTAGTTGCCATCGTCGTGTCCGCTGCCAAGCTGCGTCTGCACGCGTGGCGGCGCATTGCCGGCGACCTTCTTGCACTGGCTCGGAGAGCTGGCCGTTGAGTCGTCGATGCCGCTTACGGCCACGGGCGCCTGGATGCGGTCCTCGATCTTGCTGATGGCGTCCCACCAGACGCCGGCAAACATCTCGTAGCCGCTGTCAGTCGGGTGGTCGCCGTCCGGACCGAGATCGCTGAGCGACATGACGCTTTGGACGTCGGCAAGGGCGATGCGAGCTCCCTTGTAGGTCTTGAACAAGGCACGATATTGCTCGTTGACACTGGCTGTACAACTGTCGTGGTCCGGATTCGTACTCCTCAGCAGCGTGGACAGTACGACCGTCACCCCAGGGACATAGTCAAATATCTGGTCGATGAGCTGCTTCATGCGGTTTCCAGCGTTTGACAAGTCGACGTTGTAAAGGCAATCATTTCTGCGTTTCGGTTCACCTGTATTAGTAGGTATTATTTATTTTAATCAACGCGTGCGCGCGGAATGCCCTAGGCTGAAAATCTCACAGTCCAACGTTGACGAGCACCAAATTAGGCTTCATCCATCTCGATGTGACCCATGCGCTGGTGACCTGCTCAATGGTCCAGCCTCGATGGCCTTCATGGTCCTGGACGAGGGAAGAAGAACATTAGTTTCGTGACGCGGTGACCATCGGCGGTTACCTTTTGGCCTAACTCACCGAATCTGCCATGGTCCCATCCTGAAGGGACCCGACCATGTTGACTTTCCAGCCTTTGTATCGTAGCTGATCTCGCAGGTGCTTGCGGTACCCGTTCTGATCACTGGAGGCCTGCCCCTGAGTGATGGAGGCGCCCAAGGGCATGACCCTTAGGTAGAAGTCCTTAGCGTCCCTTCGACCAAAGTCTCGGGGGTGGGCGCTCGCAGGCGCTGTGTGGTTGTGAAACCCAACAGCGCCCAGGCTAAGCCCTGCCAGCTGAGTTGTGATCGCTGTTTCGGCGTCGAGGGGAGCAGTATCGGGTGCGTAGCCGCTACCGTAAGGCGAAAACCCGTCTGAATGGTCGAAAGCTGAGCCCTTGAAGGGAAAAGCGAAGACCACCAGCGCGACGGCCGTAGCGAAAGCATGCCGGGGGGGCCGCATAGTTGTTTTGAGTAGCTGTATGAGCTTTCAGCAATGATCAGCATGAGCATCTCTTCGGCGACGAAGAGCATACTTCTGCTTTATATATCTTATGGTCACAAGTCGTCACTTTGGTACACATGTTCACTCACGTGCTATACACCCCCTTCCTGTTCTCCGTCCCCTTCCGTGAACGGTGACATTGGGCGGTTAGGAACATGATCCTAGACCTGAGGCCTGTTCTCGCGTGTCGAGGTAGAACTCCTCTAACCTCCAATTAGCTATATGTCGCGAAAGCAATTACCGCTTGCGATGAGCCAGGAATGAGAATCGTGAGATACCACCTATTCCGGCAGCGGGATTGGTGCTCTACTTGCCCACGGCCTCGTGGGACCCATGTGATGGTCGATTCCCTTGCCGTTGATGTGGTGTAGCCTGCCAAGCCTGCACCGTACCAACCGTGATGATCTATTTCCGGCTCTTAGGGCTGCCAAGCCCCCAACCCCTTGAGGCTCAACCTTCTGGACCGTTCTCTGTCGTACTGCCAAGATCGTGTAATCACGGAGCCCCCGCTACCCAATCTCACCACGATGAGAGAAATATACGGAGGCATGATCTGGCGGAGTAAAATTCCACTCCGTATAAGTAGAGCCACTTATATCGGGCTCGACACCGATCCAGGTTAGACACACCTTCTTGCAAGTTGCGAGTGTCAGCTAGGCAAGGGAAGCAATAACACGGCCAGTATTCATAGGCCGGAGTCAGAAAACAATGTCGAAGACCTCTCTTGCCGTCTCATTGGTGTTGTTAGACGAGCTCCATTTATTCGTAAAGAATAGAGAGAGCGCAACCGTGTCATCGTTGAAACCGTTATCCTCTATTTGCTGCCACACCTCGCGCCACAGCAATCACCATCTATTAGGTAATAGCGAAAACTCGCATTGATTTACAATATGTTTACAGGAGGGATTCTGATGTAGCCATATCAGGATTATTAAGACTAAATAGACATATCCCTCAACCTTTCACACTTTACTTTTTGTATCATTCGGCAAATGCTACGAAAGCGACTTTTATGAATAAGTTTTAACCAATTTTCGTAGCGTGTAGGAGGTTATTTAATGGTCGTTCTCTTGTAGAGCGAGTGTAGTATAGAAGACCCCATCTCTAGATACCAGAACTTCCAACCCTCAAGGCTTTCATACCAATACTTCAACATCAATATGCAATGCATAAGATCCAGTATCGTCATCCATGGCTGCCCGTGTATAGCTTGGTAGAACGATGGAAGTTTATTTTCTATACTCTACAAGCACTACAAGAGGTTCGATCTCATGTCTGTTGATGAATGACGTGTCCAACTGGCCATCAAACTCTAGCGGGCTCCAGAGAAATGATTTACTTCGTCCCAGCATATCGTGAGCACGCTACACGCGAGTTCGCTTAGCTTTGCTTCCGTAGTTACCGCTGCGGTCATTCTGGAGTGCAATAGGTTAGCTATTGATGTCCAGCGCTCGACGCAATGAAAGTTACTCCGCTCGCAGAGGTATATAGCTCAAGCAGGCTATGTTTTTAGGAGGAGCCCCTCATGCTGATAGAGTTGAAAGTATTGGGTCTACTGACATCGTCCTCACCCGAGCCCTATAGTAAGCCAAAGTCAGCATCAATAGCTTGCGGGAAACATAATGTAGGAAATCAACCCAAGGAAGCGCCCCGATCACTCATTTCTCGGCGCCGCTGTGCATCGTACGCTTTCAAACACACTACCATCTAAGCAAACACGGCTTTCGTTTCATTTTACTTACTTCTCCATAGTTCACCCTGTTCCCAGCTAGTCTTGAACTTCGTCGTATACTCTGGTTAACCCCTCCGGACCCCCTAGCTCCTCCACCACCGCCTCGCCCTCGTGCTCCTCGCCCACCACCACGACCACGACCTCGTCCTCGCCCGCCTCGTCCGCCACCACCACCCCTTCCTCCGCCCCCACCACCAAGAACGAGAGGCTGAGGACCAGGAGGGGGTGGACCAGGAGGGGGAGGACCAGGAGGAGGAGGACCAGGAGGAGGAGGAGGAGGCGGCGGTGCCGGTGGTGGAGTTGCGGGTGGCGAGCCCGGAGGTGAAGGTGCAGAACCGTCCGGCACGGGTTTGATATCGAATACCCGAGGCAAATTAAACTCAAGCATTACCTGCTCATACGCCGGCCGGAGATAAGGAAACTGGAACTGCAACGTTACAAGACCGTTTAAGCGTCTTTCGTTGAACCGCCTGGAAGCCTGCTCTACTTGTCTGGGGTCATCCAGCGGGTTTTCAGCAGGCTCATCTTCCACAGTTGGCTCGCCATCTTCTCCAGGCTCATCTTGCTCCTCAGAGTCGCCATGTTCTTCACGCTGGCCTTCGGGCTGGTCTTCTTCAAGCTCATCTTCTCTATCCGAGTCCCTATCCGAGTCCCTACCAGAGTCCCTACCAGAGTCCTTGTCAGAGTCCTTGTCAGAGTCCTTGTCAGAGTCCCTATCAGAGTCCCGCTGCCCTTCAGGAGCATCTTCGGGGGGGTCTTCAGGATCATCTGGTACATCCATCCACTCGTACTGATGCCATATAAGCTTTCATCTTTGCATCGGAGATTCAATGAGTAAAGACTACAACAAATCCCTCCCGGGACTGTGATACATACAGGCATGAAACGGTTTGGCTTGGTCCAAGAAATGTCTAAGTCTCTACAGACAAATCGTCAGCCTGATATATAGGAAGATGACCAACACACTCTCCTGCAGTGGACATATGAAGTTACTTGGTTCTCTTACGTCCACTTATTGACCTGCATGTCGTCGCTTATAAACCTCCGATACCGACGAACGTGTCTCCGTGCTTCAGGAATGACAGCGGTTCTAATCTGGTCTAAACTCGGCAGCATACTTAAGTCCGGTGTAGAAATGAGGTTATCGTCAATTTCGGGTCCTCCACCCATATATCTCAAAAGACCGAGGAGTTCGTCAGAGTATGGAGTTTCGTATTCCGCCAGGCGATCGTTGATGTCGTCAACTGAAGCATGACGTAAGTGAAACTCCCGTGTAATAGAATATACGTTGTATCATTTTCCAAGACAACGTAAACTGCAACTAAGAGGTACTGGCGTTGGGCAACATACCAGGGACGTCATACGCATCCTCATTGCCCTCTTTTATAGTAGCGAGACATAGGTCTTTTGCTAATTTGAAGACAGCGTAGGTGTCTTGCCAAACGTCATGGTCGTGTCGATTCCACACTGTAATGAACAAGGTAAGTAATTGCCCTTTATGACATTTTGCTACATGTTTGCTCAGGTTTCAGCTGTTTGAGACATGCTTGGAGACACTTCCTCGACAAAAAAAATAAAAAAGGCCAATTCCCGAAAGCTACCTAAATAGACGAGCGATAATTCTAGAAGCTACTTACTTCCACCGCCGACCTCATCCTCGTCATCACCATGCAAGCAACCTAAGCCGAAATCACCCAGAATGATCTCCGGAAACGCATTAGTGGGAAATCCATTCGCCGGTTCATCTTCGTCTCGATACGGATAATGGATGAATACGTTATTTGTTGCTAAATCCCTGTGATAAATACCTGCTCGGTTCAGCTAACTTCATCAAGATGGTCATCATTTATCAGAAAATCGCTTTCGGGCGCGCTTACGGACCCAATTGTCCACGGGTGCGTCATTTGTGCCGGGCCGGATTCCCGTTTGCAGATATACCGTTGCCTCGAGTAAGGTCAAGACAACATGCCATACTGCCGGTCCAAATGTTAACACTTCCATCTCACTTCCATCTTCTTGTCTCGGAAGCTTGCAGTATGATGAGTGAGCACCAAACCGCATCTGGGGCGATAGATTCTTTCACGAAGTGATTGGGCGTGTAATCTCGATCACTCATTATCCCATATTACACTGTTCAAGGAGGTACTTACCGAAGTGTTCAGGAACTGGACGTCTATTCGCAGTATGCAGCCTTAAGAGGTCCTCCATATCCCCCCCATTGTAACCTCTTGAATGCTGTCAGCTACCCCATATACACTATCAGTCTTATGTAACCCACATTACCTTATGTACAGACTATAGGTACCGTTTCCCAACAGCTGCCAGAGGACCAATTCATTGAAATACGTTCGAGTTTGACCTCGAACCACAAGTGGCCTCAGCAGTCGCCCGTCGGCACCGTCGGCAGTAGAGATACGTAGCTCTTCCGGTCGTAAATGGGCTCCCCGGTGTCCATCTGAGAGTGTTCTTTGGTCAATGATAGAGCTTAACAGAGGTGAGGTTGAGTTTCGAGAGCTATTGGAATTTCCAGTATCGTGAGGTAACGTGTAACGTAGCGCTCTACATACTGGGTTTCAGTATCTTGTTGTACAAGATATCACCGTTTCCTATAGATTGCAAGCAGAAAAGGCCAGGCTTTATGTCGCGAATAAATATGAATCCGTCTCGTTGAATGGCGTCGTCTTCCGACCATTGACTCTCGTCCAGGCGTGCGCGAAAGGGAACTCGGACTCCTCGATGACGATATGGACGATTGCGTGGAGCCGACATGGTGTAATTCTCCTTGTCGATACTCCAGAAGTACCATCATGCGATAAGATGAAACATCATGATAGGGCTGTGATATGCACATCTGTCGTGGCGAGGGCAATCATGGGACAAAGAGTCTCGCTGGTCCGACCGGTTTCAGCAATCTTGAGACACAGGCCACAGACGCGATAGTGTGATGACGGAAATTTTCTTTGTTGGGAGTCTAGGTCCAACAGGGTTATCAATGGTGATATCTTACACTTGGTGGTGTGTGGTGAGTGTAGGAAAGACCACCTCTATAAGACGTGACTTTTCTAACAACCTAAAAGAAGGTATGTAATGTCACGCACTATTCAGGCCCTAAACAGCCACAGGTGGTTGCGCTCTCTAGAGCATGATACGGGGACTCCAATAAGTATATATACAGGATTTGTGTATTCCCTTGTTCGGTCAATAGTTAGATGTTGTCACATACCAAGTACGTCCGTAGAGCCTTTCATAATACCCCATATGCTTCTACACGACCCTCTCCCCTACACGATATGTAGGACGCGGGTCACTAGACATGCTCAAACAAACCCGAAGAATACTCACTTTGCATCGGGTTTTGTGGCCTGACCTGAAAGGCTACATTTGTAAGACAGATGAGTGAGACGGATTATAGAGGGCGTCTTGAAAATGATCAAGGGGCGTTTCTGGGTGGCTTCTCTCGTGATCCTACAACTAGTCAGTCGAATCTGTGTTACAGTGCTGAATACTTTGTTTTCCGCAAGTATCCCGGAGTATCTCGCTCTAGCCTGAATGTCGTATTTGCTCTCCAACAATGAACGGAACCCGACGCACAAAGGAGGATATGACGAGCTATTGCGGCTCAAGTAGCAAACGTCGATTGATGACCACGTGAGTAACATCCATTACTTGTCTAGCTGAGGCCATGAATATCGAATGTCTTTTGATACAAATGGGTGGCCCTCAATATGGGGGATAGCTTTTGGATCGACAAACAGCGTGAGCCTACAATCTGTCCGGGTCACAAGTCACACACCAATCGAGAGGAACACCATTGCGAGGATTACAAGTATGCCAGAAATGCAGACTCCAAAGCGTGTTGGGTTTGACAGCTTTGAGCACTACCAATTAGCTTCACAGATCTAGAGCTCGCTCGGTACTTGAGGGTCACATACTCTGCAGTCAAACTAATTTTCAAGTTCCCCGCCGTTCTCTACCTCATCTATCTTATCTGTCTCACCGGGAGAGGTCTATAAGAAAACTTCCAAATTGACCTCTAGTGTGCTGACAGGGTACTTGAGCTCGAAGTTGTCCAGAACAGTAGGATGTAGTATGCCGAACTCTCCAATCCGTCTCTCGGTCCCGTCCAGCCTGACGTATATGGCAGCGGCGCGTCCTGCGAAGAAAGTTGGCTCGGCGATGGGCTCAAGCCAGTATCCATCCCGCTTCGTGTGGTTCTCCTTCACGTCGTACTGTACCTCTTTACCCTCAAGTCCACCCTCATGTGCGACGAAGGCTTGTCGCAGCATGAGCATGATGCGGTCCAGTAGGCCGTGTACGACCTCGAAACCACTCGTTTTACCGTAAAAGGCGGCGCTGAAGTGTCGCTCGTTGCGGGCTCTTCGCTCGAGGGACTCGTCCTTGAAGACAACGTCCGACGTCTCGAAGATCTTCATGGGGACACTGTGCCTCTTGTTCTCGCGGATGGTCTTCAACAGGCCAGGCAGTAGTGACGTCCGTACGATCTGGTACTCGGCTGTCTTCGGATTCTCGAGGCGAACACAGGTCTTGCCGTCGTCTTTCCGATTCAGCCAAGCAAAGTTCTCGTCGTGACTGCACAGAATCAGGGGCATGACTTCAGTCCAGCCAGCCATACCAGATTCGGTGCGGATGATATCTGCGAGCTTGTTGATATTTAGGGGCGCACCGACCGTCTTGTTGACGTTCATACGGGGAAGCTTGTTGAAGCCGTAGGCGATACCGAGATCCTCCATTATATCACACCTCTGCAGGATGTCGGCTCTGGTTGGAGGTATCAAAATGTCCACCATGTTGGCGTCTTTGTCCGAGGGCTTAGCACTGAGCGCCATCTTGGAGAGCAGCTTGCTGATATTCTCTGGCGACTCGGACAGACCCAGACAAGCATTCAGATAATCCACCTCGACGCTATAATCCCTCGGGTTGAGATTCGGCGTTATCCTAGTCTGCTGGTTATGATCCGAAATGATCTTAACGGGCTCAACGGCGAAAGGCTCCTTGCAGTAGCCGGAGAACATGGTGACCATCATGTTGATGACAATGTCTAGTTTCGTCTCGTCTGTTGCTGTGACCTCTATGAAGACATTCTTGGTGTTTAACGAGATCTTGGAATGGTCGCCGTTGATGATGGGGGGCATGGAGCAGACGACGCGGTTGGCGTCGTAGATGAGTGGATAGACGGGTGCGTCCTTGATGATGTGCAGGTATCTGCCCAAGTGCCTGTCCTTCTCGTAGAAAGTCATCATCTCCTCCCCCGTCATGTTCTTGGTCTGGTTGAGGGGGACGAAACTGAAGTCTTGGGGCTTGGCGGCCTCGTAGGTGAAGGGGCCCTTGACGGTGTCGAGATCGTGGGTGCCGATGGAGACGAGGGTGCGCTGGCGGGCGAGGTTCTGGTGCAGCTTGTCCTGTAGGCTAATAAAGGAGTCGTAGCTCTTCTGGGTGAAGTCAAGGTTGCGCAGAATGGCGCCGGCGACAAGGGGCCTGACGTCGGTGGTGCTCTCGTGGACGGTGATGGTCTGAAGGGTGCCGTCGACAGGCTTGGCAAGCTTGAAGTTCGGGGTGGGCTGCTTCTGGCGGAAGATGTTGAGCATGAGGGCTATTCCCTCCTCGCAGAGCATGTCGTATCGGTTGGCAGGGATCTCGATCTTGAGCTCGGGGGGCGCCTGGACGCCGTCCACGACGGGCCGGTCATCGTTTTCGGTGTCCTCGTCTAGCTCGATGCCGAAGTCGAAGCATAACTCCTCGAACTCCTCGGTGGTGAACCTGGGCACATGGTGAGTTCTACTGGCGCAACCTGGGCTTTTAGTGATAGTGAGATGGGATGCGCGTACTTCTGACCCAATGCCTCGAAGAGATCATACTTGTTGCAAGTAATAGTAGGCATTTTGAGGGAAAGGAGGAGGGGCAGACGGGCAGCTGGCGGACTCGAACAAGTCAAGAAGCTTCAGTGAGGACCGGGTGTTGTCCAAGTTGCGCAGCCTTGTCGATGCAGGTATGCAGAGAGTGCCACGGCGAGGAAGCAGGGCGCAATTGGGGGGTTGAGTCACGTCGGAATTGGACAGCGACACAATAAATTTGGAGGGGCCTTTTCCGTCCCGCAGTCGCAACGTCCAACGCACTCGAACGTTGGAAGACAACAGTGACCCCGCCAACATCCCTGCCCAGAGCAAAGTAATGAATGGCATAGAGGCAGGCCCACCAGGGGCAACATGATGCAACTGGAATCATAAGGTACATGTACCTAACCACCAGGCACTCAACCCAAGTTGACCTGCCATCAGTACAGTTTACCTCATACCTACCTACATGTACCTATAACCACTGCACCCCACGACAATGATGAGGTGGCATACTACTAGGTAATGTACGAAGATGTACCCAAGTGGTAAGTATTTCGTTCTGTAAAAAGGGCCCTGTGGCATGGGCAAGATGAACATTTGCCCAACCATATTTTACACAATCATCAATACTCAAACCAAGCCGAGCTGAGAAGTCGATTTGGAGTATCGCGCAGTAGAGAGAGATGGGTCAGACAATCTTACGATGTTGCTGAGTGGAGAGGTCTGAACTCGTTGGCCAGCCTGGTACGCATGGCCATTACTTGATTGCATCGTGTTTGTCGTATGAATGAAGCTGTTGAGCATAAAGATAAGTGTAGGCAGATCCATAGGGTGATGTAGGTCGGGTATGGGACGGGCAAGGGGCGGCGACCTTCAAGCCACAACGCAGAACAACGATGACGATGTTGTCGTGCTTGCGGGTCCTGTCGTCGGTGCTCACTGACTGTCTTCACTGGAGACGGGACGGGACTCTTTTTGCATTGTCGCAGGCAGAGAGGCTCGTGCTCAAGTTGCCTGTTTTGTCTTCTGGGCCGCCGTACCAAAGATCCATTCACTGCTGTACCTACCCCTTGTACTCTGTACAGACTACCGGAGCCTGCCTTTGGAGGAACCACAACAAGAAACAAGCCTCCAAACATCTGCATCCACATCCTACACCTCAATCTCCATACCATCGCAGCACTACCACTCACCTCACCCGACCGTACCTTTGCCTCAGATACCCCTCCACACCGCGACGCCTCTCTGTTTCCTGCCCACTCTCCGTACCTAGCATCACGTACCCTACTTGGAGGCAGTCCCAGCTCGCACCCCTCGCCGTCCCCTGTAGTGTCCTCGCGATATCTGCCTACCTACATACTTTGCTGTTACCAGGGGAAACTGCCCCCCCTCCAAGCAGCTAGTTTTCTGCTGCTACCCGCCCGGCCTGATCGCCCACGATTGCATCACTCCACCCGCTGCGATCAGCCAGCCTTTCAGCTAACCACCCACCACCGGGCCACATCTCGCCCGACAACTCCCTCCCTCGACCATCGAGGCATCGCCAACCCTCGTCGAGTCCGCATCGCCAGCATTCCTCTTCGCCATGGCTGACGCGCCGAGTGCGACCGATGAGTTGTACCCCATCGCCGTGCTCATCGACGAGCTGAAGGTACCCTTCCGCCACTTCGAGTCCCCTTCTTCCCACCGCTATCTCGGCCCTCTCTCTGACCTGATGACCAGCACGACGACGTCCTTCTCCGCCTCAATGCTATTCACCGCTTGTCCACCATCGCCCTCGCCCTCGGCCCCGAGCGCACGCGTGAGGAGCTCATCCCCTTTCTTGATGGTCAGATATCCGAGCCCCTCTCTTCGCACCGAGGCCGGTTCAGCATCTAATATTGTCCGCAGAGTCTGTTGAGGATGAGGACGAGGTTCTTGTCGCGTTGAGCGAGGAGCTCGGTAGCTTCATCGAGTATGTCGGCGGCCCGCAATTTGGCCATGTCCTGCTGTCACCCCTCGAGAACCTCGCTGCCATCGAGGAGCCCGTCGTCCGAGACAAGGTTTGCCCATCTCCCATTCCACAACAAACGTCCATCGTCTGACTAACCCCCACGCAAGGCCGTCGAATCCCTAAACAAGATCTGCCTCGAACTGTCTGCGCAGCAGATTGAAGAATACTTTATCCCACTCACCATCCGCCTCAGCAAAGCCGACTGGTTCACCTCCAAGGTTTCAGGATGTGGCCTCTACACGGCCCCCTACAAGAAGGTCTCCCCACAGGTTCAGGAGTCTCTGCGCACTCAATTCGGCCTTCTCGTACACGATGAGACCCCCATGGTTCGTCGCCAGTCCGCCACCAACCTCGCCAAGTTCGCCAAGGAGATGACTGCCCCCGTTGTTGTCGAGGAGATGATACCCCTTTTCCAGCACCTCGCCCAGGATGATCAAGACAGCGTACGATTGTTGACCGTCGAGATACTTATATCCATCGCCGAGGTCATTCCCAAAGAGGAGCAGGCCAGCCACGGTGTACTCCTTACGTCACTGCGCAACCTGATAGAAGACAAGAGCTGGAGGGTGCGCTACATGATTGCTGATAGGTTTGAAAAGGTACCGGGTGCTTTCCACAGAATTGTTTGTGCAATATGCTAATTTCGGTCGCAGATAGCCAAAGCCGTCGATGAGGAGGTAGTGTCGCGCGACTTGGTTCCTTCTTTCGTCAAGCTCTTGAAAGACAACGAAGCCGAAGTTCGGACTGCTATTGCCGGTCAGATCCCCGGCTTTTGCAATCTGGTCGACCGCGAAGTACTGTTGAAGGACATAATGAGCACCGTGGAGGACCTCGTCTCGGATCCGTCGCAACATGTCCGTGCTGCTCTGGGCACTCAGATCAGTGGTCTGGCTCCAATTTTGGGCAAGCAAGAGTGCGTCGAATCGTGTGCCACATTGCCCAAGTATCCTTGCTGACACGGAATCTTAGGACTATCGACCACCTCCTCCCCATGTTCTTGCAGATGCTCAAGGACGAGTTCCCTGAAGTCCGCCTCCATATCATATCGAAACTCGATCTTGTCAACAAGGGTATGTACAATATATCTGGTTTGCCCGTCTTGTAGCCAGCTGACCCTTACCAGTCATTGGTATCGATTTGTTGTCGCAGTCGCTGCTTCCTGCTATCGTCCAGCTCGCAGAGGACAAGCAGTGGAGAGTCAGGTTGGCTATCATCGAGTACATCCCTCTTCTGGCGAGCCAGCTCGGAGTTAAGTTCTTCGACGAGAAATTGAGTGGACTCTGCATGGGTTGGTTGGGAGATACCGTCTTCTCTATTCGCGAAGCCGCCACGCACAACCTCAAGAAGTTGACAGAAGTTTTTGGTGTGGAATGGGCTAGTGAGGCTATCATTCCGAAAGTGATGGCTATGGGATCTCACCCCAACTATCTCTACCGCATGACAACATGCTTTGCAATTTCGGTAAGCTCTTCGCGGTCTTATATTTCCGTCCCAATCTGTCAGTATCTAACGTGCATAGACGCTTGCGACGGTGGTCAGCCTAGACGTGATTGGAAAGTCGATTCTGCCTATGTTGGAGAAGCTGGTCGAGGACGAGATTCCCAACATCCGATTCAACGTAGCCAAGACATACTCGGAGCTGATCAAAGTCCTGAAACATTTGCCCGACGAGGGTACCATCTACAGTTTAGAGCAGGCCGGACAGAAAGACACGACTGCCTCACCCAAGTCGACGGAACTCATCCAGCAGCGCATACTCCCTAACCTGGAGAAGTTACAGAAAGACGACGATGTCGACGTTCGCTACTTTGCGACAACTGCCGCGTCCAATATCCCTGGAGTAGGCGGAGAGCCCATGAATACATCGCCGTAGACGAGGCATGTCGAAAAAAAGATTTTTTCCCTGCAGCCTGTTATGGTCATGTGTTCAGCCCCCATCATACCCCTACCTGTGGTGCATACTAGTGCGACTCCGATATCGACATAGAGAATATGGCACTTGGGATGCTGTGACGAGGAAACATCTCGTTCGGGTGATTAGTATAGAGCAACAGGATGCGAGGACACAGCATGATGGGATAATGATATCCAGCCAACAGAAAAACACAGAGGATGAATCGGCATGCAAGATTTCATAGAGAAGACATCATTGCAAGCAACTTCACCAAAGACGACGTGTTCGATATCGATGAGAGTATTTGTTTTGTTGTGGTTGCGCAGTAGATCAGAACCAATTGTGTCTAAGAATAAAACTGTGAAACCAAGCCGGATGCCTTTCTTTTGCGTGTGGTGTTGGATCTTAGCTATGCTGGTATCGATATA
Source organism: Xylariaceae sp. FL1019 (assembly GCA_022578705.1). Taxonomy (NCBI): domain Eukaryota; kingdom Fungi; phylum Ascomycota; class Sordariomycetes; order Xylariales; family Xylariaceae; species Xylariaceae sp. FL1019. The sequence continues at coordinate 255,607 of MU391952.1, read as the reverse complement.
TACCGGTGTTAGCAGCATGTTATATCGACCCAGTGCCCTTGGTTGCGTTCATGTCAAACTCCAATGGTCTAAGCATCATTACATAATCTGCATGTGCCTTATGTGTTGTATAGGGGGGGGACGGTCCACGTTGATGTCTGCAGCCCAGCTCTGTCCAGCGCCGAGCCACGATGTGGCAAAGCTCGCTACGCACCGCCATATTTCAAGTAACTGCATTACATTAACCTTGACCTATTGTGTGCTTTTGGTAGCTCGATTCTGAATCCCAGGCCTATAGTTTTGTCTTTTAACAAAATCAGGAAACTATTAATGCCACAAGACGAGCTAAGAGTTGCCTTATGTTACGTAGCAGGACTATCTCACTCTGGACCTCAACCAATTTTCAATACGACACCTTCTTGATCACAATAGTTTTGATGAGAGCAGCCTACTGCTCATGCAGCCGTAGCGCAGAGTGCGTACCTCGTAACAGAGTTAGTACGGTATTTTTTTAGCCCCGCCCCTATACTCAGTCAACGTCGACGTAGCAACAGCGATACTTTAAAAGTCAATAACGGTCTTAGCTCCAACTTTAAAAAACCAGCGCAAAACTGTATGTGATAGGCAGCGATGGACGAGGTGCATAAAATTATCGGAATGATCCTACATAGCGTAGACATCAGCATCAAAGATTCCATCCCAGCTCGCTCCTCCATCCTCATCACACGTTGCACCAATGGCCTCCCCATCGAAGTAACCAGCGGGAATTTCCCCCCAGGTTCCCACACGCACATCGAGTAAAAGGAGAAGCGAAATTACCGACAATGAGTATAGAATGCTGCATTTTAAAGCTGAAGAGGCACGAAAGAAGATCAAGCCGTCGCATAGTTTCGACGCAAACTACTGGCTATCAGCAGCATCAGCCAGCCAAATCTCGTTCAAATTATACGAGACAGAAGGGAGACTCTCTCGCGAGAAGTGGGCGGGAGACGACGACTCTAATGACCCCAAGGATTGGTGGGCTACCCCAGAAGCGCATCAGATTGTCGACAAAATGAAAGCCGCCCATCACGAAAAGGTTCTATACCAGAGACAAGCGCAACGAATCGAGTAGGGGGGGCATATCAGACGTGCATTTCAAACCCTGTTCAATACAAGCCAAATAGGACTTGGCGTCGACAAAGCGGGTATGGGCAAGCGCACAAGAAGTGAACAGTCGAAGTTCAAAGCCTCCCTCATCAAATTCTACGACGCTGCTTCGACAAATCCCAAGAAGCCCAAGGTTATTATGTCGATACACGATACTTCCACTGGTCAAGAAGAGAAAAAGGATCTCATAAGGGCTGCCCACCTTGTTCCTCACTCCTTTGATGAAGACCTACTGGTAGCTATCTTCGGGGGCAACGTTAAAGGGGAGCTAAATACGCCTCACAATGGTTTACTCCTCTCGATAGAGGTAGAAAAGGCTATGGATGACGGGGCGATTGCCGCGGTACCAGATATCGCTGATGACCCATCGACAGAGGAGGTTGAAACCTGGGAAAGAACAGAGCCGAAGAACTATAAATGGAGGGTTATGGATCCCGAAGCCGAGGTACTAGATGTGGCCGTTGTGGTTCCGTCACCATCATGCCCCGATGGCCTCCTAGTCCGACAGCTTCATGGGCGTCAACTCTCATTCAAGAACGGAAATTGCCCACGAGCACGATATCTTTATTTCCTCTTCGTCGTCGCCCAGCTGAGACAGGCATGGAGACACGACTTTCGCCGAGACTCGTCGAAAGTCCTGAAGAACCAGGTGGGAAAGGGATTCTGGGCCACCAAGGGCCGCTACCTACGCCGCGGCTTTCTTCTTTCGATGGCGGAAGAAATCGGGCATGATACCGATTTTAAAGAGAATATCCCGATGATGCCGAGCGACGATGACGATGATGATGAGACTGGGGACGCAGGAGTGATTGGTATCGCTAAGATGTTCCAATACGGCGCCAATGATGAAGATGAGGATGAGGAGGATGAGGAGGACGAGGAGGAATAATCAGTTTAATACGAGGTGCCTACTAGAATGCAGCACGGCTGTACAAAGAGGCGGGTGCTCGGGCAGATATTTTCCAGTTTATCTTACTTTTGCTGACTGCCATCAATCATGCGAGACGGAATAAGACTGTTTTTTTTTGTGGATGCGTCTTGAGCACATAAGCTTTAGAGGGTTTAAGACACTCTCCCACCGATGCAAAGAGCAAAGAAAACATGGAACTCTCGAATTCTGCGCAGTCATCAACTTCCAGCTCTCCAGACTCTCAAAATTACATTCAACTAAATACGGTTTCTTAGCGGCCGAGGCATTTCGCATAGATGCTGTCGAGTCAAACTTTCGACCATTGCGCCATACGGTATCGTTCCAAATCGCCCATTCATATAACAATGCCATACGCCTAACCGTGTACCACTAGAGAGGGTCAGCCCATGTATCCAAAAGCTCTCCAAGCCTGCCGCTGCCGCCGCTTGCTTCTCCGTCTTCGATTTGGTCGAATGATGCTACCTGCAGGTTCGAAGACACGCCTCGCAATCCGTCGGTTGCGAACTCGAGGTCTTGGAAGAATGGTATAGCTGCTGGGGGGATCTCAACCTTCATGGACAACAGAGCCGCTTGCCAACCTCTCAGGATGAAATGCGCAACAGGTATCGCGGAGAACAAATGCAACAGCCTGCATATCCGCGCAAAGATGTCCCCCGCTTTCTCATCTGGGAAAAGGCGGAGTAGCGCCATTCCAGTATGAAGGAGGGTTGTGATGACCATAGAAGAGGTTTCCAGTGTAGACCAGGTGCTGAAATATCTTTCCATCAGGTTTGCATCTAAAGCACAGTGTGCCAGCAAAATATGCTTTACAGATGGGCCGATTTCTGCATCGATTTGTAGTGTTGGAGAAAGAGGCCGTATAACCGCATAAATCGTGATATCCATGAAGTTTCTATTCCATATTAATTTACTTGGTTAGCCATGAGAGCTGTGCTGTTGAATGGAGTCGCACCTTAGGAAGCATGTTTGTGGGGTAAAGTTGTGGTCGACGCGAAGAACAGGTGGTAGAGAATTCCCAAACTCCTGGACTTCCAAGTAGAGCTTCTTCCTTTCGACCCTGTCCGCCTCACTGCCTTCGCGAGTTTTACTATCATTATGTTGGATCACCCGATTCAAAATTTCTGCAAGCGTACATAGTTTGGTAGCCATGCCCGCTACAATGGGAGGTTGCGGTGACAAGTCTCCGAATTGCTCGCCGAGAAAATCAACGTTCGCATTCCCCAGCTCCTGTGTGAAGAGAACCGGGATTTCAGGCACCGGCAAACCATCGTGAATCGGAAGAGTCAAAGTACTAAGACTGGGCGACAAGACATTGTTAGGACCACGTCTCCGATGCAAACGTGTAGGACGGAGGAACCGCGTGAGTGATAGACGGGCATGATAGTGTGATTGGTACCTTTCTAAACAGAATATCCCCCAGTAAGTTTGAGAAATAGCCCGTCTTTTGGCTTCTAGTTCGGCGTCTGCGCCCGATGCATCCGTAAACCAATCTTCGGGTTTCATCCGCTTCATCATAGCATATGAGGCGAGCCGATATACGCTGCCGCGACGATCTTGGCCCTTGAGCATTGATATCCCGAACAAGATCCAGAGCCCTTGTATCGTCGGTAACGATGGAGTTGCGTGATTGTATAACTCCATAGCTTCGTGCCACTGCAACAGTCAGTTAGCGATTGATCTTGTTGACATATTCGCAACAAGTCAGCTTGCGGCTAAGTGTTAAAAAACATGTTTTGATAGTTCGACCACAAAACATTAAGCCGGTTCCTGAAATGCTTGAATAGGAAGCAGATAACACCAGAGACTGCTTACAAATGTCTCGACCATATCTCGTCGTGTGGTCCGGGTGACGGCCCGAACGGTATGGGAAAACATCTAAATGTGAGTCAGCTTAAGCCAAGAAGGGGGTGCATCGATGGCACAATTACGCTTCTCATGGCGCATATGACATTGACCAGAAAAGGCGAGCAGTGTTTGGCAGTTTTAGGGTCCCCCTTCCGCATCTCCTTGATGAAAGCTTCGCGGTCGATGAACGGACTGCTCTTTTGGTATAAGTGTTTGAAGGATAATTGAGGAATGGTCAGATGCCCAGGAGCCTGCACTGACTAAGGGAATGGATGTTCCCATCTGAACCAGGAACTTATGAGGTCAGACACTATGCCATCGCCAGCGACAACAGTCCACGGCCTGGCAGGTACCTTGACAAGGCTTTTTTCGAGAGCGCTAGATTCAAGTAGTTCAACGTCTTCTTGTGCAGGTTGTCCGTGCAAAGCGGCAGGATTTGGAAGCAGAAGCTCAGCCTGTCGGATTGAACGGGCAAGACCAACGGGATCCTCAACACCCTTCAGCCGCCTTAGAACCTCGCCAGCTTCTAGATTCGACCCATGGCTGAGATGCCGAAACAGATCCCGTAAGTCATTGACTTCCGTCCTCAGCTCCGTGATAACCTTCTTAGTGAAAGAAGCTCTGGACAGATCGCCTGCCGGCAGATCATAGACGCATTCCTTGCCCTTGGAACGGCATTTGTAACATAATGGTCGCCCACCGTCACACTGCTGCGTCATTAGTCCTGTTCAATAGTCTCGTGTGCAGGCAATGCTTGCTTTGATCTTGCTGCGGCGGCATGGGTCGCACGCCACGTGGGATGATCTGCTCAGACCTGGACGTCGTTCGCCACCAGGCGGTGGTTCATCATCGCCGCGTAGAGGTGAATCGGGCTTCGGTAGTATGGGAACGAAATGCGCGTCTGTCATACTCGGTGGAGACGGAGGGCCGTTGTGTCTCTTCCGTCGTATAAATGCCAGGATATGGAAATCGACGAGAGAGCGTCGTATGAGCTACACCCGTGGAAGATGGGCATGTGCACAGAATCATTCGATGCTAATTCTATAATATACAATATTCTATCAAGACTGTAGCGGACCGACGATTGTCGGATACCATTGAGATACCAGCCTGACGGAGACCGACTGGCCATGGTGGCGGGGGCGAGGGACTTCGCAGAAGTTCGGCCTGCTCTCCGGGCCAATGGTGTCTTGGCCGCGGCGGCACTGTACGGCACCCTTCGAAAGAGAGCTTGAGGATTGCAGGGCGGAAGTCGTCTGTAAGACTTGGCTCCACGGTTGCTTGCATCTTACAGCTTTGCTGGTGACTGTTCTGAGCACGAATGACCGACTCCATGGTAGGCGTGAGACGACCAGGTGTTCATTGCTCGTCTTTCTGGTAGGACTATCGTCTCCAAGTAGATTCAAATGGCTGTGAGCCTGTGACACAGATCTGGGCTGGGCCGAACAAGAAACTGCTCCTTGGCATGTGTCGTACTGTTTACACTCATCCACGTCAGGTGACAAATCCTCCGCCTTCCTCGACAGACTGGTGAATGACAGTTCATCTGAGGACGAAGCCGAGATGTACAGTTGGCGATATCCATCTGCCATGTGCCGGAAGGTCTATTCCGGCCCATGTCGGCCGAGCGACACAGCCAATCAGCGTCTGCGGCGGATGACCGAACGCAATGACGGCACTGCTTGGCCAAGACAGACAAGACGACCTGATCAGTACTGCCATGATCTTCTACAGATATCGCGAAGGCAAGTAAGAGTCGCGGCGAATTCTGCTCGATTCAAAATTCATGCATTTGACGGACGATTATGATCTCGACTCTAATTTATTTAATAACTTCCAAGTATCTATATCAGAGTCGTCAGAGAGGAGCTTAGTAAAACCCGGGACGAGCATATTAGTGACACCTTTCTCAAAGCTGACTTTGACTACCGAAACCGTAAGATAGGTACTTCAAAGACGCAAGGGGCTCACAGTGAGATCATGGCAGTAGGTCAGTTGGTATAAAGTCTGCAGACAAAACGCCCTGCCTGATGTGGAGAGAATGTTTCAACGTTTGCAGTGTCTCACACTTCCTTTTCACAGCCTTGGGTTGAGTCGACGGTCTCCATGGTTGGGGCCGAGAGTGTATCATAAAGCAGTCACAAGAAAAGGGAAAGTCGTCCGCGTTCCAATAGCTCCTGTCATTCTGTCCGTCTGTCCATTTCTTGCTAGATCTCTCTCTCCTCACGTCTCCCTCGGTGCGGCGGCTCATGAAACAATTCGCGGTGGGCGGTGATAGCCCGTTTGAGATTTTTCAGTCGGCATTCTTACACCATTACTTGATGCGCTCCCCTCACCTTCACCCTTTTCTTCCAATTCCCCTTGTCCTCTGTATGGGATGAAGAGTATCCGCAACACTTGAGGGATCATCGTGCTTGCGGTCAGATCACTTGAATATCAGTATGAAGACTATGTTAACAGTCTCAAACAGTTAATGGCGGTGAATTGCACTGGGGCTACCTTAGCCTTCCACTATGGTGACGTGGCTTATTGAGCAACAGGTATCTAAGGTATACGACTACATGTAGTCTCATGATGTAGGCATTGTCGAGGGCTTAGGGATCTGGCACCCAGGCGAGCGCTATGAAGGAAATAATTGGACACTCCACAATACACATTCAGCCAGTCTTGCACCGCCTTTCTATTCGGAAATAAATGTGAGAATTTGATTATCTTACTAAATACTTCTAAACTCGAACCCTAATTAACTCAAGAATTATTATACATATGCTTATTGAAGAAGGCTCGATTGAAAACTTATTTGTTAAATGCGACGAAGTATTCACAAACAGGCGAGTTGGTGTGGTGTTCTCAACTTATTTCCTTGGCAGCCTCGCTAGGAGCTTGGTCAACAGTGTGACGGAAGGAGATTCTCATTCTCGTACTTAAATTCTCGTAATCATTTAGTGTCATCTTGTATTCAAAGTCGTAGAGGCCTGAAGTCTAATTCCTCCGCCTACACTCATCTTAACTTACTATCTTGACGGATTCAAGGTCTAAGTATTAGACTCTAACTGACCCACAATGTTGATTCCAGAGGCAGGTGGCTGGATAGAGTTTCAAGCTGCTGGATATAGTTGGTGTACGCTGCTTATAGTCGATAGTGCATGTAAGCTCTGATCAGCCCAAGTCGTTAACATTTCTTTTGTTAATCGGCTTGAGACCTGCACTGTGTTTTTTACAGTGCGAGGCCGTGATGACTGCATATCGCAAAGCATGATTTTCAGGTTCGATAACTGTTTGACGATGGTGTTTCAGAGTACTTAATCATTCGATCAATGTTTGGACTTCTTTCACTAGCATTCATAGGGTGCAAACCCAGACGCCGCAAATTGATCAATGTCAGATTGAACACTCATCTATGTGCTAGCTCTGTGGATAGCTTTCGCGGCGTAGCAAGTATCATGTGGTTATAGTATAGAATTGCAATGGGATGAGCTCCGGGATCGAAGACTTCGATTTGGCATTATGGCAGTACCTCAATTGAACAAGCTTAAGAGAGCGTTGTGTGTTCAAGCAAAGAGGTATTCGAGGCATTTGTAAAGCTTGGAGGGGAAATCGAACAAGTATCACATCACAGAACAGAATCTCCCCTCAACTCATTACAGCTCATATTGATCAGCTTGAGATCAAAATCAGTGCTGATTTTGTATATGTAAAGGCCTGTGGCATAATTGTGAAATGCGGTGCCTGTGTTCTAAATAGATGAATGTTTGAATCATCTGTTGTGGTCGAGTATGAAGCACGCGTACTTACACCGCTTACCGACTTAGTGTTGCCGACTTAGTGCGGACTTGCACGGTATGGCACAATTCTGCCAGCTCTGCCCCTCCGCCCCACCATTGCGTCGAACATGGTGTTTTGTATTTCCCCATGCACATTCGAACCCAATATTGAAGCACGCTCCCTGGAAAGGACGCGAGTCAAAGCTACAGAAACCTCGAAGCACTTCCGACGCAACTCAGGACCAAATTAATCCAGACAGCAGGATACCTATCACCCGAACCAGCGCGGCATGACAAAACCAACATACCTCGAGCCCTCAAATTTAGGCACAAAGGATTAGTGTGTGCCCCGACATCTCCGCTTTCCTAGAATCCCAATCGCACACGCAAATTAACGCGATCCAGCTGGGAATCCCTGTACAGAACCGAGTTACTAAACCACGCACACGACCCTTCAGACACAGGCACGGCCTGGTTCGACGACAGCGACGCCGAAACCAAACTCGTCGACTTCCTATCCGATCCAGAGCGCCAGAGAGACTTTTCGCTGTCTGAAGAAGAAACCACGTTCCTTGACCTGGGAACAGGGAACGGACAATTACTCTTCGCGCTGAGAGATAATGGCTGGAGGGGACAGATGCTCGGTGTGGATTATAGTGGGATGAGCGTCGATTTTGCAAGGAAGTTGGAAAGGGGTAGGAGGCGAGAGTCATGTGAGGAGGGCGAAGAGGGAAGAAACGGTGAAGAGAGGGTCGATATAAGATTCCACGTTCACGATATCCTGCACGATTCGCCGTTCGCGCTACATCATGCCCCTGCGGTGCCGGAAAGGGTCAGAAGGAATCGCGGGTGGGACGTGGTATTGGACAAGGGCACGTTCGACGCCGTTTCGCTCTGTGCTGAGACTTTGCCCCCGACAATAGCCACTACAGACTTCATCAACGGGAAGGGAGGAGAAAGAACGGAGGCACAGCCAAGAAGAGTGAATGAACTCTACCCGCCGACGATCCTCGCGCTTCTGAAGCCTGGGGGGCTATTCCTAGTGACAAGCTGCAACTGGACAGAGGAGGAGCTGCGGTCTTGGTTTGCCGAGCCTTCATACACAGATTCGGAGATCGTAAGAGCAGTCGGCGGTCGTGGACAGGGAGGCGAGGATGCGCAGACGGATACTGAGACTGAAACGTGCTGGGGGTTCGAAGTTGTTGGTCGGGTACCGTATAGGAGTTTTAGTTTTGGGGGTATCAAGGGGCAGACTATTAGTAGTCTTTGCTTCAGGAAGATACCGCTGCGTGATCGGTAGTAGCTACCTGATCGGTGTGTTTTGCATTGGGATGTTCAAAGCGTGATGGGAGTCCGTCGATGTACGCGGCAGTCGAGTATCTAAGAATCATGGAAGGCAAAGCAGACGATGATATGCATCTTCCACGCGAGTATCATTCAAAACAACAGTATCATACCCTGTAGACTGTTTCGTGCATCTATGGCCTACTACACGAAGTGTATATAGGCATGCAACAGTTCATGTGCATGTGCATGTCCATGTCAATTCATATGCCGCATCCGTCTTCTTGCCTGTCTGTCAGGGGTATCTGAGACCGAAAAAGAATCTAGGTTCCGACAACGTTCCAACTCTCTCTACTCTCTCCGCGGACGAAAGGCGAAAGAGAGAGAGCACATAAATAAACCATCATAAATAACTCATGCCAGCCATCACCCAATATCATGTCTCCCAGTGGTTTTATTGTTCTTTTCGCCGTGCTCCTTCTTTCTTTAGTCATGTCATATCCCTTATCCTATTCAATGGCCTTATCGTCCGTTTCAGGCGAAGTAGGTGATTTGTGTCCCGCTTGATTCCGAGGCTCGCTTAGTAACTCGCAAAGTGTGTCCCGTGATCTGGTAGAGAAGCCCCAAGTAATAAATCTAGCACATAGCCCATATCGGAGCCTTGGCCAGTACCTGTCTACCCCTAACCTCGACGGCAATGAAACCCGCGAAACGGACTCTATTGGGGTCTTTGTGGAAAGACGTCGGTGGTGGCTGTGGCTGCTGGGAAGACTGTTGTGTTGCCGCTGCTGTTTGTGGAGTCGTCGCGTCAGTAAGGATCGATGCCGTGCTGCCTTTCCTGCTGCTCGCGGGATGTGGGGTCGAGCCGCCGAGCATTGTCAACATACCGCTCTTAGTCTTGTCGCGCTTAGTGTTCTTGTCGCCGTCTTTATCTTCTGGCTCCTCCATCGGCTCCAGAAGCGGCGGTAGTGCTTGCTTCTCTGGCTCCATGATATCGGGCTGTATGGCGTCGCCGGGCATTGGGTACGTGAGTGCCACGTCTCGGCTTTCCAAGGGTAGGTTTGCGGCAATGCCTACGGCTAGTTCCACAATCATTGACGCACTGCCCTCTACGCCAGCCGGCGGTGGGTCGCTCAAGTATTGGTAGAGAGTTGCTGTGAGGTTACTTGTGACCATCTTGGTGTAGTCGGCGCGATGCTCGGCGCTTTCGGGTGAGTTGAGGTGATGTTGTAAACCCTCTAATGTGGTCATCCGCCACGAGACCACCTTGGCTGTGAGAGCATCGTACTCTTCCTGGCTGCTCATTGTGTAGGAGAATCTGCGGATATTCTGCTCGATCTGCTTCAGGCTGCAACTAAGATTCACGTCAAGCGCTGGGTGGAAACAATTATTGAAAACCTCTTCGACGATCCATCGCGAGATGATGGCGCGTCCTACAGCCGTCATTTCCTGCTTGCCGACATTGATCGCGTCTGCTGTCACATAACGTTCAATCCACGTGGGAAGCGACTGCCAATCCTTGCGGATATTGAAAGACAAGTTGTTGATGGCGCCGTTGAGTCGGTTGAAGCGCGTCGAGTATTCGTTATCATCCAGCGCGGTTCGTGATTGGGACATACGTTGATTGGCGAGGGCATTCTGTAACTGCTCTACCTGTTGTGTCATTTGCTCGATTTGTGCCTTTCCGTCGAAATAAAGCCTCTTTACATTCTTATATTTGGTCACTGGAAGCTTGGTAAGTAGATAATAAGCAGGATTCCCGGTTGGTTTCTCTTACGGAGATCCTTGAACTGCTTATCGTGATCCACATCGCGTCCTTCAGTGGATGGCTGGGGGCTGTTACGACCTCGCTCATCAGCTGCAGACCCGTCATATTGTTGTCGGTCACCTGCGCCGCTCGGACGGAAGCCAGGAGGTGCATTGCCCGCGCCCGGAGTTGGGGGCAAAGGATTCATGGCGTTCACCTGACTGTGTCGATAGTTCGGCGGGGGACCAGGAGGCGGTTCGACAGACCGCATCTTGTCATTCTCGACGGATCTGCGGCCTTGGCCAGGCGGTCCTTGCTGTTGCTGCGAGGGTGGTGGCATAGCTTGTGAGGTCGATGATTGTGGAGGGTGCTGCACACCGGAGAGACGTCCGTCGTGAGGTGCCTGACTTACAGCCGGAGAATCCTGCGCGGATTGATGGTTGGCGGGTGATTGTTCAGAGTCCGACGTCGGTGACTCGTGCGATAGTTGCGATACTGTCTCTGGATTGGGCGGGAGGGAGATTTCAGTGGTGAGATGGCTGGTGTAAACGGAGGGTGGATTACTATGCTGCTGGTACTGATCACGAGGTTGCTGGGTGTATTGTGGGTATGGACTCTGCGCCGGGTCGACGACAATCTGGGCACCGCTATACAGTTGCTGCTGATTGTCGGCCTGCTGTCGGGCGGGCGAGAGGATCTGGCCCTGTTGTTGCAGCAGCTGAGCTTGATGTTGTGCAATAGCCTGCTGCTGGTGGAAAGCGAGATCTTCGTGGTCGTACGGAGAGGTCTCGACTGCGTTGGGCACGTGCCGAATCGTGTTGGGAAGCGCCTCTTGAGAGCCTCCTGACAACAGATCCTGGTTGGAGCGTTCGAATTGGAAAGGGCTGTCGAACTCGCCGACGCCTTGACTGGGTGAGTGTTGAGCCGAGGGTTGTTGTGTCAGGGACTGCTGACTATGAGACTGGTGGGATTGAGGATGCCGTGAGCTTGCAGCTGGAGGGGGGACCCAGTCGGGATGATCAATGGGACGGGCCAGCAAAGGGTTTCCTCTTGGCGTGGTGTTATTGTTATTCGATCGTTTTGATGGCCGACGGACGACGCCAACGGAGGCGTTCTCGTAGACCTGGTCCTGGGCAGTGTAATGGTTTGACGTAGGTCGACTTGACGACGAGCCTAAAATGTTCTTGATAAGGTTGCGAGCCCGTCGCTTTGGTTCCGGCGCCGGTTGAGGTTGAGGCTGGCCGTGAGCGGGGGAGGGGATGCCCGGTGCAGTCTGGGGCAAGTCGTCGACAGAGCTGGACGCGATGCCGAACGGCGATTGAGTCTGCAATGGGGGTATTACCTGAGAGTAACGGGCAGACTGCGAGCGAGACACCAGCTCGGCGAAGTTGTCGCGGGTCTGCGGCGCTTGCTGCTGGCGTGTGTTGTACACGGTGGACGGCGGATTGGGCTGACTGAGGGGTATCGTGCTCCCCTGTGCAGGCGGGGGCGGTAAGTTGGGATTTTGTTTGCGCAGCACCTCGCGCGTCGGGCCGTTGTTGAGATTGAGACTAAGACTGTGCAGCGACAACTGCGAATGGTGTTGGCCCTGCTGTGGTGACGACTGCGTGCTCTGCTGCTGTGAAGAGGGCTGAGGTGGTTGGCCGGTCCTGGTGTCGACCTGCTGCTGCTGTGGGTGCCCACGGCGGAAGGAGTCGTTAGAGCTGAGCGACGGCGGTCCAGGCGAGGCGGAAGGGGCGCTGTTGGGGGCGTCGGGTCCGAGTCCGGCAGCAGACACTCGTCGTGGCCCAGGCGTTTGTTGGGATGGTGAAGCCGCAGACGAGGAGGGTTGTGAGAGGGGCAGTGCAGCACCTCCACCGCTGCCCGCACCCTGCGCCTGCTGTTGCTGCTGTTGGAGCTCGCGCTGCTGCTGTAAGTGAAGCTGGTGTTGCAGAGCAGCCCGCTGCTGCTCCTGCTGCTGTGCTTGAGCCACCTGGTGCTCGGTGGGCAGAGTGTGCTGCGATCGATTGCTGTGTTTGCCTAGGCGTGGGAAGGAGGGCATAATGCTACTATGTGCGAGTTGCAAACCGCTGGGACGCTCAGCGCCTGTCTATTCTTGGCTGCTCGAAGGGCCGTGACCTGTTCCAGGACCGGTTCGGACGACAAAGCACCAGCTCGGCGCGTGCACGAAAAACAAAGCGCGGGGAGCGCAAACCGCTGTATCTGCTGGGACAAGACGACACAGACAAAGAAATGAGACGATCGGTGAGCTCAACTCCAAGCACCCCGTCTGAAGCAAAAGCGAAAGGCAAAGAGATGCGACGAGATGTGTCGTTCAGTGTGGCCTTGCTGCAGTCGAGTTGATTTCGCCTGGCCTGGAATTGAAATGCTGCACGGTTTACCTCAGATCGACTCCGGTCGGTCCAGTCTCGCCTGTTCACAGCGGTATTGCGAGTATTCCACGGCTTTGGCTTGCTGTCGCTGCTCGGTTCTGCTTGCGGTCGGTAATGGCGCCCGTGTCTGCTTCCTTCTCTCGCCCGTTGTCGCTGCAGAATGGCGAGGAGCACGCCGTCAGATTACCATGGATGCAATGCAAAGCAGTTTGGACTCTTCCCAAGCCCGTGGCCTGTCGGGCTTCGCAGCCGGGGTGGATAATGACCTTCCTCTCTTACAGGGGGCATCTGCTAGCCTGTCGGCAGCTTGAGAGGGGGCATCCTCTGACTTGCGTCTGGAGGGGGCTGTGCTGGCGATGATCACTGATGAGGAGCCGGGCCAGGCGAGCCAGGCAATCAGGACGGGCATGTATCGAGGGACAAGGGTCGAAGCATGTGCCTGAAATGTACGGAACGGGCACAGAAGGCAGCGTACATTGTACGAGCAGCTTCGTTTGCTCTTGACAGCCACTGGCCAGCGAGACAACCCGCCTATCGCTTTGGACTGCGCAAGTCCCTACCTTACGTATAGAATCGAGTACGTGCGTGTGTTACTCCGTGCTTTCGGTCCAAAAGATGCCATCCACTGGATGGCATCCAGATCTTGTTGCCAAGCTCGAGGTTTAGGTCCGGGTCCGGTCGCTTGGGAGGATCTCTTTAGTGATTGCTAGTAGCTCGCAATGAGCATGGTGAACCGCTTCGCCGAGGATATATCCACCTCTTTGTTGTCGGAACACACCTCATGTCGCAGATACGGTTAGATCTCGACTAGTAGTACCCGCATGAAATGAGGGACTCAGCAAGAGGCGCGACCAGTCGCATTGATATTCAGCTTTCGGCCACCAGGTACTACATAAGTGTATTCACGAGAAGAAATGAGATAGTATCTGACAAACGGCCCAGCGCAACGAACTCCCAATGCCCCTCAACTCAGAATGGTTGGGCGCAGGCCAGCACGAGGTACACAGCAGATATGCTATTATATTGTTGTGAGTAAATGGATACATGTAAAAAGGCGATGGCGTTCCTCCAGTCAGAGGAGCCTTAGGGCTTGTCCACGTAATGACCTCAAGAAGACGACGACGAAACATGCAACGGCAGTTGATGCGAGTCAGATGCACGCCTCTCACCGTGGGTCTCGCCCTTCCTCGGTATTTTCGACAGGGTCCTGAGAAAAGGCCTCTTTCGTTTGATGGGTGTCGAAAAAAAACTAAACTAATCGTCGACAAGCTGATTCATTGACATCGGATCGGGTTGAAAGGGGGATCATGACCACATATGAATGGAAACTGTCGAATGTAACAATCCAGAATCTTGAAGTCAACATACCTAGTCGATTCATACTCAACAACGCGGCCAACAGCAGCCGGCAAATCCACGTTGCCGTTATTAGCTGCGGCGAGCCCTACAAGCCGTATACTCCGCTGGGTGGCTCCCCTTACATATTAGTGAAGATCTTGAAACCCATCGGCCGCAATCCGCTGGACTGGCGCCGAGAGACGCACAAGCTGGATCTCGGCGACTTCAACGAGTCTCCAAGATTCTCTTAAGCCACCATACCTTACTTCCGGAATCATTTGACCGGCAATTGATTCGCTAGAGCAGTTGCCTGCATGTCAGCGGCATCCATTCGGCAAGCCCATTTCCCTAGAGGCCAAACTTTCAAATCATGCCTTTGTATCGACAGGTAGGTTTGCCTTGGCCTGATAGGCGAGGGGCGTGAGGCAAGGTGAGATGTGGTGAGGTGGCCTCCAGAATACCAGTAGACAACAGTCGCAGCAACGGTCGTTGGGCAAGAGAGCCTATGGCTATCAAGTTGCTTCAGATAATGTACTGCTGGCGACTTCTACGGATGCATGTCTGATGTCTGTTGGACGATACGCTTGCATAGTCGGAGCTGGTGTCGTTGAGCCAGGCTCCAGTCGAGTTGGCTGTGGACGAGAGGATGTGTGTTCTTCTTACATCCCCCCACCACTATCTAAAAATAACTGCCTGCAGGAGATTAGTGGGTGTCCTATGTCATGCCTCTCACGCCGTCCGGCGAATCACAGTCGACTGGCGAGCACTGGTAAGGCGATGGTGGTGGACATGGGTGGTAAATATGGGCATCGAACCCCTGACACCCAACCCGGAGCTGTGAGGTCGAGAATGGTCGGATCGCGAACGGGATTGGATAAGGATTCCAAGATGTTGAAAACTCTGCGCGAGTCGCTTTCTGCTCTCGGCCCGTCTTGCCCATTCCCACAAGTAGCCCTTCGGCCCCCTTCTCGAAGGAAAATGGAAAAGGCCGACGGGTCGCCCGGTGCGGGCCTCGGCTGCTATGGGAGGGTTGGCTGGGCTGGGCTAAATCGGATGGGTGCTTACATGAACGTCATTGGCGCAGCTCGTTTTGGTTGCATGCGACGGTCCGGCCTGGGCATACCGAAGACATCTCTCTGGGCTGAGATGCATTGCTACGCGTCTTATTACATCCAGTAGTCTGTGTAAAACTACCACCTCCAGGTTGCATCTATAATCCGACGTCAGGCCCCCTCGCCGGCACGAGGGACTCACAGTTCCAACGACCTCCTATTTGAACATAGATACCTACCTTTCAGAGCCATAGCGAGTCGCAGCTCCCACGCCAGGTTCTACAATTCCTCTACAGACTGTGAGCATCTCCGGCAGTCTGCTTCGCACTGCTAATGGCAGTGTGTATGAGATGGAGTCGAGTAGGCATTTTGCATTAGACTCATGTTCAATGTTCATAGATCTCTATATATAACAACAGCAGCCCCACCATTCCTGGATCAAATAACCCCGAGTCCATTAACTATCCGGTACGACTCTGACGAGTCTGACAATTTTTCATGCGACATTGGCCGAACGGACGACAACGTCTCAGTGGTCGGTCCGATAACACGCCATTGCTCCTCGTGCTGCACCGTGATGCCATGCAGTGTTGGGAGACGGGTGAACAACTCACGTGGTATCCCTCAAAGCTCCTGGTTGAGCCTGGGCCAGGTGGCTGTCAAGAGACCAGTAGTTGAATAACGCATCTTGGCTAGTTGCAATTGCACGACCCCATTGGGTTTTGTCTAGGTCTCGATTGTTTATCTAGTAAGACACTTGACCAAGTTCGATTATTGTTTCCCGTCGTCATATTGGACTTCACTAGGTGTGCCTAATAGAGTGGAATTGGACTGCATCATTGTGATAACGTTGCTTCTGATGGTTCCCTGCAGATTCCTTAGCTACAGCAGAACAAGAACATCAGAGCTCAGTTTTGAAGGTCTTACGACTCTGTTCGAACTCAGTATGGCCCAGGATAGATCAGTTCCCGAAGCAGATTTTACGATTTGTGCTCTTGAAGTAGGATTCCACAAAGGCTCAGGGAAGGCGACCAGCTCACGCAAATCTGCACTTATTCAAAAGTCATTCTGTTCTCACCATCATCGATGAGAGGGGATGGTTCTCTCTGCCTGCTTGCTATTAACAATATAGTTTGGAGTATTGGGCATCTGATGTAAATGCATTTTTCAATATACCATCAACAAAACGGCCCGCCTCCAACTTGCAGCAGCACATCCATTTGTTCCACCATCCTAGTCTAAGGCGCCCTTTTTATCAGCGAACACAGCTTGCTATCACCCGACTAAGGATCATTATGAAAATTGCGATAAAAGCTTCGCTCGTGTATAGCATGAGTCGTCCGAATTACACGAGTCCTGTGGATTAGAACAGCCCTTTCCAGGATAGATACATTTGCACGAGAAAACTTTCTCCCTAGAGCGCGTCGCCATCCAACCTCATTGCACACGTCCGTTCGGGTAGCGGTCAGTATTCGAGCTATCACGATATCCAGTTGAGACACATCGATGCGACACTAACCAACGGTTGAGACTCGAGAGTTAAGATCGTGTTTGCCAAAGGTACAGATCTAAGACAAAAAGAAAAACCCCTAGATCAAGTGTAACGAAAGCATTTTGGGGAGCCCGACGCTGCCGACACTGCCATTGGTCCATTGTCGCATACTCCAATGGAGTGCGTTCTGGTCCTGCGGCAATGAGTTCCGTTGGTGCCTCTACGCATTGCCGATGCAAGCAAGGCTAGTAATGTCGCAGGAGTGGTCTCAACCTCGAGTTTCTCGTAATGACGATGGGTTCGAGGATACGGGGTCGGACAAGATATGTAAGGCATCATCAGCAGGCTAAAGGACAGTTGTCGGCTGCTCCCTGTTGTGGATCGTCGTAGAGGATATCGACGGCACCGCGAAATGCTTGCGGTAGCTCTTATTTCTCCCGTGAACGGCATCGGCTGGCGCCGAGAGACTCCATTTGATCATTGTTTCTTGTGCTTCAGCCTTCCGAGACAGGCTGCAAGTTTCTCGAAAGCTTCGAGTGCCCAGCAAACGTGCACGTATTAGTGGCATGTGGCAGCTTTGTGTTACGCCCAACCAGTGGTTATTCCCTGAACGTAGTGCTGTGCGCTCGACGGCGCCGTTGGAAACTCTTCTGTTGCAGTTTGTCCTCT
The DNA here is from genome assembly GCA_022578705.1 of Xylariaceae sp. FL1019. Classification (NCBI taxonomy): domain Eukaryota; kingdom Fungi; phylum Ascomycota; class Sordariomycetes; order Xylariales; family Xylariaceae; species Xylariaceae sp. FL1019. Next base: position 237,985 of record MU391952.1, on the reverse strand, counting down.
ACCCGCACTGATCATACGGCCCATGCTGTCTTTTATGATTTATCAGATCACTAATACATTTATGCGTTCCGGAAACTTTAGTTGCTATCACCTGCCAGAGGCTATGATTATTAAACGGAACCATCGAGCCACCACTGACCTTTAGTTAAAACCAACATCGAAGAAAACATCATGCCAATGCCATAATCATACCGAGTTAAACGTAGGACGTAGTGTGCCGTTCTCTCAAATCGGTGGAGCTCTCAATTTATGCAATTACGCGATTGGTGGCACGAGACCGTCGCTTGTTACCTAGTATAATCATTATGTTCCGGCCAGCAGACGATGAGTGCTGCTCCCCTTGTCGTACCTGATCAGCTCTCTTATGAGCGCGATTGTTATCCTTCTCTACTTGGCACTATCGTTCTCTGACAAGCACGATTATTACAAAGCGATCTCTGATCCCCAGCTTGCTAAACACAATTGAGCAGCAGTCTCACTTAGGAAGGTCATATTGAGCCACAAGAATAGCGGTAGAGAGAGTTTAGTAACCACGAGCTAGTTTATCTTATTTCTTACTCGCCATGAGATGCACCTCACTGGAGGTCGCCTCGGTTGCGGCCGTGTATCTATGTTTCTCGTCGGACAAACGTCTTGAGGTGATGTCACCCACGAGGCGATTGAATGCATTCTATCCCGAACACGAGGTTGAAAGAGCGGTCATTATGTTTGATTTGGGAGTTATTCTTGGGAAATGCGTTGTTGATCCAATCAAGTCGCGTTGACGCTGTAAGGCAACACAAGTGGATATCGGTTTGCTGCATGAAGAACGCGTGGGATACTCGGACGGGTAGTGTACATGTCTTGCCATCCCGGAGTGCTGTGTGTCCTACTTGCGTACATGATCGGAGGCCGCACCGATGCCATGGGCGGTGTCCGAAACCTCACAAGTCACTTCCTCAGTTCTCCCCTCGCATCTCGTTGTCCTGTGCCCTTTTGACGTTATATAAATATGATCACCTTATAAGATGCCTCCGGAATCCATGCCCGTTTCCAAATTGAAAAAGTACTCTAGGACTTTTAGACGTTGTGAATCTCCAGGGCACTATCTGGTCAAATTTGTCAGATAATTTGAAAAGTACCAAACAGGAACAAGACAACAACGCAATCTCTACTCAGAAGCGCAATGCATCATCCACTGTGGCTTTGTGTGGTCTTATTCCAGAGTGCATCATGCCAGCCTGCCAAGTTCGCCCGCGATCCCAGCCCGCAGATGACGTCGAAGGAATTGTTGCAATTCCATTTCCAGCCTTACGGTCTTCCCGACATGTGTGTTCAATGCTTGAAGAGCAGCCCCGAGGACTCGTTGTTCGACTGTTCTATTGAGTGTATGTTGTTTACAACGTTCACGAGTCTAGAGATGGCTAACTTGAAGTACAACAAGTCACGTGGGAAGACCCCAATGCCGATAACAGTGCATGTTACTGCACTAGCGGGTGGCAATGGGACGGTAGCACCGTTACCGATCATTCCAAGACTCTCGATGACACGGGATACCTTGCATGCAAGACGACGAATGAGTCGGAATCCGAGATCTTCCAGTTCAAATTCGAGAACATGGATCATCCTTCGATTTTCAGCCTGCTGCTCTCGCATACCTTTGTAGATCACACGTAAGTCAATGAATACCATGGGAGCCATGCTTATCATCAACTTACATATCACTTCAGGGACTTTCCTCAGCCGCAAAGGGCAAACCTGTTCGGACAGGCAAACATTACATTAGACATCGAGAAGACAACCGACACATCGATGACATACTCTATTCCCAGCCCTCAAGAAGCAAGGATTGTTGGCATAACTATTTGATTGTGCTGTAGTAAACGGGGATGAGTGCGTACATCTTTAATGCTGCGGACATATGGGAAACTACTTGGTCTTTGTGTGGTTATCTGTCTTCGACGCAGGAGGTCAGATCTAGAGCCAGCATTAATTCTGAAAGAGACTCATTTACTCCTAATATGTTATCATAGGCTGCTCAATACAGCGCCTGTATACTCCCTCAAACAACGTCAAGTAACATGTTATTTAATCTGTGAGTCATGTCGCTGCAACGGGATTGTCTCCACCTATCGAGTAGTGGTAGACAGTCATTTTGATCACTTAAGCATAGTCTGCGCAAATGACCCTTCGCAGTCTGACATACGGCAGGCCAATTAACCCTTGTCTGCGTTGCGAATAGGCGTCACACTCAGCTAATAGGCGAGTGAGAGGGCCGCTTTTGTTCTTCTCTTTATGGGTCTCTATTTAAGTTGACACACTTGCTTCATATCTACCATTATTCTGATGTCTTTCTAGAGAAGGCCAAGACCCATTTTCCAGCCAAGGTGCCAAGCCTATTGACAAATGAATCTATAAAAATCTAGTCGTGAGGAGGGGCAAATTGAACACAATCACTCCAGCTTTGACTACATTAATCTTACTATTCAGGGTTCCACTTCTACCGAGCCTGCATATACGTGTCTCAATTTTCTGCCCATCCAGTATTAGACGAGACTTGGACGAGTCATAGCGATCCCTGAATCAAAGTAAAGTAAACGTTCTTATCATTATGCTGTTTTGTTTTCCACAAAACGGGTATCCGTATAGTGGCTTGCTTCATACAAGCTATAGAGTTAACTCAGCTGGTTAAACCTGGCTAGGTAATTTAGGGAATATGCTAGGAGGGCTTGTACATCATGTAAAAGTGACAAGTGTTTGAAGTAACGGAGTGATTGCAGACAGTCGACTACCCTAAGTCTTTGAGGCCATTGTGAGTTCAGTTTGTGAGTTACTCTCCCAGAAAAGATGCACGGTGTCATCATTTCATCAAGATCTTCACGGTCCAGCGTGGGAACTTCGAGTAAATATTTCCATCTCCTAAGGATGGCTGATAAGGTAAACATATTATAAGCGCCTGTAAGCCTTAGCACCGTGATGACACGTGCTCAAGAGGTATCTGGCTCCATCCTCTCGTGTCAGTGGGAATGCCATACGTGTAAGTGTCTATAGCATACGCGTGATGATATTGGTGATCGTTTCAGGTCGTCGTCCCGTAATCATTATACTGATAGACTGGCTGCTCGCAATTTGGAGTGACCTTTGAACACTGACGGGGTGATTGTTCGAATGATTCACAGTTGGCAACTTGTGCGACTCATCGACCGACATTGAGTCACAGGGCTGGTGCAAGACTTCCGAGAACTGCATGGCAAATTTGAACAATCCTCTTTAGGTTAATGTACGGGTTGGCTTGGTGCCAGGTGGGCTGAGTAGTAGATCTCAGAATGCATCATGATTGTTCACAGGCTCTCCACTGCCACGGGGTTGCATCTAACAGACTCTGTGAGTCGGCCACCTGGTTTACTCTTAACGTTTCTGCTTGTAGACTCACTATACTGGCGTTTCAGGTGTAACGAAACTCACCGTCTCGTATAATATTCTGCACGGGAGCAAGGGAGCTATCATAATTCAAAGTCCATATATACCGCCTGCATCTCACTTTGCTGTGTTGGGTAGATTGGTACGTGCCTAGTTTTCACATCAATTTATTAATCATTCGTAGACGATTCCTGAGCTGCCTGATCAACAATAAAGGAATAGTCTCACTCCCAGAGCAATCATGAAATTCATCCTGCTTTGGTCACTGGTTTGGTCACTTCAGGCCGTCTTGACGGTATCCTTCCCGCTCCCCAATGAACCACCAACGCCACCTCCCACCCCAACCATCAGCAACAACTATACTACCTCTAGACTAGAGGTTAGGCAGAGCTCTAGCCCATCACCTCTTCCGAGTCCGCCGGCATACGATCCAATGTTGTTAGTAATATTGATATCCCTTGTTTACCTTTAGTTATTAGTTATCATGCTACCAGAGCTGTGGATGGAATCACGGAAATGAACTGACTGGCATATAGTGACGAACCCCCGGACACCTGGGGCTATGTGCCCACTATCGAGAATCATAACAAGTAGTTTTCTCACACCCTGTTGGCGGTGCCGCGTTAGAGCATGATGATAACATTCAAGCAGTGCACATCACTATAATGCTATTCCGACGAGGGTGTTGTCTCGGTACCGCTTTAGTACCAACAACAACTACGAACGCGCATTAACCCCAATCATCTACCACCAGATCCAGATCTTCACATCAAGTGCGTGCGGCCGATATCTCTGGTTGGGACGAACTGATCAAATGTGTGAAGTGATGTGGGGCCATTTCTGGTTGCGACAGGGACTGACCTCGACGTTGGCTAATCCCTTTCACCCAACCCGCTTTCAAAATGGCCGAGTATACCCGATCCCGTTTGCGGCTCCAAGACCGCTCATGCGATTAAATCCTTTGGCCGGTGAGCTTGATTGGGAAAATGACCCTAGTAGGTTTCTTCTGCAACTGAATAGGTTGGGTTTGGCCTGCTCTATTCTTCCTTGAATCGAGTGTTGTGATCCGACACGAAGTGCTAATCACAAAGCGTTCTAGTATTTGAATTCCCTATCGGTCCAGTGAGTTCAATAGCTTCTTCCGTATCATCTGTTAAGTAGCCACTAGGGACTTCATAGCTGTACTAACTCCAGTGTTAGAATGGCAGGGTCTTCGGACTCAATATGAACCGACAGCCAGGAGCGGGTAATAATGCCCTGCCCTCTGTGAGAATAAGTGGCAGTAATTTCATGCCAGATAGTGGCTGACGATTTGTTCAGGACACATTCGTTGTTTTTGGATATCATAGGTGGGACGTAACCTTTACCAGCCCAATTGTGAGTTCGTCAATAAGCGATGACATTATCTACTGAGAGAAATCATCTCTGTGGAGGTTTTGAGTTATTTCAGTCTGCTACAAAAACCGATGCGAAACCATAATAACTACACAAGAGATCTAATTATGGATACATAGTATATCGGCGTTCACACTCGCGTGTCGGAAACGCCACGGACGGATGGTGAAGCCCCGAGCCCACTTCAGTGAGTTTCAACATATTCAACCGATTTACTTTGCTTGGCGCATACCATCGCAAACCAATATTCTGATATATAATTCTCATAAAGGTGGTGCCCAGTCGTCAACTACGACGCAACCAGTGGCCCTTCCGTCAACTCATTCGGCCAACCCTGGACTGGCGTGCCTGAGAACCGTCGGTTGATAGGCCCGGTATGGAGAGCATTGAGAGATTGGCTTCCAGCTATTCCTATTCTCAAACAGCCATTTGGCCCTAGGGAGCTGGAAGCCCTGGATCAGGTTCGGAACGCAGTAAATATTTCCGAAACTGAGAATGCTGTAGACAACAGGTCCCAGTTATACTAAGGAAAGACACGGCACAGAAGCCCCAAGGAATGGAACGGGTGTCAATTACAGATAACCTCTCAGAGATAATGACCTAAAAAGGCAATTTTGTCCAGCATGCAGTCCAATCTCCCCTTACGCTGCCATCTTGTTCTTTCCTATGCCTTCAGAGAATATTATAAACTCATTTCACTCGTGCTCCTTGAACCCGAACTCATGCTGCTGCAAGACCGTCAAACCCGGGCCAAGTATTATTCAGGCTCCGAGAGCCACAGCCTACCTATAGGAGAGGCGCCCATCTAGGGATATTGTGGCTTCAGACTTACCACCACCGTTTAATGCTTAGATATCTGGCCTGACAGATGTTTTTCAAATGTTTAAGTTTTTTTTTCTTTAAACGTTTCATATTTAAACGACGTTACTCGGGCAGGTTTGTTAACGTCCGATATCCTAGCTATAGAATAATCATAGGAATAAAGGTACCAAAATACAATGCATTACCACGTCGAGAAAGAACGAGCGATATATCGATGGCTTTAGTAGATAATACACCTGGATAGTCGGGATATCGGCGGGTCACAAATCACCAAAACTTGACTACCGTAATCAGATTTAACTACTATTATCAGCCTTGGATAGGTGTTACGGCACTGTTCCAGAAATGGGTACCACTCGCATAGGTATAGTAAGTTCTATACCGAGTGCTCAGGCAAGAGAGCCACAGCCTATACTAGGACGTCTCATGACCAATGGCAAGTTTAACCTACCTTTCATTGGCCCGCCAAGCATGGTGTCTTTTGTCTGGACAGTTGCCTAGGTTCATATAGTCTTCGAACAACCGCATATCATCAGTACTCTGATAGTGGCGTCTGGTCAAGGATCATGTCCAAGTTTGAAGCCCAAGGAGGAGCGAGGAGAAAAGGAATGTTTATCCCTTGCTATTTTCTGTAGCATAGCAGGACTGAGCAAAGCTTTTACGAGGGATGAGCATCGGCTTGCTCTATTAGCCAGGTTCCCTAGGGTTGAGTCTATACCCGAAGTTGAAATCGTGATTGAAGGGATCCAGATCCGCATAAGCATGGTACTTCGTATGGACAATCTTTATGAACAGTCGAGTGCACAAGCACATTCCCCAATTATGACTTCGTTGCAGTTCGCGTTGCTCACTTTGTGTCAAGCATGACAAGCAAAGAAACACAACTCGCTGAGCGATATATGTTCATTCATCTCCTTATACTAAAACAACCTTCAGCTTCTATAACTC